>NJRP01000191.1:277815-325950 GCA_003063835.1 Aphaenogaster floridana
GACCATATCCCATTATACCCCGTGGTCCCATTATGCCCCGCCTTCCCCTATATCGTGTAAAATTCATAAACGTGCTACGCAGCACGCAAAATACGTGACCTAGAGTTGTCATCCGTCCTCTTTTTTCCGGACACCGTCTTCTTTTTTAGGGCGTCTGGGGACGTCCAGGGACATTTTTCGAATGTGTCCGGGGTAATTATGAATATCTGGGGTTTAAGGTTTAAGAAAATTTCTAAATATTTTGCATTTTAGATTTAATCAACCACATCATATTTAATCACTTCAATTTACTGATAAAAACCAATAGTTTTTTGTGCTGATTTTGTTCTTTAATATATTTCATAATTATTTGTTATTTTATTGATATTTTAAAAATACCAATAACGATATAGCACGTAGGTATAGGTAGATACCTATAGATAGGTAGATACAATAAGGTAGATACCTAATAATAAAACTTCTTTTAAATTAAAAACATGTTTAATTTATGCATTTTACTCTAAGTACTATTGAAAACGAGATGTAAAATAATTATTCATTTACTGTCTCTTATACACATCTTAAAATAATTATTCATTTATTGTTTATTATAACCAATTTGCTAACCTATTCGCATTTTTGTAAATCCTTATTCTCAATTATGATCTCAATTATGATCTCAATAAAAATTTTGTTCTCAATTGTGTTCTCAATTGTGATCTCAATAAAAATTTTGTTCTCAATTGTGATCTCAATAAAAATTTTTTAGTAGGGCGGAGTTGCAAGCGAAGTGTCCGGGGTTTTTGGCTTATGAGTTCTAGTTTTGAAAATTTTATTATAACAACCGGGACCAGAATATGAAATATAGATCACTTATGAGTCTCAATTTGCAGAGAAATTTGCAGCTTTAATTATAAAGTGATCTAGACTGATGAGCTCTCCAAGACGGGAAAATTCGTCTGTAGGTATCGGAACTTCGGAAAGTAGCGCGTCTACTTTTTCCGCACGAACTCACCCCCGCAGCTTATGCCTGTTCATCGAAACGCGCTGTTTACGTACAGTGCGCCGCGTAATTAAATTCGGCAGCGGCTGCTCTCGTTCACGTCGTCGGAGGACAAGTTTGTCGAATCCACGTGGACGTGTAAATCGGATTTGACGTCGGTTGGCGCAAAGTAATTCGCGAAACTTTATTAAGGCGTTCACGTTCGATCCAGCGACGCCGAATAAGCAAATTTTCCGCCCCGCGGATCTTTCCTCCGTCACGGTTGCGCAGCACAAATGTGGTGCGCGCTTTTATATCGGCGCTTATTCATAAAAGTTCGGGACCTCACCTCCGGGGGATGCCGCTGGCAAACAGGTCGGAAATCGTCCGAGTGGAGATCAAAGATCGCGCGCGTTTTACTTTAGCAGATTTTTATTCAATTTTTCAACAAGGGCAGTTGACATCCGCCCCGCGAGCCCGCTGCGGTGTACGCGGTCGTACCGTCGAAATGTACACTGCCAAATAAAAAGAAAATATTTTTTGACGTTTTAACACAAAAACATTGTTATCCAACCTTTATTGCGTATTCCAAGCAATATTGCGCGGTTATTGATATTAAAGGGTCGTGAGAATACAACAGCGGCTTACTCGCGCGAAGCTTACTCGTAGATTGGTATGCAAATTAAATAAAGTGGATGGAGGGACGAGGGTAAACCCTTGACATTTCAAAACTTATTTAATTAACAATAATTTTGTAATAATCGGAGAGCTTCGAATGTAATGACGCTAAGTGATATTCTCGAAAGGGTATTTAAAGTCACCTTCATTTCCATATTTCGCGACGCGCTTCGCCGGGAAACATTAATATTTCTTACGGACTGCTTTTTATTCGTTCCGCATCGTCGTCTCCGTATATTTTAAGGAGTTTTCTTTCCCTGCGTTCGACGTTATGTCGAGCATCATGATGTTTTGCTAGAACACACGCAACTACGTTCCTCCTATTGATAAAACGTGATGGTAAAGCAAGCATGATGGATGAATAGGTGATGTATGTCCCGACAAATGTGTACCCCGAACTAACATCGTGAGCGTCGAGATCGAACGAAAATGTCGAGATATGTACACGAGGAAGATTCATTCGCTCTAACGTTTATTCGACAGCCTTGATGTTACCGACGATAAGAAAACTCCGTTATAGGCGAAGTTTGCCTATCTGTAATGGAAAGTTTCCTGCGGCGTTTTTGTTCGGAGGCTGCGGAAAAAAACTTTTCACGATCTTTCACGGGCGCTCTAAATGTTAATGCGTTTCGTTCTCCCGAATTAAAAAGAAAAAGGAAATTCACCCTCCCGCAGTCACGACCTGCAACCGCTCTACCGTTGCGGGCACTAAACGGCAATAATTTTCCGATATCCGCCAGACTTAATTTTTACTTCACTTTTCCACAATTCCAGATTCCACAACTCTCTCTCCCGCGAGTAAAATTATAGCCCAATTGCGAATTATGAATATAAATGATGGCGGAAAAATCGCAGCATGGAAATGGCGCGTTTCAGCGTTTGCCTTGAAACCGAGAGGCCAAGGAGCAATTTAGACTCGTTACGTCGCTAATACGCCGCATTGTTCGATCATCGATCATATCGAGATTATCCGTTTGTTTATCTGGCGCGCGAATAGAGGGAAAGTAAAACGGGGGTGGGTGGCGAGGATGGCGACGCTGTGATCTCGAGAAGCTATTACGGTTCCGTCGCGGCTCGGCTCGTCTAATGACGGGGACGGGCTGCGGTAAGGATGTTAGACTTCGCAAGATAGCGCACACATAGCGCACGTGAGTGAGCCTGCATGCGCCAAGTAACGCGAAACGCGCTGACACCGAAGCTACAGAGGGTGGTACTTGACACCTCGACGAGCGACATGTATGTAGCAACTCGAGACGCATCACGTCCCTCCGACGTCTCTCCGGACGTGATATAAATTTAATATCGTCGTACTCATCGCTAAATTCGATCGCGAGTACCTTTCCACATCTTCCTCGTATACGACAGTCCTAATAAGCTCGATTCATCTTCAACTGAAATAACCCAATATTACTCGTTGTAGCGGTAATCATATCCGAATGAGCGGAAAATTCGCATTGATACGCGCGTAGTTATTACAAATTTGCAACTTTACATTACAGTTATTTAAAATATTATTATAGTTATATAATATATATTATATGACTACAATTATATATGTAACTATATTATTTAACTATATTATATAACTATATAGTTATTTAATATATTGTTGTTATATATAATATATTGTAATATATTATACACGGAAAAAACGATAAGGTTGCCACAATCATAATAATAGTAATATTTGATACAGCCACGTCCTGTGATTGTCACATTCACATTGATGTGAAGGCAACTATATGCATTTGGTATAGT
Organism: Aphaenogaster floridana; assembly: GCA_003063835.1. Lineage (NCBI taxonomy): Eukaryota > Metazoa > Arthropoda > Insecta > Hymenoptera > Formicidae > Aphaenogaster > Aphaenogaster floridana. The sequence continues at coordinate 281,213 of NJRP01000191.1, forward strand.
AAACATAGTGAATGTTGAGACAAACATATATAGATGCACTACACGAAACAATGTGAATGTGACAACCACAGGACGTGACTGTACCAAATATTACTATTATTGTGGTTGTGGCAACCTTATCGTTCTTTCGGTGTGTATAATTATAGTTATATATAATAATAATATAATAATATCAATATATCGAGAGAGAGAAAGCCCGCCCGCGGACAAAGTCCATTGTGCCTCTAGTTATTATTTTTATAATCGCTATATACATATATATATAGTTATATATATTATTAGTATCATTACTTATAGTTACATATATTATTATTATATACAGCCTTGGCCAAAAGTATATTAGGTATCTATATTTTTTATCAATCAAGGTAAATTATACTCGACAATTGGCTAAATTAATTAAAAATCTTCTTACGATCATAGGTTTTGGTCCATTTAACGAGTAGGATTTAATAATTTTGATGCTAACAAGAATCTATGAGATCTTACCTTCCCCGAAAACTGTAAAGAAATTATTGCGAAAAATAACACCCGGTTGAGGTGTTGTCGAGTATAATTTACCTTGTTTATTCATCTACTGGCGTAAGAGAAGACGTTATTTGTAGTATTTTCTTTTCATTTATCTGAAATTCTTTTACCTGTATTGTTTCCTATTGGTTACCAGCTTTATACACAAGTTTAAAGAGTTCTTGAAACAAAGAATAATTCACAGCAAGTGCCTTAAATCAATTTTTTAGCTTTCAGATAAGTGAAAAAGATACAGATGCCTAATACTTTTGGCCAAGGCTATATATAACTATAATTATTATACGATTATAATTACTTAAAAGCTACTTGTCGCTATAATGGTTTCATTCTTTCTGTTGTGTCCGTGCGTGGGCACTTTAAGGGAATATCTGCCTGAAGGGTTAGAACCCACACAGCACGCCCGAATCGGAGGATAGGAAGTGAATGCACAGTTTAAATAGACACACTTTTTACTATTTTACTTATGTACTTTAATATCTCCTTCTTACAGTTTAGTTAGTGTAACACGATACGTGCTTGTGCACGGTAGTAAGGAGAAGCCCGCGAGGCTTCCATCGTTTCTTATTTATATAATTAAGATACGCTGATTTCGGCCATCGCCTGGTCAGCGTTCCGCGTAACGCGAGTAGGTTGCAGCGGTCAGGTTTCGTGATACTGACCTACACTTTATTGTTAGTCGCGCTTGTTCGTCGCTTTCTTAATTTAATGTTTGGTGTTATAATATTTCTTTTATTCCTTTAGCCTACTTGTTGCTTGCGTCACTTGGCGCTCACACTTCTTTTCGATAGACGCGAGAACTTCTTCCGAAAAACTTCTTCCATTCTTCCGTCGATGCAACTTGTAACAGGCTCGTTCGGCGTTGCTTATTATCGACCAGTTAAAATCATCGCGCAGTAGGTCGAAAGGTAATGAAGCGCATTTCGACGAGACCGTGGCGTGGATGTAATTGGGTCGAAGATGAAGATTCATAACCGGGTACATCGAGTACGTGTGTATAATGTATGCGTATACGTCTGACGCACCGGGTCTCCATTCGAGCTGCAATTTTGGGTGGCAGCTGTACATCAACGTGTTTGCTGCGTCCGCACTAACTAATCAACGTTGTTAATTGGCGCCGACCTCCGTGCGTCCCGTCCGCTCGGCGGTGGTGTACGGATGAATCGGTGTGCCGATTAATACAATGTGACGAGGGGTGGGCCCGTTGTCTCGTTGATGGGGAGAAACGAGCGATTGTTCGTGTTCGATCGAGAATACCACGAGGACGCTCGAGAATTCATTCATGCGAAAGAGCTCTCTATTGTCACTCGATGGGGATAGTTTTAGCATTTTGAAAACCAGGCCGCATCGCCGTTACCGTATATCCTTTTTTTTTTCATCGCCTCGCATTTTTCTTTGTCCGTATGTAAATACGGTCTCCTCCATTTGTTCTCGATGTCAGCGCACAAAAAGTTTTTCCTCGGTAACATCTCGTGGATCTTTAAGAATGCGAATAGACAAAAAAATTATTATATTATTCTTCTTGTATTATTACAAGATACTTAACCATGGGCGCCGGGAGGGAGGTGCAAGGCGGTGCACTTGCACCCCCCTGGGCTATGAAATAAGTGGAGAAGGGACAGGAAAAAAAATTTACTGGAAAAAAATATAATATAATATAGAATAATATCGACTATAACTTTTTCAATTGAACAAAAACTTAATGCTTAAATATTAATTAACATTTGTAATAAGCCTTTGAGAAATTAATTTTAGAAAAATCAATGTTGAACAAAAATTTGATGTAATGCGCCAAACTCGAAAATGAATGTAATGGTGCTAGTGTACGGGGCTTTCGACGGTTCCATGAAAAAGGCCGGGATGGCCGCTCTCAGGCTTCTCTTTGCATATACAATTGGCGGCGCCAATTTACAAGAATACCAACGCACGATTATGAACTGGGAAGAAATTGTTTTTTCAGTGCATCCTCTTTTGGGTGCACCCCCCTATAAGTAATTCTGCCGGCGCCCATGTACTTAACCCTTTGCGGTCCAAATTATTTCTCGCAAATGAGCGAAGATCAAGTATTTCGTCCTCAATTTCATTTAATCGGCTCACGGAAAAAAATAGAGCAGTTAATACAGCCAAGTTATAGCTCGTTAACGCAAGTTTAACATTTATAACTAAACGAATTTGATAGTGTAGCAAAGAAAATATGTCTGAAAGCAGTTATGGGCATATTTTCTTTGCTACACTATCAAATCCGCTTAATTATAAATGTTAAACTTGTATTAGCAAACTATAACTTGACTGTCTATTTTTTTCCGTGCTGGTCTAACATGAATCAAAGAATTTTTATTACTTGGAGGAATTTACGGAGATCCCGAAAATATAGTTTGTCGATTATATAATCACGTGCAGATTGGAATGCTCGAAAAATTATGCGATAGACTATCGCTCTTCGCCAACTCGATATAGGACCGCAAAGGGTGCACCTTTCGATAATAGAATTTTAATTTGATGCATGACTCTTGTCGATATATTTAATATTGAAGATTGCGTAAATGTTCGTGGAAACTCCAATCGGGTTTAATTAGATGAACCTTGTCTTCCAATCAATCCGATAAGCCCACTAATTTGACATCTCCTATCGTCCATCGCACAAATAGCTATCGCTGTCGCTCGTTGTGCTCTGTTGCGTCGCCCGAAACCAATTAAAGTGACGAGGAGTAATCACGGGAAATATATCCGTTACAGGGACCAGTCGTCGTCGCCGTCGTCGTCGTTCGCATCGCAAGTAAGACTCGGATGCGCCGCGGGAGCAAGTGCCCCGCATTGTCATCGGAGGGTTCATCGACAGTGCCTGCAATTATCTCGCGCGTTAGCGCAATCCGTTAATTAAGCCGCTCGAATCAGCAGCGGCAGGCCGCTGCTAATTAACGCCCTCGTCACCCTCGCCGCCCCCTGGCCATCATCCCCCACCGACCGGGGGACAGCGCCTAGATCGGCGACCGACCGGATTTAACGAGGGGCTATTTGGCGCACGTGACGGCCGTTTCTCTTTCTGATTGCTCGTCTTTTCGTGCACGTTGTGGAAGATGGTGCGCGTCCTCCGATGAAGGTGGGGCCGCGCGACGTGGCGTCGCGGCGCCGTGACAATGCGGAAATATGAGACTTCCCGCGCCGACCGGATCTCACCGTCGTCCTCGTCGGCAGTGCGCCCGCACCGATGCGACTTACAACGGCCGCCGACGCGTACGTCCGACGTCCATTGAGGAAAAATGGGTGCCAATCAATCGACCCGGAGCGCGCCCACCCCCGGAGAGGAAGGTAATACCCGTCTGGCTCGCGAGGGCGGGAGGAAATGCGCCTCAATCTTTTATGAGCCTCGAGCACGTTACGCGGAAATGCTGAGGATTGGCTCTCGGTTATACACGCAGATACATACACACATATACACGTACAATGCGATCGAATCTGATATCTTATGAAGTAACGGAAAGAATGGACGCAGCTAGACTCCAAGCACGAAGGGGTGATTTAGCTCCCTCTATTCTTTCGGTTATCTTGAAGAACGCCTATTTCTTCTATTTGCTACGAAGACGGATATACAAAGTAAGTGTTAAGCTTTCAAATAACGAGTAAAGCTATTTTTTTATTGCGATCTAATTGAGCTCGTTATAGCATTTATCTAAATTTTACTGGCGGAAGAATTCATTTCGACGCTAGAAGTAGCAGTCCGCTGATCAAAATATGAAAGCGATTGACCGGAGAGAAGCTGGATTAATAATTACGTAACGAAGATAAAAAAAGATATTCACCCCGAAGTAAATTGCCTTTTATAGCGAAAATTAAAATTATATCGAAAAAATATCAAAGGTCTGAATAAATTAAAAAGGAACATAAAAAAGCCACTTAGAGCCAATCGCAGTAGTTAGTGCGATTAAAGTATCCTTTCTTATGATGAACCTTTTGGGCTGTATTCGAAAACCTTACTGGACGGGTAGAGTGGCATTTAATTGACCAATCAGGACAAAAAGACCAAAGATTTCTGTATCATGATTAGTTAATAAACGCTACTCTATTCATCGAGTAGAGTTTTCAAACGCAGCCCTAAAGAGGACTCAATTAGGGTTGAGACATTTGCGCTTTATGTCCTCAATACGAAATATATTTATCTTTATCGCACTAATTACTGCGATTGGCTCTTATTGGCTTTTTTAATTTTCCATCAAAATTATATCGTCCAATTATATTTATTATCAAGACGCTATGAAATATGCAGACAGTAGAGACGCCACTCTGGGTTATGTCGCTCCGCTTGGTATCGTATAATTCGCATAACTGGAATTCTTGCTCGAACGGACACGCATCGACAACTTGCATCGTTTCACGGAAGATCGCCCTATTCTATCGCGTTTATACCTCACTGAGACCGGTAGCTTTCACGATATCGCGAAATGCGCGATACGGCGCGACGTTGCGCGGAAATCTTCGCCTACGACTCGATTACAGAGTATCGAACTGTTGCGGGGGCTATTAATAAATCTCTTCTGTCGGTTATATCGACGGTCTCGCGGACGTTTAATTTCGCCTGGAAAAATCCAATACTCAATCCCATTGTAATTAAATTCTCGGACTGCCTCCTCCGCGACTCTTTCTCCGCGCGATTCCTTTTAGCGTCCGATGAATGTTGGAAACACGTAGACGTTGTCTTTTCGGATTCGTAGATGAGCCGATGCAACTCTACTGAAATCTCATCAAAGATCTTCTATTTTTCAATAAGACAGAATTACGAAAGAATCGCGCAAGTCTATAATTGTTGTCGCGTTCGAAAAAGTGATGTCTACGCAGAAATTATAGATTGCAAAGTTACCTCAAAATTGATGAACTTGGTCGTCCTTCATATTACCTCAAAATACCCTTATTACTTCGAAATTGACCAACTTTATCGCGACTCCCACGTGAGTGAAATCTCTGGAGAAGATCAAGCTCGAAATTCTCGAGTTGCTGTGCGCCTCGGTTATGCGGTTTGGCTATTTCGGGGAGACCGGAACTGCGTGTTCGCGCAATATAAACTGAAGCGTCTATGTATCCGCCGAGATCAATCTCTCCCAGGATCTGCAGTTTGTCGATGCTGCAGTATCCAAACAGTTCCAAATTTTTCGCGGAAGCGGTAGACCCACCACTCGGACCTCTATTAAAACCGCGGTTTCCGCGCTCGCTAAAAGGGTAGTTTAATTCATTAACTAGCATATGCGGCGTATTCATACGAATTGTCGCTTAACAAGACACCTTTGTTTCGCATAATGGGAACGGGCGCTGGCAATTTGAAAATTACCTCATCGACGAGATTGCCAGTGCTATCGAAAGCCGGTCCCGATTAGTGTCGAGTTTAATGTACTGCAGAAATGCGAATGCTCCGCTAACCGTACAACCCGTATCCATCCCCATCGCGCTTCATTAGCGGGGAGTCAATACGTTACTCACTCACTGTTAAATTCGTCATTTCGCATCGTCTCGCATTGACTCGTATTTCTCTGTTGCAGTGAACTTCGACCATTTTCAAATCCTACGCGCCATTGGGAAAGGCAGCTTCGGCAAGGTACGTGAGTCGTTCACCAGCCTGATCGCAATGCGGGGGGGTGGCTGCGTTGGGGTATTAGGAACCAAGTCGAGCGTTCTCGCAGCCTCTGTTTTGCGAATTCGACGAATTCAGATTCGGTTCAGATTGCGGTTTCCCGTGCCGTTTATCCCGGCAGGAATCTCGGCGGTCGATTTAGCCGGGATTACTCTCTTTTATGTTTACGTACGCGGTAACAGTAGCGCGGCTGTTCTCCGCGGTCTCGCTAATACGTCGAGCGGTGAAGTAATTTACACGTCGCTTCTCGGTCGCGCGGAAAACGTGTTTAAACCTCCGGAATGAACTGTAGGATTTTTGTTCTCTTATTATCGACACAGTGCGGCTCTCTTGAGTCGCGCGAACCGCGCACAGTCCATTAATCTTAACTGCGCGCCGCGAACGTATTTATAACGCAAATATATTATTTGAGGAATGGCATACGGACCAACGGGCGCGCGTTTATTCGGTCCATAACGTGGAACGCGGCAGCACGAATTGCATTTATGCCGCTATAAAATGCGTTACGCTCCTGATCGTAAAAAGGTGCGTTCCTCATCGCTTTTACATCTATCGGCTAAGGTCGTTGCAAAAATTCCGGAAGTCGTTCCCTCGCCTTTTATGGGGAAGCGAGTACGCGACGCAACCCATTCGTGAATAAACATTAGAGTAAGAATTAAATTTTTATAACAGACGACCGCTGTCGTTTGCGGCTTGAAATTGTTTTCGGTTTATTCCAGATCTTTTACAGGAAAACTACGAGACGTTATCTCTCGAGTAACACATGGTAATTAACGCGATACAAAAGCGCAGTAAAGTAAATATCAACGCTAGAGTTTAGCACAAATTGTTCAGATAAATAAACGTAGACCTTTTATTTCTCTCTCTCTCTCTCTCGTTTTATTATATTCCGTAAATTAAATATTCCGTGAATATTTGGAATTTGCCGACTCGAGAAAACTTGCAGGCAGCCAACCGGTTTTGGCGCGGAGGGCAGGAATTTGCAGATGGGATGAAGTTTCGATGAAATTTCTGTTAACAGGTTTGCATCGTGCAAAAACGTGACAGTACCGGCAGTATGTACGCTATGAAGTACGTACATAAAAACGAATGTGCGGAACGGGGCGCTCTGAAGAATGTGGCGAGGGAGGTGGAGATCCTGTCGAAGTTGGAGCATCCCTGCCTGGTGAATTTATGGTTCAGCTTCCAAGGTAAATCGTTTCTCAAGACATCGATCACACTCGAGTCATTCTTCTAGACCTCGTGGAAAACACATAAAATATACACAGGTGCTCCAGAGGTCTTAAAAAACTTTTTCATGAATTCTTTATTAACTCCACTGTTCTTTTTTATCATACGCAAATTGAAAAATGTTAACACCAAGATATTTTCATTTTAAAAAATCAGCTGTAATCTGATCGAAGAATTAAAAAAATTAAGTTTTAAACAGTTTTTTAAAAATTGTGAAAGATTAACACCAAATTGCACAAAAAATTCATAGATAAAAGCAAGTAGAAAACAGAGTCTGTAATATATGTATACCTAGCTACGAATTTTAATGAATACTAAAATTATAATATTTCGCGCGTCGTTATATTATAATATAATATATTTATATTATATTATGATATAACGACGCTCGCCCGGAGTGTAGAGAGGTCCAGGTTCAAATCCTGGCTGAGGTTATATTTTTCGCAATAATTTCTTTACAGTTTTCGGGGAAGGGAAGATCTTATAGATGCTTATTAGTATCAAAAGTTATTAAAATTCTGCTCGTTAAATGAACCAAAACCTGTGGTATTGGTTACGCTAACGTAGTAAGAATATTTCTAATTAATCAATTTGGCCAGTTGTTGTCGAATATAATTTACTTTGATTTGTTACAATATTTCGTTGTGAATTAAATATATAACGATCGGTTTTTATCATAATAAAGATCGCAATAATTAACGTCGCAGATAATTATTCCATGAATTCAAATCCGTAAGGAAACGATCGCAGAAGCATTTGCAGAGTTTAATTTAGATATTTATAAAAACAACAAAAATTCCTTGACTATTTTAACCTGATTTTTATTAAGTGTATTAATCGTAATTTTTCTCACTACTCTTCAGTATTTATAATTAAATTTCTCTCATTACTTTTCTATCTTTGTAATCAAAGTTGAAATCAGGTTTATTTATTCACATTCACATTTATTTTATTTATATTACTATATTTTTCTCTTTTCTACTAGGATCGATCGGATGATATTTCCAGACTTGCATGTTAACTTTTTACAGTTTCAATAGGTTTTGATCTTTTTTATTTACAAAGGAAAGAACAAATATTACAGAAGTAATATCCTTGCGAAACGCAGGATATTTTCGTTATCGCGCGAAACCACGGTCTTTTTCGGATTTTTTTATCCGGTCGACAAACGCGTATTAAACGATTACGCTTATCTCGCAAAAACACACTTTATTGAAAGCAGCCGAGTCCTCTCGACGTCGGGAATACGGACGGTGCAAATATTTATGCAAAAACGAGCAATATGGAGCGCTCGCAGTGTTGCCGTGAAAATTTTAATGAGAGTTATCCACCAACTCTCCAGACGGGTCAAATATTAAACATTCTGAACGAGATGCACAAGCGTGACTTGTAAAAACGATATTACGTTATCGAATTTTTTTGCCATCCAACGTTTTGACGGATAGGTCGCGGATTATTTTTTAGATAACCGAAGAGTGCAATTAAAAAAATCGTTGGAGTTCTCTGCACGTGAAACTGAAAATTGAGCAAGTAGAAGCTTAATTAAAAATAATTGCAGCCACGCGAAATTGAAAAAAAATCTGTCCTGCATTTGATATCTTTGCAATTTTCCGGACATGAGTTATTTTAATATTGTAACAGTAATTACACACTGTATGTTATAATAAATGTTATAAATAATATAATTATAATTTATATATAATAATTATAATTTACTTTATAAATAATAGACTTTTGAGAGATTTCGAGAACATTTGTTATGCGTAAAGTTATATACATAGACATTAATACGGACACCGTGCGAGACAATTAGCAGATTACAATCTCCGTGTTCAAATAGCTTGTGTCTATAGAATAATCACGTTAAAAGTTTTCTCATATCAAACCATCGGGCTTTCTATTTTCATTCGTTTCATTCGGAAGATCGTTGAGCACCACATTTGACAATATACGTGGAATATACGAGAAAAGCCGACGGGCACGTGGATAGAATTGAACGTGCCGTTTAATTTTACCAGAAGCTTTATGTTCTAATTTCTTAATCGCTTTAAGCGTAATTCTTTGACGCTGTTAACTGTATCTCGACAAAAGAATATGTAATCTCGACAAATGAATATAATTCAACGTCATAAATGAATATTATTAGCGATGGTATCGAATAAAGGGACGGCAAATTGTGCATGGTAACAAGATAATAAAATTGTGTAAACGATATAAATTACTCAATGAGAATTTATTCGGCAGCTGCACCGATTAACAGTATTACACGCGAATCAGCGAAATTATTTATTGCGTATTTACAATTGCCGTCGTTTGAACGTTTTTGACAGACGCCGCGTCATAAAATTCGCGAGCGGTTTGCGGCGCGTCTATTTGCGGCTAAAAGACGACTCATATCGCGTATTGTTCGAAATCGGTTTTATCGCTCGTACGTGAAATATCGGGACAATAACCATCTGCGAACTCCGTGCTCGACTGTACCGGGACCAATATTGATCGGTCAACCGTTCGACGACCACGCGCTTTCATCTCGCGAGCGGGAGCGCGTGTGAACGAAAAAGACGACCGACGAGCGTAGGTGCGTAGGAGGACGAGAGGATCACGCGCCTGTATCATAAACTTATACAGATAGACTGCGCGTTCATATGCGGCAGCTGAAGACAACATTTAAAGGACAGAGATATGCGTGCACTGAAAGAAAGGCTTGGTTATAAAAATCCAGGCTTGATTAATGTTACCAAACACCTTGGTGAAATAGTTTCAACTAAACGTATAATAAGTATCACATAATTTAGTTGGCTCAACTAAACAAAATTTACTTTTTTATAATTATTACAAATGTTTATAATTATTATATACAAAATGTTTTGTTATTATTATTATAATCGGTAATACACGGAGAAAATTTTATATTGAAAATTATTATGTATGGCAGTAGCCGTGGATTATTGCTGGAATTATAAAAATTTTTACTATGTAAAACAATGAAAAACATAGTTAAAATTTTTAGAATTTCAGCAACAGTCCACGGCTACTGCCATACATAGTAATTTTTAATATAAAATTTTCTCCGTGTAATAATTAAATACTTGAAAAAAAGTATTACTAAATGCATCTCACAAGTTTACCAAGAATTCTTTTTCTACCCAGCGATGCGTATGACGGAGAGGGTGAGACTCCACGCATATCTCTGTCCTTTAGATGTTGTCTTCAGCTGCCGCATATGAACGCGCAGTCTATCTGTATAAGTCTATGGCCTGCACCCACACATCCTGTTGCAGACGAGGAGGACCTCTTCATGGTGTCGGATCTGCTTCTGGGCGGCGACCTGAGATACCACATCCAGCAGGAGATCGTGTTCGGCGAGGAGAGCGTCGTGCTGTTCGTCGCCGAGATCGCGCTGGCCCTCGATTACCTGCAGACCCACAGGATCATCCATCGGGACATCAAGCCGGACAATATACTGCTGGACGAGGACGGTGAGTCGATGATCCCTCTTCCGTCGCGTCGATGGTCTCTCGAACCTTCACCTTTAGCCGCGCCAGCAGCGGACGACCGCGATTCGCGCGAGACTATAACACGGATAAGAATAATTAATCCCGCCGAGAGAACTTGATTCCGCAAGTGGGATTTCCTGTAAAAGTTCCTGTAAAAGTTTCCCGCTACGTATCTCGGAAAAACACTCGGAAAAATCCGACAGCGATAGGATAAGAGAACCAGATGTAAATCAGGCACTAATTTCGGATCATTTATCATATTTAAATAATTATTATATTTTTCGTTGCATCACGCGTATTATAAAATTCTTTAACATCTGTTTTAGCTTTGTCAATTATCAATTGTTGCTATTTAACAATGCTGCACTTTTATTGATATCGTCAGATAATAAAACGTGAAATGTCAATCAAGATATGTTTCTTCAAAAGTTCACTCAAAGTGAACCTATAAGGATTGCCCTAAGGCTTTTATATATATACAGGATGTTGTGAAATAGCATTAGATTTCATGGAAGAAAATCGATATTATGCTTGAAAGCTTATTATTATGCTTGCGATGTTGCTTGAAATTAAATATGTCCGTGGATGTCTGTCTAATAATCATGTTATGAGAGTCTAATTGTGGATCATTTACGTTATTTTATTCAATTAAAATTAAAAACTGTAAAACAGTAATGAAATGTAAACAAAATTATCGAGAAAGAATTCTTTAATTATGATTAATTATAACGATTAAATATTTCATTGTTTGTTTGGAAATTTTTCTGGAAATATAAATTTTTAAAATATATAAATAAATTTGTATCGCCAGTAATAATTCAACGGAATTGTTTAGTTTAGATCGACCCAACTGGCCACAATTTATTAATATAATAAATTCACTATAATAAGTTCACTATGTGAATTCTAAACAATTCCGTATAAATTTTTATTTTAAGAGTGATTTAAAACTAATGCCCTTACATCGACGTTTTACATATGAGCAATGAAACTCAATGCACTAAACGTTTGTTATTTTGTAACTTTATATGAGTTTAATTTGGAAGTTTAACTCGCAAATTGTCCGATTGTTTTATCTCTAAAAGTTCCGCGTGTATGTATGCGTTTGCGTTTATATGAGGCGTTTATGCAACGTGAGGGCTTTTAATTAATTATTAGGTTTTAATTAATTATTAAGCTCTAAATTCACATTATATTAGGATTAATAAACTGCGATTTAATTATGATATCGCGTAAAATCGATGCGCTCTATGCGTTTATTAAATAAAGTATAGCTTATCGTGCATTTTCGCGGAAAGATCGTCGCGAAAAGAATTTAAGGGCACGGCGTAATCTCTGCGGCATGCAATTCGGTCGGCATCCCTCGCCACCATTTCGAGTCACGACTTTAACAATGGCCACCTGATCCTGAGTTTCATTTAACACAATGCAAAAGTCGTACTCAATGTAAACATGGGATGAGACTCGAGTAATCACGCCTGCGGTGAATGTGGATCCAGTACGCAAATAAACTTTGAATCTGATCATGTCGGTTCTCTCGCACGCGCGCGTTTACAAATCGGGCGAAAGAGCAAATAACAAAGTTATCGGGGGGTTGTGCGGGGGAAGAAGCGGGAGATCTCTCCGGGAGAAAAAACATAAATTTATTTAATTATTCGATAAATAATATTTATAAATATTATTTAAATATTTACGATATATTACCATATATATTTTTTTATATATAATATTATTGGAATATTATGTTATTATAATGAAAAAAAGTGTGCAAATTAGAAACTTGCACATTGCTTCTTTATCATTTAAATGTTTGTATTCTATTTGATGCATCAGCCTTAATATTTATTAGTTTGGCTTCCTCATAGAGAAAGCTTTTTAGGCAATAATAAAAAGCTTCCTCTATGCTTCTTCTGATTGCATTTTCTTCATATTAAGCACTGGCAAGGTCTATGAAGTTAGCACCCCAAAACGCGAATATTTGTAAAATGCCAATGTCATTTGTTTGACCACGATTTGTCCACTTTTGTCCATCCTTAAAAAAAAGTTATGAGCAAATAAAAAAATTGATCAAAATTTGACATCAGCACCCCCATGAACATATTTCATTAATTTCGAAGCGGGATACGATTGTCCACGATTTGTCCACTTTTGTCAACCCAACATTTTCGTTTGTCCACCCTTCAAAAAAAGTTATGACCAAATAAAAAAATTGGTCAAAATTTGACATCAGCACCTCCATGAACATCTTTCATTAAATTTTAAATGGGATAAGAATGTCCACGATGTGCCCACATTTGTCCATCCAAAATTTTCGTTTGCTCATCCTTCAAAAAAAAGTTATGACCAAATAAAAAAATTGGAAAAAATTTAACATTAGCTCCCTCATGAACATTTTTCATTTTCTAAGCTGGATACGAATGTCCACAATTTGCCCACATTTGTCCACCCCAAATTTTCGTTTGTCCATCCTTCAAAGAAAAGTTATGACAAAATTTTTTAAAAATGTCCCAAATGTGTGTGTGTGTTTGCGCGTGTCAATTATTGCCAAATTCAATACCAATTAATAATGATACTCTATCGATTAAAAAAAAAAATTTAGCCCGATATCTCAAAATTTACGGAAGTTCGAGCAACCACGGACATTTTTAAAAAAATTCAAAATTTTATAAAAAGAGAATCCCTTTACCGATCATCGCCCAATTCAATACCAACTTTCCTTTAATAATTCTCTATCGATTAAGAAAAAAACCAGCCCGATATCTCCAAATTTGCGGAAGTTACAGCAACCATGGACATCCAATCCGTTATACACACACACACACACAATTTATTAATATAGATTTACCATAGTTTTATATCCAAGAGACTAGTCGGAATCGTGCGCACGTTCGCAGGAGCCCTCTTCTTGTCGCACAGCAATTTTCTCCGAACATTCGTGTTTGATGTATATTGCGGAAGATCATCGTGCGAATCCAATCCGTCGCAGATCTGGAAATAGCCGTCATTAAACCTTGGTCGAGCTCTCGTTTGCATATCAAGCGCCGATTCCGCGGTCCGGTCTCGATGTCGGTGCGGACAAACGCTTCTAATCACGCCCATGATTCGGTTACTCCGGAGTGCGCGCAAGACCGGGTTATCGTATTTGAGCAAGCGAATTTCACGTGGCGCGAATGAGATTACTCGCGAATTCGCGCGGACCGCTGCGAGGAGCCATCGGCGGGCTTTAGCGGGATTAATCGTGCCGGCTGCGTTTGCAGGCCATTCATCCGTCCTCAATCATCACGAGATTAATATATCCTGAATGTGGATTTAGCAGACTGCGGCGATACAAGTCCATGACGACGGTGCGCGGAAATTGTCTGTGAGGAATATCGCGACCGCGCATAGACTCGCTAATCGCAACAGACATCGTTCGCTTCGTGAGCAAAATTAATGTACGTCGCCGCCTCCCTCTCGGTGAAGGATTTTCTATTATGTGGAGTCTTGTGAAATTACAGTCTTACGTATACGAAATATTATCTCTCAGCGTGAAACTCCGAAAATCAACTGACAGCGTATGGAAGCGATGATATCGTTTGTCAGGAAGCTAGGGTTTCTGACGTCGAGGGTACGAAGTTTCGAAGAATCCCGCAAAATCTCAATGCGGCTCATTGTCAGAGGATCTCTTATAATAAAGTAAACAGAGAAAGATCTTATGTGTATTTTTCACCGATATTCTTCCGCGTGTCTTCGGTACTTCGCGCATTTCTTCCAGAGATCCTCGAGAACGACGTAACGCGACGTGGCTTCTCTTCGCTTATCAAAGGAAATGTTGCCTCTCATCCCCCCACGCCGAGCCAGGATCCAGAAATTATCGGTGATGCTTTTTCCGCTTCGCTACCCCGGCGATATCGATTTATTGTCAAAATATTAAGGACCACGCCAGAGAGGCTACCGGAAAAAGCCGAGCGACTCTCGAGAAGGATGCTAAATAATGCAGACGCGTCTCGGGGCCCTTGAGACTCTCAACTCTTTGGATCTGTACGCGTTTGTTAGTCGGGCGAAACGAATAAATATAAACGAACGAGTACGACCAATCTGCAAAGCAGATTAGATTGCCGTGATCGACTACCGCGAAAATTCTATTAGCGCATAAACGTTAGGAAACGATATATATTCAGTTACGTCCGCGCGATTGCCTTATCGATTTTCCGCCAAACGAAAATTAAGCTCGAGGCAGTAACGACGGCGAACAATGCGTGAGTACAATACATCGCATCGCCTTCGACGTCAACGAAATTACAACATCGGGAGGTGAGGCAAGATAAGCAGATGGGGATGACGAAACGAAAAGGGTGTGCGTGCTCATGCCGAAGGTTGGATCCGCTTTAATAGAAAGATCGACGGAGAAGGAGGGTGAGAGAGAGAGAGAGAGAGAGAGAGAGAGAGATGGGGGAAGAGAGCTTGTTTCATTGGGAAGTGCCTCGAGGACACGAGAGGCAGGTACGTATACATCTACGAAGAAGGGAACGGGGTGGATGGAGGACGCGGGGTTATCCTAATTTCCTCCTGCACCTGGCCGACGGCTGTTTGAATCCCGAGATTGCCTCTGCATCATTTAAAATTACGCACCGGTGTCCCCCGCGCTTATCGCTCGGCTTTCGCGTCCCATCTAGCGTCATGTAGGTAGGATTCATTCTGCCGGGGAAAATATCGCCCGGGGACACCGGCGACACAAAATACAGCTGTTCCGTGTGTGGATTCAGGCCAGACATTATACTCCTGAACAGTGGAGCGGGTCTCAATCGTCCGATTCGACCTCCGCGACAGAAGAGGTCGGGAATCGATCAAAGATGGAAGGCTTCTCCGTAGAGATTGGAGATGGGATCCCCGAAAGTCCCTTGTGCAACGTCAGAAACGTGTTTGTTAAATAATTACCCAAAAGGGAAACCATTACGAGTAACTCTCTTTCCTAGGAGTCCCTCAAAGTCTCTAAAGGTCACGTCGCTCGCTCGTAATTCCATTGTCGTAATATCATTAAAAATCATCATAATCCTGCATAATTGCGTAGTCGAGGAAGTTAAGGAAGCGAGGTAATTTAGCATAATATGGCAGAGCGAGGCGCAGTTAAGAACCACGGAGGGCCGGCTGCAGTCCGAGTCTGGCAACTTACGCGGGGAACTTTGATGCCCTTCCGGAGAGAAAATCGCGTGGAATTACTCTCATTAAAGTCCAAAGCCGTGACTACAATGGCGAACGGCGTAAAATTGCGAGGATATGATATTCCACCTCTGGCTTCCTACCGCATTCCGCGGATCCGTGGTGCGGCCGCCGCAATTTATTCCGTTAATTTTACCTAGACGCGGCTTCGCGCACTCGAGATCGCGAGGCATCGGTAGGAGGAGGCAATTTAGCAGATTGAAGCCGTCAAACAGTTCGTGAGCGAGACGAAGTTAAGATAGCGCTTCAAAGGGAACGTCCTTAATCTATTTTGAAGATCTACGAGTCAGTGAGCTGCGCGAAAGGGTGTCTCCTACATTATTCACGAACGAGTTGTTTAAATAATACGTCACTCGTTTTTCATTTCCGCGGACGTCTGTCGATATCAAAACTGAACAAGTGTGTGTGTGTGTGTGTGTGTGTGTGTGTGTGTCTGTGTCTGTGTCTGTGTAAACGTAATAGTTCTCGATTATTTCCACCGGAAATTGTCATCGTCGAGAGCTTTTAAAAAAACAGTAACTCTGAAATAAACGTTTAATATTAAAACGTACGCTTTAGTTAAATCAATGGCTAACAACTTCCACTCTTATAAAATTTCATAATTAGCGTTAAAAGATCGTGCTTTTTAATTATAAATCGATTGAGTAATTAGCTGCAAAAGGTTAGGGCCAGATCCCGGCGTGTCTTATCCCATCGACCGACAATAAATGATAAACGATCGCTTGAATGAAAAGGATCTTCTGATTTTTGCACGAAGATCGTCAATTTCTATATCCCTGCGCGTACAAGGTGGGAAGCTATTCTTCCCGAAGTATACGTAAACTACCCACGTGCTGCCTGGCACTAAAGCACGAAACCCGGCCACAATAGGGGGATTGTGTGTTATTGTGCCGATGCGATGTGTAGCGACGTCGGGGAGTTCATTCTCTCTCTCTCTCTTTCTCTCTAGTTTACATCGTAGCTCGATCCACATTGCGGTCTACGCCGATGTTTAGAAAATGGCAACGGATAAATATTGCGGGAGTAGCGTGGTGCACGCGAGAGAGCCCCGACTATACCGCGTTGGAAAACCAATATCGCGCTCGCATATGTGTTTGCGTGTGTGTGTATCCACCTCTTAATAGTCCTCTGATGACCCGTAGATATAGCTGTACCAGTGTAGTTAGGGTTCGTTAGGCCTTCATCCCGCAAGAGGCACCTAAAGATCGCGAGTGCACACGTGTATTATTCACACGTGTTAATTGCCATTATTATACCCGTGCTTATATTTTTTTATATTATCCTGAGCGAGGGTTGGGAATCTTGAAAAAAAATATGCTTTACCATCTCTGCAATTTAGAATAATAATATATTTAGAATAATAATAAAATAAACGATAAATCTCGGGCTGTAGTAAACGCATCGTAGAGTCGAGGAGTTAAATTTCACCAATACTCGATGCGAACATTGCATTGTGACGCGTATAAAAGAAGAATTAGTATTGTTTATCGGACACATTTATCGGATAGATCTTTTTGTTATTCATTCGTATTAATTCATATAATAATATTTTAAATTTGTATGAATTCGATTATGGTGCTCGCTAGCTTTCAATATTAATCAGCATTACGTGTAATTGCCATCTCGTGCGTGAGAGGGATGTTTCAAGGCGCGTAAATAATTCATTTGTTTAGTCATTAACTTAATGAAGGCAGACTATAAAAGATAGTTTACTTGTCTAGGCCACGCCCATGTGACAGATTTCAACATCGCGACTGTACTTGAAAACGGGCAGTTGGCGACTTCGATGTCTGGGACAAAACCGTATATAGGTATGTGTGAACGAATAGTCCCATCAGTGATTTCCCCTTCTTCCGTATAGATATTTTAACTATTTGAATTATTGCATGTATTTCTTCATTTTCGATATTTTATTTAGATGATTAATATATAATATATACTTCAATCTATTTAATTGTTTTTAAATTATTATACGCGTGTACATATTTTCCTATATATTTAATACAAACGCACGTCAGGTTCATCATTTATAATTGCGATCAACTTTATTGTTCTCATTGTTTCCGTGAAGCTAATTCCTTATTCGTCTCATACGAAAACTTGCTGTACGAATTGAAAAAAGATTCGCGATTTTTAAATGGCTATATATCTTCGCATCAATAAGAAGATATTATGATATCGAGACTCGTGGCTAGGGAAAAAGAAACATCCGAAAAGAGGAACGATGCATTTCCAAGCATTAGTTCAAATCCGTCTTTTATGTCCTCTTTAAACCCGGAGCCGCTCTCGCGAATAACGTGAGCGGCGCTCTTTCTTGCATTTCTTCTTTTTAACGCGGATCAGCCCCGGAGATTTACATGTGCTCGTGCGAGGAATACGGTATCCTTGGCTACGGATTCGCTGTGGACTGGTGGAGCCTGGGAATCCTCGCTTGGGAGACCTTAGCCATGGAGAGACCATACTCTCTTCACTCCACGACGTCCAACAGGGAGGCTCTAAGAATTTTGAAGGTAAGAAAAAAATAATGATGTTGAATAGCCACGTGAATGAAAAAAAGTGCGCGACTTTTCCACTCCGCCTCTGAAGCTACGCGGTACAGTCACATTCTTCCGGACCATTCTTGAGTAACACGTGCGCATTACTCTGTTAATTATGGTTGCGTCATGTCTCGGCTGTCACGTTAATTAAGAACTTGTCATGAGTGCGCCGTTGGCACAACACGTGCCACGACGTGTTGCAGCATTCGCCAGTTCTGCCCTGCTTGTCCGTCTGCTTGCGTAACACGAGCATTTTAACTGTACTTGTGACACTCCAGTTGGGAAAGATTCCGAATGTAAACGCGCGGGAAACATACAACGCAGTTCGGTGTACAAGACCTTGGAATTACGTTCGTGATTACGAGGATGAATCTAGTTCTCCTTTATTTTGATATAATCAAAATTGTCGGTCTTGGAAGTCCATCTCTCAACAGTTTCATAAAAAAACATATGCTTTTGAAACATTTAATTCTGCTATCTTCAATGGGTGCTTTCTATTCAGCTATCTTTCTTAGTATTCAATAAGTAACAAAGACAGAACGACACTTGTGTCAACTTGTCTCACTAAATGGAAAGCACCCAATCTTCACTCGGAACTTCTTGCTTACGCTCGCACCCGAATTTTGGGAAGGACGCGAGAAGAAACTCGGGCGACACGAATATCTTGCTTTTCAGGAGGAAAGGCCGACACTCTCACACTGGAGCCCGTCAATACGCGACCTCCTGGACCGCCTGTTAACTCTCGCGCCGAGCGCCCGAGTGTCGTGCTTGAAAGAACTAAAGCAGGCGAGCGTGATGAGGGATTTGGACTTCGACAAAGTGCTGAACAAGCAAATAAAGCCGCGCTTCACCCCGCCGAAGGATCATCTGAATTGCGATCCCACTTTCGAGCTCGAGGAAATGATAATCGAGACGAAACCCCTGCACAAGAAGAAGAAACGCCTGGCTAAACAAAGGTCGGTCGCTTTCGCGCTACACGGAGAAAATTTTATATTAAAAATTACTATGTATGGCAGTAGCCGTGGACCATTGGCTGGAATTATAAAAATGAAAACATAGGAATTATTCAATTGAAAACATAGTAAACATTTTTATAATTCCAGCCAATGGTCCACGGCTACTGCCATACATAGTAATTTTTAATATAAAATTTTCTCCGTGTAACATCGCTCTCTTATGCCTAATTGGTGAAAATGATTAATGATTTTAATGATTCAGGACATTCAAACTCATTTTCCAGAAAACCTTGTTTTTTGAGTTATGTCATTGTTGTAGCAAATAAGCGATATGTATCTCTTGAGTGTTTAACCCTTTAAGACCCAGGCATCGATTCCGTTTGTGTAAAATTTATGATCAACGATCACACTAGTGGCTTGTTTAACGAGAACACTATTGTTTTACGAATTGAGATAGAAAGTCTAGCTCCATATAAAACGGAGTATTATACTGAACAGAAACACTACTATATCAATACAAAACGTTTAGGAAGAACTCAATGTGAATGTACTTAATTATGTACATAAGCCTTAAAGCAGTGATTCTCAACGTGGGACGCGACCAACTGGGGGAGAGGGCGCGAGATATTTGAAGGGAGGGCACGAAAAAAATGTAGATTGAAAAAAAAATCTATTAAGGTTTAATGTGTCTATTATAATAATTTTCAATAAGTCAATTTCCTCTTTTTGTGCTGCCAATTTTTATGGGTTTCTTCAGTGTCTCGACACAAGAATTGCAAGGGAGCGCCACAAAAATTAATATTAGGAAAGGGGGCACACATGAAAAAAGGTTGAGGAATACTGCCTTAAAGGGTTAACAATATATTTCATGGAGAATCAAATTGGTTTCGGACAGTTGTGACATGTTTCTTCAGTGACAACAGTATAATAGAATTGTTTCTTCTAAAAAAGACATTCTTCTTTGAAGTCAACATTTTTCTTTCTCTTCTATCATGGCAGAATCGTGCCGAAAGAAATTATCATTGCGTCGCGGATATCAACGCGATCCCTAGCGACTGTTACGATCCCGAACAGCTTAAGATTCACGTATTCCTCCCGCGGATCTGCATATTACCGAGGTAATTAATATGCTAATTGTTGAAGCAATATCTCGACGTGTTGCAGGTCGCTGAGGGTCGAGCACTCGGCGGAGGACGCCGGCGGGTTCGCCGAGGGGGCCGGAACGAGCGTAGACACGCGGAGATTAGCTTACATCCCGGAATATCGGGTGTACAATCGCGAGCGCGAGATCGAGAGACAGGAGAGGGAGAAGAAGGAGAAACAGTGGGAGGAGGAACTGAACACTGCCATGAAGGGTGCCGAAGAAAGACTCAAGTACGCTAAAACTAATAAAAAGATTCCTCGGGGGATTATCAATATATTTTTTCCCTCTCTCTTTTTATCTTCCATCGTGGTCCGTCCATCGATATTTATCGCCGAAGATTAATGTTGCAAATTGAATAATCCTCCGTTTTATTTCCCCCGATGTTTCGGGATATTGCCCTCAACCCCCGCGAAAGTACAAACCTCCCGAGTCCCGGAGTTGAGCCGCCGTGTACGTTAATCTCCCCAGCGATGCGTCTCTCCCCAGTGGTCGCACGTAGCGATATATCCGTGTTGCAACCCTTTGATTACAGAACAAAGCAGCAACATCTGCCGGCCCAGCGAACCGGAAACCGACTGAGCGTCTCGACGACGAACGTCAAAGCGCGCATAAGCGCGTCGCCGAGGCAAGGTCGCCGTGCAAGCGCCGCGACGTCCTCGGACATCGACTTCATCGACGCGAGTCCGGAGCCTAGCACGTCTTAGATAACATCGGACGCTATATTCTCCGTAGCCTATTTGCGATCAGTAGACCCCTCTAATACGACTGCGCACCGAGAACTCCGACGAACCCTCCCGCACTTAACCATAAAAGAAGTGTCTCTCTCTCTCTCTCTACACTGTTAAATATTAAAGGATCAAGTTTAAACCAATTCTTTAAGTTAAATAATATTTTGTTATTTTTAACTTCCACGAAATTTATTATTTTAATACAAAACATGCGGTTGGAAAAACAACCACATCTAATTAATCCATCCTGTTAGTTTTTAAATAAGCAGTGTCTAATATCCAATAAAATATGAATAGCGCTGACGTAAAAAAACGTATAATAAACTAAATTAAGTCAAATTTAATACATTTTTTAATTAAATTGTTTAACTCCATTGTTAAATTAATATTGAGTAGGCATATTGAGTAGGAATAGTGGACCTATAGGAATAATTAAAAATCAGTCTCAAATGACTCAAATTTCACATTACGAATTTAACATTCAATTATTTCCCACGCTAAAGTCTAAGACGAAGAAGCGAAAAATGTTATTGTAGATGAAGTTTTTATACTCTTCTTGGAAAGATATAGGACGACACATACATAATACTTCGCTCTTATTTTTCTACCTATCGCGGTTCAATGTAGGGTGATTTATCTTTAACGTTCTTCCCTTGCGTTCCCCTACATTGGATCTTCCTTCGTGGCCGTAACGTTTACTTTCAATTACGCTGCAGAAAGAGTCGGACAACGCGAACTCTAAGGCCTCCGTATTCTTTCTGGTGCTACGACGTAATAATGCTTATCCACGATTTGTACGTTTAGTTTGGATTTTTTGGAAATTTTTGGAATCTTATAGATAGGCTGATATACAGGGTGGCCCGATATCGGCTTGCTAACTATAACTATTTTCATCTGAAGTTAATACCCTGAAAATGCGGATAGCAGCTGGAGATAACCGCACGTCGCCGTAAGCTCTATCAGACTCCAGCAGTGCGCACTTAATCACTGTACCAGGAAACGTGCATTTATAAGATTACCATCCCGGATTATCCCGCGAACTCCGACTAACAGCGGTACAGGGGTGGCTTATTCTCGGAATAACGAACGGCGGGATGATCTTCACTCGCGTAGCAAATTCTTTTCGTTCGCTTCAAAGACTCGGCTTGCGTTACGACCCTTAGAATTAGGACGCACGTATTCGATAAGTATAATATAAATTAATCCTTTCAGTACAAATTGAACGTGTACCGTGGCATCGCTTCCGTAACTCTTTGGGTAAGAGGAAGAATATTTCTTCATCTCGCTTTCTCCAGAAATCACCGCACAACATTTTACGCGCGTCATTATTTAGGGATAATATATGAAATGCTCTGCAGAGCGTTAATTAGAATCACAACGACAAACACGTTTAAAAAGGCGTGAGGTAAAAAAAAGAGATTATAGATGATAAATAAGATTTCAAAAATCTTGGTGGTCCAAGAGTGCTAAGTGAGTCGAGACGAATGTGTGTGAGAGATATAAATTTTAACACTTGTCTGTATCTAATACGGTACTGAAGGGATTACGGCGTACATCAATATAATTACTTTGTTGACGGGATTGGGAACAAAATATGACCTACATATAATGAATAAATATATATAAATATATAAATGTTTTTGTTCTATAAAAATATATGTTGATTAGAAGCTATGTACGACTTGAGAATAAAAAATATCTTTGACATGTTGTTAACGCGTTTTACCATATAACACCCTTAAATCCCCGACGGACTATGGAAGATCGCGCTGCGAAACAAAATTACGTCCACGTTCAAAATATGTTTTTTACGTAAGCTGTGGAAATCGGAGAAACACAACGTTCCCAGTGAGAAATGACACCTCGATCGACGTCTAATCGACGTCGATTCTACGTCGAAATATTGTTTTCGACATTGAGTCGACGTCGATTCGATGTTGATCGAGGTGTCATTTCTCACTGGGTTTTATTTATATTAATTATTTGCGCGCAACTTTATCGCAATCGGAATTTTTAAAGATGAATAACGCGGGATCGTTCGTTCAACGAATCGAATAACGGGGGAGAAGCCATTGAACCCCCGTCATTAGCGATTCGTATTCAAGAATCGCGAACACGATAGAATTTGGCATTAGCCGAGCATGGTTGTCGAAGGAGCGCCAGATAATCGATAGCACTGGCGCCGTTTCGCGGAGGGTGAGAAAAGGGTGAAAGGGGTCACCGTGCCTCTCCACTCCATACCGCACGATATAGATCCCCGACCAGACGAAACATCGTCGAAGTGACGCGAAACATCGCACGTGTACGACGTGATCGCGAAGTCCTCGAAGAAATTCGCCCCGAGCCACTCAAAGGTTCCGCGAATCTAAAAGGGGATGTAATAAAACGACCCTTTATACCGCGTCGTTTCTCTCGACGAGAAAATGTATAATTTTCAAATTAACGATTGTTCTAGTGCAGACAACCGGCGCAATTTACAATGGAACAATTGCGCGAACAATCGAGCGATACCGTTGCTGGTATCTAAAAAGGGATGAATATTCCGAGGTAATTGCATTTGTAAAAGCTCCTGCAAGCCGACATAATGGGCCAATTATCGCGTCCGATCGGCGTCGCAAGTGGCGAGTAACGCGACGATTAAACTATTGACTCGGTGTATTTTTAATATCCTTGCGCAACCATCGATCGTGAACGGCGGCTATAATGAATGAAAATCATTTAACGTCTTTTTTTGCTCCCTTTCGATTTGCGCGTTTAATTTGTCGAACAAAGCGCTGCAAATTAGCGGTAATTCTCTGAAAAAATTCTTTCATTCCGAATTAAATAGAAAGTTCAAAATTCAAAATTTACCAGTGTACAAATTCAAAATTCAAAATTTTTGTACACTGGTAGTAATTGAAGAAAACCGTTTAAATTATCGTTTTATGATTATTTGTACTATAAAATTTGATTTATTGCACGTATAATAGGTTCGCACTGACCGTTCGAATTGTAATTACAGTTGTATCCCAGATAACACGCATGTCTGATGTTAACGAAGCCAAACAAATAGTTTTGTTTAATTATATTATCAAAATTTTCATGATGCTGATTACTAAAACATTTTACCACAGAAGAGATTTGTTTCGACTCAACTGGCCAATTTTTAATTTAAATTTAATTTAAATTAAATTTTTAATTTAATATTTATTGGCGAAGAGAATATCCCATCTCTTGTTAAAACATTCTACTTAACCAACATTTCTGTACAGTTAGTTATCTATTGAAATAAATCCAAAGAAATATTATAGATATTAAGAGTTGTGAACGTATCGTGTTTTCGACTAAAACAGACTTCTTCGATAGATTCGTCAGAAGAAACGTGTTAATTATATGTATTAATTGTTTTTCTTTAGAATGTTTGCGCCCACGGTTGCGATTAACAGCTTTCCACAGAATAATGCTGAGGGAGTGTCTATACGGATAAATGTGGTTCTTAACAGAGAAGAGACGGTCCTTAACGAAGCGCGGTGGAGAACGGCAATCGCGCCAGTCTTCGATGGGAAAATCCAATAGGAGATAATGCAGTTTAGTTTCTGGAGGCCGATGAAAGCCGATGGCGGAGCCCTTTGCGCGATAAAGGCCCCGTTAAATAAGAAAATTCAACCTAATGGAACCCTAAGCCCCGGCGTTTCGCTCTTAATTGCCTTTATGCGCTTCGCAAATTAGCCCTCTTACGGCAAAATAAGGTCCCTCTCCTAGGACCATAAAAACTGTAATTATGCCTAGCTTATAAGCTTCTTTGATGTCGTTGCAATAAAAAAAGGGAACAAGAAAAGAGTTTGCGCCTGTTTTTACGGGAAGATATTCCACCGGCCGATCTCCCCAGACTCGTCCCAATTGCTCCGTCCACACACGTGGCGGATAGATAAATTTTATTTCATCCGCTTGAGCGAGAAGAGCCGTCGTTCGTGACGGTAAACTCCTGCGAGACGCTTATCGGGAAGTTCAATCGAAACTAATGCAGTTTCAACCGCGAGTCCGATGGAAAATGAGAGGCGTTTCCGCGACAACCGTCTTAATTCCCTCATTTTCTCGCTCTTCCCGATAAAAAATAGAGAGAAAGAAAAACGAAGCGCGCTTCTGCAAAAGGAAAGTAATTATTGTCGCTCGTTAATCTCATCTCGCAGTGAAGGAAAACAATTGCGAGTAAATAAAAAGATTGAGACGTCGGTGGAGAAAAGTTACCTGCGTCCGAGTTGTTTTGGCCTACTTTCCGCCGGTGAAACTGTTGCGTCTCGGCCGCGAGAAGTTTTACTTATGTACATCGAAGGGAAAGGCAAGCAAATGGAAATCTGCATAATTATTCCCAGGAATTATCAGGAGGATTGCAGTTTGGACGATCGGAGCAGAGGGAGTACGCAATAAGTCACACAGAGATCTGATAAAAAGAAAAGTTTCCTTTATGTACTCAAGATTTATATACATGGTATATGCGTAAATAATATAGAGCGAAATAAGTCTATTGCACGTAGAAATAATCACCATTAGTTCTACGTGAACGTCACCGGCACGATTAGAAACAATAAAGTAGTAAATCATATTTGTTAATATCACAAAGTATTGCCGTTTCTCTGCTTTTTTTTCCAACCGACACACAAGCACCTATTGTTTTCCCTGCACGCTTGAATGGCAATACATGGAAGACCGCAACATGTCTATAAAGCGGCTAGAGCATGAAAATATATTATCTGTATTTATCTTCTTTTAGAATATGCACGTGTGCATGCATATGTGTGTGTGTGTGTATATGTGTGTGTGTATGTGTGTCTGTGTATATGTAAATGTATATGTGTTTATTCAGAAAAATAGAGTATTCTTTCTCTCTGTTTAAACATGAAGAAATGTTGATAATTCACCTCTATCTGTCTCGGGTGTCCTTTATGAACGACACTTAAACTATTGTCATCAGTCTATAACGTTAGATAATTACCATCAGATATTATCGCAGATATGCACTCTACTCACGTCTATTAATCTCAACTCATTATTTTTGCAGAGAATAAAAAAAGTAATTCAAAACGATCGATTTTTGCTGCTTCATGAAGAGATACGACAACAGTCAATGTCTATGGCATGTGATTTTTTGCAAATCCTAAGTCACATATTGTATCCACGCCAAAAAGCAATCAGAAAGCAATATTTTTTATGTTTCATTAATGGACAGATTAGAAACTCTTTGCCTAAATTTTCCAAATTATTTCTCACCAATGAGCGAAGATTAAAATCTAATCAGCGATTTTGTGCTTGTTATTGTTTCTCCCCATGGACCAACTATCTTACTCCTAAATATCTTTTGATCACAGATTATTTCATGGGCGTTGCGACGAATTTGTTGGAAAGTTACCCGATATTTTCGCGTACGTCAAAATGTAATTAATACAAAAGTAATATAAATAAAATCGTTAACGAAAAATATGCGATACGTCTATGTTAATTGTAACAACTATTAAATATTAATATTCGCACTGCACCAAGTATATATCACATCTTAGCTTAAACCGAACGCAAATCACCGTCATCGACGTGTTACTTCGGAGTATTTCGCAAGTACACAATTCCAATATATAGATTTAAGTAAAATAACAGCAATACGTGACATAATTATACGAAACGTTAATAACATTAATACATAATGCGTGTGTTTTAAGTATCCAAGCTAATATATGTAAAAAAATTAAGATACAATATGTCCCAGAAGTTGCGCAATTTCTTCTAGCTATTAAAATTAAATTAACAATTTAAATTATGACCTAACATTGTGTAATATCATAAGTACTTTGTTATGGCCGACTAAGTGTAATCCATTTAATTTTAATGAACATTTAATTAATTAAAGTGTTCTTTATGTTATTAATTATATAAAATTCGCCAATTTTTAGCTTTTAATTAAATATTTTTCTTTTTTTGCTATAGTTTTCACAGACACAATTTGTTGAAGAGTTTGTAACTAAGGAGAAATGCGCGGTGCCTGGGGTACACTCTGTATATATGACGAAATTCTCATAAAAAAAGGATTGACTTTGGAAGACGTCCATCCCTAAATTCGACGTCGAAATATAAACGGCCGAGAAACAACACATAATTACATGTTCGATGTAATTTTCGATAAACATTTAGACGGTTGTCACATCGGTCACCTCGATTCTAGAAATCGGTTTCGCGGGCTCTACGTATATAAAGCCCTCTTCGTCGTTCACGGATTCACCAATTCGGAGCTGCTGCAAATTCGCCACGATCGAATCTACCTGAACTGGCTGATCTGGCGGAGCGGCCTCGCTCCTGAGTTTGCTGAAGTGAAGGTAACAAATGCCGCGGTAGCCCTGCCAAGTTATCTCGCTCGGTTTAACGCCACGCATCAGCAGAGCGTTCTTCAGATCGCGGACTCTCACGCCGGACGAGATGTTAGAGAGCTTCAACGAGAAATCAATATGCGTTTTCGTTCTGGCACGGAGATTCTTACGCCGCCGGGACGCATTCTTGGTATTGTTCTCCACCTTTGTCTATAACATACAAGCAAGATTTATTTATAAGAAGATATCATATAGAAATATAAATTAATAAATGATGAAATATTTTTAGTTAAATCCATGTAAACTTTAGTTTAATAGAGGAGAGAGATTTAATTCATTCATAAAATCTCTTACTAATGACGACTTATTAAATACGACAATATGTTATTGTGAAAAGCTCTTACTTGTATTTCAGCATTGGGAGGATTACTTTCTTCTTCAGCTTTTGGCTTTTTATACGTTCGTCTTCGTGGGAAACGCGGCTTGTCAACTTTATCCTTGCCGCCTTCCACGGTGTTTTCTGTATTAGGCGCATCTCTCTTCGCATTGAAACGCTTCTTGTTTTTCGGATATTTAACGCGATTTTTGATGTACTGACGCGTCTCCACGTCGGAATCGACTTCCTTCAGGACTATGATTTTGCCATCCCTGCGAAAGAATAACCGTGTATTTACACGAAATAGTCTACTTAACATGATTCAGGCAACTTAATGCATACTTTTCATCCATCTCTTTGAGCTGCTGTAATACCTGCATGGTTTTAAGTCTTCTTTCGCTAAGCATATGCCACAAAATGCCAGACGGTTTCTTCAGTCTCGATTCTACGTATATAGTTTGCGTCTGCGTGACAATTATGTCTACTGGCACGTCGTATTCTTTGAACAATTGTGGTGGCAGGTGATCTACGATTTGGCAATCGTGTACTGTTGTAACAACAATCGTGTTTTCCGTTATCGTGCCCATTCTCATCATCATCGCAAACTCAAGATCCGCGAAACCTTCTCCTTTACCGAGTCTGTATCCATCCCGACTAACGCATACAGATCCCAGCACAACGAGATCTACCTGAATAAATAACAAACACAATAAATGTTTAGAATTACCAATTAATGCTCTTCATTGTCGAGGTAAGTCTATGCAACCAATTAAAAAAATTAATGTCTAGATAATTTAAGAAAACATTAAGATGATTTGATCTTGTATCTTTAGTAGCGTCAACCATTCTTATCTATTATTTATTTTTTATTCATTAACACACTAAATAAATTATCGTTAAATTATATGTGTAAAATATTCACCTTAATATGGGAATCTAGCCCAAGTGGTTTACCCGCTTGCTCTAAACCGCGCATGGAAGCCAATACTTTCAGCTGTTCTTTCGTTGCACCGGCAACTGGCGTAACATGTAAGAACAAACCAGTTCTCAACCTGGGGATAGGCACGATGATTTCCTTGTTCGCTTCCAGAGCTGAAAATCTTACTGGTTCCTGCGGCTTGTCCGGATTTATCTTTATGACTCTCGCTTTCTTGAATTCATCCAGTTCAATCAATCGCTGCGCCGCCTCCGCGGCGCCTTTGAAGTTCGGAATACGCTTGTATATGTTAACGGGGAAGTTCACAAGCTCGTTCTTCATCATGTAGTCCCATACCTTACGACGGAAACTCGACTTCGTTACCTCCTCAGCTGCAAGAAATTGTTAACGTGAAGGAATCAGCTGACGGATATAGCACAATATAGCATATGCTCTTTTCCTTGCTCAAAATTATTTTCTGCAAAATAAGTTCAAGATGGTGAAGCACATATACGCGTGCAAGATATATCCACGTCTCTTGTATACAGATACACAAATACACAAATACTCCAATTATTTCTTTTTGACATTTAGAGCTAGAAGCGTCGGGGGGATGAAAGAAAACGCCTGTTGCGCCGATCGCACGAAGGAAAGCCACTCACGTAAGTTCTCCGTCATCTTGACCGGTTCACCAGCGGAATCTTCTCGGGTGGCAGAGGTCCAGGACCCGGAAGAGAGAGATTCCAGGAAGCGCAACCGCGAGGTCTCTCCCGCAAAAATAGACCGCACGACTTATCCCGTCCACGCGCGACCCTTTCCCCTCCACTTCGTATCTATTTCTACGCGGCTCCATGTCCGCAAACTCCGCGGCATCGTAATCCTCTAGGGATCCGACCACTCCTCGTCGACGCGAAATATCGTTCGCGAGGTGAGAACACTGGGAAAACGCGACGAACGTTGGAACTTCTACGCGTTACTCCGCGCTGCTCATGAGGACGACATCGGTGGTCGATGGACGACCGTGATAGGAGGTGATAAGGTGAATCAGCTGATCCTCGGACAGTAAACTAGGGAGTTACAGCTTCCAACTCCCTAGTTCGCTGCCCGAGGATCAGCTGTTTTATCTTGTCGTCTCCTGCTGCAATTATCGATGTCGTCCTTATGATATCCTTATATTGTCTTCATGACATCCTCATGTTATCCTTATGATATCTTCATGTCGTCCTCATGTTGTTTGCATGTCGTCCTCACGATACCTCTAACTTAGAGGTCTGTTTTTCATAGCAGCACTTTTTGCATTTAAGGGAAACGTCACGTACGCTATATCCCATACAGCACAGAACATTGCAGCAATATTGCAATATTGCTGCAATGTTGCTGCAATGTTCTGTGCTGTTAGGGATACTATATTTTGATCCCGAAATTTTTTATATTGCAGAGCAAAGAGTGAAGAATTTAAAAAATATATAAAAAAATTTTTTATCCGGTTGCTGAGATATAAATTAGTAAAGTTCAGTCATTTTACATAAGCATTGCGCGACAAAGCGTGAAGACTTCCCAGATAGCACAGGTGATCGTTATAAATTCATAAAGGATTCACTTTTTAAAATTCTTTATGAATTAGCGTAATCTGTTCGAAATGAACTCAAAAAAATTCCTTTCCAATAGTATTCTTATACAGATAGAGTACAAAAAGAATTATTCCTTTTGTATCTGAAAAAGGGCTCGGAATTGGTGACACAAAAATGAATTCTTTTTGAACCCTTAAGAGTGTTTTTAGAGCAGAAATGGGATGGAAAAAGAATTCATTTCATAATTCGGGAATTTAAAAAGAATTCCTTTTGGATTCTCTTCGCTATCTGAGTTGTCAAATGTCATCTTTCACAGAAATTTTCTCAAGAATATGAATACGTAGTTAAGTGTTGCAGAGACAAGGAGGAGAGATAATGGCACAAAAAAATGTCATAAGAAATAACTATGTTTTTTGCATCTGAAACGAGATGAATGTATATTTGGCCATTGAAGAGAGAAGGCGCAAAAAAAATCGGAGTGCAGAAAGTGCAAGTCGCTAGCGCTCGACGTCCACGTGACTGCTGAACAGTGACGGAAACGTCGAATTTTCCCTCTACCCTACGTACAAATCTTTGAGTTAACTCTAAAAGAGAATATCTTCGTGACACAATGTATTTTTAGACGTAATCGGAAACGTCAAATACGACTTCGTAAACACGACTAACGTAGGCACTTTCTCGTGATTAACTTCTTATCTGTTTAATTATACTAACCAGACGAATATATTTAGGTACTACTAATTAAATCTCTTCGGAGCCAAAATGACTCCGACTTTTATTTTCCTAACTTTTAATACTACCAGAGTACACGATTAATTTATAACTTCATCGATTTCTTCCCTCTACTTTTTATTTCATAGACTTGATCAGTTTTGGCTTCTGAGAGGCTTAATTATTTTAAACAAATAATTGACTATTTCCTCTAATGTAGTCATATCAGAATTTATTAATTTTATCTTTGTTGAAAGTGATTTGTGAGGATGTTCCTTTAATCAGCGCTTTTTCTTCTCCTACGACTGCGAAAGTTTCATTGAAGGTTTCTTCACTTCTCATTCAGGTTTCGCAAACAGATGCGGGTGAAATTAATGCGGCGATTACATCCCTGCGTCCGCGAGCGCGAGTGAGACGAAGACGAGCAGTCGGCGCTCGGCTCCGTTGTGAAAGATGGCTTTGCTCGCGAGGAACATCTGCAAGGCGCTCTCCCAGGTAATCACCGACGTTCCTCCGTCGCTCCGTGTCTCCAGAACCCCGCCGCGTCCACCTGCGAAATGCGACAGACGTGCGTAAGCTTCTGCGACGATTATCATAACGGGTAATGCAACTGCTTCGTTAGTGCGCTGAGGAAGACGATCGCAAGGGCATCGTACATTCAGGTGTCTTTACACCGTGATATTTTTATCCGAGACGCATCCGCGTGTCATAAACACATGCCTGCTCCTCGATGCACTGCGAACGCATCCCTCGGACTTGCCCAGAAACCCAGATGAGGGAATTGATGATGCACATCGATCAGGGCGAGCACCCGCGCTCGCGAGCTCGCTTATCGCGTTATTTAATCAGGCCTTATTATTCGTCGAAAAAAAGCGATAAATTGGCCACGGTTACGCAAGAAGGAACCGATCGCTGGTGAAAAGTGTGGCAAACAGAACAGGACCAGTGTTGATTCATATCAATTAATTAAAAGGATTAATCCTATCCAGAGTTCCTTTGGAGCGTTTGTACACGGAGAAAATTTTATATTAAAAATTACTATGTATGGCAGTAGCCGTGGACCATTGCTGGAATTATCAAAATTTTTACTATGTTATATTAATAATTATTATATAAACTTATAGAGTAAAGTGAAAAACATAGTAAAAATTTTTATAATTCCAGCAATGATCCACGGCTACTGCCATACATAGTAATTTTTAATATAAAATTTTCTCCGTGTAGAAAAAAAGATCACACATGAAACAGAAGTGTAATAAGTGCTATTTTAAATTCTTTATATAATTAATTATATTCATATTTATAACACATGTATAAATTCTGACGCACTTGTATTTAGAGTACGTCATATTTGTAATATGTTACATTTAGATTACATCATATTTATAATAAATTGTGAATTTTATTATGCTTAATAAATTGTAATCCTCGCTTTGTGTTCGCAGACTGCTCAGAAGAGCACAGTTAGGGCCCTGCATGTAGGGACAATACGACAGCAAGAATTGGTAAGCATTACTATTCTCTGATTGGTGATTAGACACATGTATATGACCGCTACTTCTTTCAGGCAGTTGAACAAGAAGGAAAGTTGAAATGTACCTTGATACCGGGAGACGGTGTTGGACCAGAACTCGTGGTTGCAGTTCAAAGTGTCTTCAAAGCTGCGGATGTCCCGGTTGAGTTTGAACCTTACTTTTTATCTGAAGTAAATCCAACCCTGAGTGCTCCTTTGGATCAAGTCTCCAACAGTATTGCTAGAAACAGAGTCTGTCTAAAGGTCTGTGTAAGATTATATACTTTCTGAGCTCATAATATAATACTCAATGCTTTCATGTATATACAGACAGTTAATAAAATATGCCATTTGATATTTGTAGCTAAAAAACGTATAACTTAAGATATAAAAATTTCTCTATCAGAGAAAGCAAACTACAAACTTCTTAAAGACATGTGTGGGTGGGACATAACGGTAATTTTTTGTAACTCGATATAAATGTATGTTGCTTCGCAGGGGATCCTAGCAACTCCAGATCACTCTATGACAGGAGAGTTGCAGACCTTGAACATGAAATTACGTAAGAGCCTGGACCTATATTCGAATGTGGTGCACGTGAAATCTTTGCCAGGCATCAGATCACGTCACCAGAATGTGGACTGCGTTATCATCAGAGAACAAACAGAGGGAGAGTATTCCGCGTTGGAGCACGAATCTGTCAAAGGAGTGGTCGAGTGCCTGAAGATCGTGACTGCCACTAAGAGCCAAAGAATCGCGAAGTTCGCCTTCGACTACGCTGTAAAGAATAACCGCAAAAAAGTCACGTGTGTTCACAAAGCTAACATAATGAAGCTCGGCGACGGGCTTTTCCTTAGATCGTGCCAAGAAATTGCCAAACTGTACCCCAGGTACGCCAATAACTTTCTTGTTGCCTATTAATTGCTCCTTAGAAATATTTAATAAAATAAATAGAAAATCTTTTTATCGATATTCTAATTCACAGGCGGCTCAAGGCCTATAGCCCTAATTTTGTCGTGTATTTACATAACTGTTCGGCAAGTTCAGCATCAATTGAGTGTTTTCCACAATTTTTATTCAAAATAAAATCTGTAATAGATTAGGAATCGATGTAGGAAATAAGTTTTTTGTTACAAGATAAACGCAAACCAGATCTATATTGGTAAAAATTTTTATTTCTGTTACTATTATATTTTTCTCTATCATTAAATTACACAAATTAATATAAAATTTAATAACATTTATAGT
The DNA here is from genome assembly GCA_003063835.1 of Aphaenogaster floridana. Lineage (NCBI taxonomy): Eukaryota > Metazoa > Arthropoda > Insecta > Hymenoptera > Formicidae > Aphaenogaster > Aphaenogaster floridana. The sequence goes on from NJRP01000191.1 coordinate 315,316, forward strand.
TTCAAAGTTTTTGTTTTAAAAATATATTTCACATATTAATTTAAATTTAAAAAACTTTATTATTATATTAGTTTCGTTTTTCTTTGAACCATAGTGATTAGTATATGTGTTTAGAAATTGTATTTTGATCTGCTTGAAGGACCAAAGTGTTGACACTTGCCTTCGATCCGTCTTGCTTGGATCAGAAATATTGATAAACTTATTAATAATTGTGTTAGGATGGTAATTTAATTGATTAGATGTTTAATAATTAGTGGACTGTATTTATTACTTGTTAGATAGTCAGAAAATTATTGATTCGTCAAGATATAATATTAAAACGCGCGAATACAATTGTCTCGGATCGATCGTTCTCGGTATTTATCGCGAGATTCGGTGTATATAAATTCACCTTCGGAGAATCGCTTAAATTCGCTGAAACTTTCTTTGACACTCGCTCGTCATTACACGCTCCGTATTTATATCTTATTTCCTCGACGTGTCAAACGTTACATCCCCACTGCGGGAATCTCCTTCTATCGTTCGCTTAACTGATTCCTATCTAAACGGTAAATACATTGCTTTCAAATCGCCCTTGCGGTTGTCGCTACATTAAATCTATACAATATGATTTACTAATTACAGCAAAAATATCTTTTTGCATAAAGTAATATAAATATATTTTAGTATTACATATTAGTCATTTTTATAATTTTTGCCAATTTATTCCATTGAATAAAGTCCGGACAGTAAAAACTGGAATACTATGGTTCTTTCCACTCACTGAATTTTTCCAAACTCTGCACAGTATACTTTATATTCTTATTTCGTAATAAAACAGGATTACATTCGAGACGATGATCGTCGACAATTGTACCATGCAGATGGTCTCCAATCCGCATCAGTTCGACGTCATGGTAATGCCGAATTTATACGGAAATATTGTGGATAATCTCGCGTCCGGTTTGGTCGGCGGTGCCGGAGTCGTCGCAGGTGCCAGTTACAGCGCTGAGTGTGTCGTCTTTGAACCGGTAACGTATCTGATTTCGTTTTTACAAAATAAAAATGATATCCAATGTGCAGTTAATATTAACCCTAGCTTCCCACACTTCAAATTTTTACGGGCTTCCCACACTAGGTACAGGCTACCCCACGTCGATATTTAGCTAAAATTATAAGAAAATATCAACTGATTTTAAATTCTTTTTTCCATCGATACGTCACACATCAAGGAATATGCCTATGCATAGAAAGATATGAAAAAGATAGTAGTTTGTAAAATATTCGCTTGTAAGAGAAGTTACATTTGAAAATCTTAAACTAGAGAATTTTACCTGGGGTTACAGGAACCCCAGTGTGGGAAGCTATGATTAAAAAAGGTCTCTCGAATTTGACTTACACCAATTTTAAAATGCAAGTTACCAAGATTCGTATTCTTCAACAGGGTGCGAGGCACACGTATTCCGAGGCGGTCGGCAAGAACGTTGCGAATCCGACGGCGATGTTGCTGTGCGCGGTGAAGCTCCTGAATCACTCGAATCTCAAACGTTACGGCGAGCAGATCCGGGAGGCATTGAATCGCGTGCTGAACGACGGAAAGGTGCTAACAAAAGATCTTGGCGGGCAAAGCTCGACGACGGACTTCACCGCCGCCGTGATAAGCAGCCTGCGTTAATAACAAAACTTGTGTAACATAGGAGGATGTACACCTTGCGTCGCAAGCTCATTTTTGTCTGAAACGACTGTGCGAATCGTAGTGTCGCACCCGTTATAGGGTATATCTATATGCCATAAGATTTGTAAAGCTGTACCATTCTAGGAATCTGTAACAATGCAAACTTGCATTTGCAACAAGTAACCTTTCGTATGTTCTGCGAACAAAAAGAAATCCAAAGTTTTTTGCAGTCGCTAGATCGCAGACATTCACCTGCGAATGTGCAGAGTGCATAGTTGTATAATAGACTGAAATAGATGAAATTGTACCATATCTCTAATGTAATAAATTACGTTACCTTGTATATCCAATTAAGATGTCACAAGCTCTTCTTATTTCACGCAATCAAGAATAACAATATAGATATATACATATCTTTACACTACTGATAACAACTTCTGACGAAAATTGAGCGAAATTGTTAAAAGCTGTGATAAATTAGCATTACAATGATCAAGATATATTTTTAATTCCTTATTTGTTTTTTCAATTATTTTATTTTTGCTTTTTTCTAATACTTGTGAAATAAATGGCTCTTAATATAATATAAATATGTGAATATATATTATATAAGTTATTTTTTTATTTCGAAAGTATTAGAAAAAAGCAAAAATAAAATAATTGAAAAAACAAATAAGGAATTAAAAATATATCTTAATCATTGTAATGCTAATTAATGCTAGCTTTTAACAATTTCGTTTAATTTTCCTCAGAGATTGCTATGAAGCGTATATACAGTAGGTGTAAAAAGTATTCGTACACTAGGAATTTTCATAGAAAATATTTTATTTGTGTGATAATAAATAATAAACAAATAATCTTTTTTTTTATATTATAAGGTCTCTCTTTCTTAATAATATCTTAAAAACAAAACTTATAAGTTATAACATTTTATATTCCAAAACAATGAGATAAACTATTTTCTGTGAAAATTCCTAGTGTACGAATACTTTTTACACCCACTGTAATAACAATATAATAAAAATATGCTATTCTCATAAAATAAAACTGGTCATTGGAAATTCATGGAATTACGAATGAGGTCGCTTATCGTTCATTGCACCTTCGTTGATTGTATGTGTCCATACGTGTCCATTGACAGCTTGGCATTTGTCTACATCAGCTGATCGGAGTCTTCGCTTACATATCGCCATATGTATGCCGTACAAACGAGAAATAACATAAAAATAAGGTAACTTGCATTGTCAATGGATCCCGACAGTTACGCAGTGGAATTAATACGTCAAGACATCGTCAAATACCAGCTTCAAGTGAATGCTTTAATACAAGTAAATATATATTATCGCAGTGCACAGAATATAACCTAACTTCAATGTTGATCTATAACAAAGTTATATTGACAGTAGCCAGAAATATATCGCAAATTACAATACAATAGGTCTAATCAATGATCTGCGTTTAGTAAATTTCCTCTTTACCGCGAAGGACATACAGCAATGCAGTGGGCCGCTGGAGGTGCTGGACGAGCTCAACGCGGAGGGCAGAGCCAAGATAGCGATTTTGAAATTTTCCATAGATCATCTGGCATCCGTCGCCGAAACCGAGGTGGGTGGAAAGAAAAGGGTCGAACTGCTGGCCGCCGTGGACAGTTACAAGGAGCAGCTGAACACTTCCTTGGCGGCCTTCCGCAAGGCCAACGTCGTCAGCGCATGTGTCATTGACAAACTGGCGAGGGAGAATCTGTTTTCCGTGCCGGAGGATCGACAAAACGCTCTCCGTAGGCGACACGACAAGCAGAGCTTGACGAACGCGTCCAGCCAAGTGACAGACAAGCTGCTTAGCATCTCCAGGCATCTGGCCGAAACAACTCAAAGAAGTGCCGATACGCTGGATACTTTATGTACGTATCCTACCTCATTACTTGATAGGCAAGTACCACTGTTCTACATTCTTGTTATTTCAGTGACATCCTCGGACAAGGTCGGCGGCACCAAGGATGAGTTGGAGCATCAGCAGCAAGCTATAGTACAGTCAGGGAAGCTGTTAGGGAAATACGGTAGACGAGAAGTCACCGATAAAGCGCTGCTCGCACTGGCATTTGCTTTTTTCCTCGCCTGCGTATTTTACATTCTACAAAAAAGATTGTTCTGAGCATGTATAAAGTGTTTAAGATGATATCGAATTGTTTATATAATTAGAAATTCTTGTACTATAGGGGGAAGAGGAAATAATGTGATATATTATATGTACTCTTCAAGAGAGAGGACAGAGGGTGAATTTTTATAAATATTTTAATAACTTCATATATAAGTTATTCACTAATCTCTTAAGATCATTTTCATTCCGTCAGATATTGTTAAATGAAAACAATTGGTTGTATATAATAGCATCCTGTAAAAAATAGAATTTATGAAACTAGGTATATACACATTTTTATATTCACTGTTATTAAAATAAATCGTATCAATTTTAACACTAGAAGAATATAATAGCAAAACAACTATAAATCATATTTTTAATAAATTTTTAATCGATATCGATATTAATGATGTGAAATTTGTAGCTTTTTTGTTGAAGAAAAATTTGAATATATTCGATAAAGTTTTATCGTCGCTAAATGGAGTCCTTCTAGTGTTAAAATCCGAATAACGTTATTCTTACGACATGGTGGGATATTCCCGTACATTTTTACAACCGCTCATGAATTCTTCCCTGGAGACGATGCCGTCTCTATTCGCATCCATCTTCTCAAAGAACCTGTCCACCTGCTTGTTAATCACGGACTGGATGGTCTGCGCGTTCTGCACCATCTCGTAAATCGCAGATACTATGACCAGCATCTCCTGTCTCGTGATACAACCGTCGCCATTCAGATCGTAAAACCTGCCAAGTAATAAGTCCGAAGGGAGCGTTTCGCGTGTTGCACTCGTCGCCTTGGCTGTATTCTTGATCATCAATTCAGCGTAGAATGAATCGACTTTAACGTTCATTTCCACCAATGTAAATTAACTTTAATCTCGGTTTAACTTACTCTTTATCTTTTTCTAGTTCTAAGAATTAGAACTAGACTCGGTCAAAGAGTCTATTCTTAAAATCGATCCAATCTTCCAATCCCCATTGAATAACTCCAACGATTACCGTCATGAAATACTGTCCGCAATTTTTTCTGATTTCATTAGAGAAATTATTAGGTAATAGAAACATTGAGAATGAGATGAACCCTCACCCGAATATCCAGGCGAGCTTCTGATCCACGTTGCCGTTGATGATCGATGTCATAGTTCCGAGAAGATCGCTGAAGCTGACGATACCGTCGCCATCCCTGTCGAAGCTGTTGAACACGATCTGCGCGTATCTGGCCGGATCGCCAAGTGGAAATAGTTTGGCGTACGCGGGTTTCAAGTCGCCGGACGTCGCGCATCCCCTGGGGCACAGCTGCTTGAAAGCGCGATACAGTCTGCGAATCTCATCCTTAGAAAATCCAGTGCGCCAGGTCAGGGTGGACAGTTGCTCCGGGAACATATATAACGAATGTTTATCGTCCTCCTGGATGCTCTCTACGAAAACGTGATCAAGTTACACAGTGATACTGCAGTATTATACACAGTGATATCATTACCAGTAATTTTTTGGATGCTTTTCCTCATTTTCCTCAGGCTACGTTGCATCTTCACGGAGAAGCTGGGTCGGCGAAGAGACTCGCAATCATCTTTGTCATCGACGATGCCGTGAGTTGACATTCGAAAGGGATTCCGACGGACACGTGAAATCGGATGAGTTTGACAGTGATCAACGCTTTTCAGCGAATGTCGAGCGGAACGAAACTGACGCACGTGATGCAGTCGACTGCACGGAGCAGTTTTGATGAAGTCTGCAGTAGCCAAAATATTTAGACGATTTATCGCGGCATGTCTGCAAATCCCAACTAGAAGTGACGTACGAGCGTGTATTCATGGATGTTTTTAGGCGTGTCGGACGGTTCATCCGCAAGCTCATCTCCAGCAAGCATTTTTTCCTGGATCACAGCAATGAATACGGATTAGTTAATCTCTTGCAATTGTAATTGCGTATGTTTATTAGTGGTTCAAGCTTCTAAGCGAAACGACCCCTACGTTTAGTTTATTTCGAATCCTTGAATTTATGAGATCGCGATATCAGTCATGTGCTATCACTATCGCAATTGGCAAGAGCCAGATCAACTTGAAGACCGACCGAATTTAGATCTACACGGAAAAAATTTTATATTAAAAATTACTATGTATGGCAGTAACCGTGGACCATTGCTGGAATTATAAAAATTTTTACTATGTTATTATATTAATAATTATTGAACTCATTTGTGACAACAGTAAAAATTTTTATAATTCCAGCAATGGTCTACGGCTACTCCATACATAGTAATTTTTGATATAAAATTTTTTAATATAAAATTTTCTCCGTGTAGCGGATTCGAGATGGATTCTCAGAAAGGAAGAGAAGGAAGGAGGAGACAGAAGCTGTAAACGCTTCTTCGAGAAAGCATTTTTGGAATTCCTTCCCAAAAATTCACGTGAGTAAAGTGGGAGGGATACAGAAGCTTTCATGCAAAGCGATTCGATCGCACATTCTTAAAAGTGTTGAAAACTTCCTCCACCCACAAACTAGTTTGAATAACTAGGCGAAAGCGAGTTTCTTAAATAGCTTTACCGTCGCGCATGCTTCCTGCGTTTATCACATACAGCGTTGAACTTGTATATAAGTATTCTTAAATGTAATACAATATGTATATACAATTTCTAACTCCAAATTAAGTTTTGAGAAACGCGGGCTAATAAAAAATCGCTCGTCTATTGCGAGCATCTGTGTGTAAAATAGCCAGACTTTCTCTGCCAAACGCTATTAATAGTCGGGTAGATTGGAAACCGACTATTACGGTAATACGAAATTGGTAGAGCAAATCGAGCCGTTACTCAATGATTCATAGGTTCACCCTCTCGTGGAAGAATCCATAATCCGTAATCCGTCAAGTGTAAGGACAGTCATATGCAGTTGCGAGAAGTGATCGACCTTGTCTGCAATTTACGAGTCATACTCGATAAATGGGCCCATCAGCTCCCAATGATTTCCTTCAAGGCAATCTGAGTTATTTGTTTATACTTTATGCATAACCCAGTTCTTTTCATGCGACGTACAATCCGCTATTATGTGATTAAAGATCGATTACCATATATCTTGTAGTCGGTTTCCTGCAAGAAGTCGCGTGCAACATGAATGGGTTGAGAAAGACTTCATAGAAGATGACGAATAACGAACGGAAAATGCTGTATCCACCAAAAGGTCTAATTTGCACAGATGTGGATTGATGCTAATTGCGCGAAGTAAATTATCTTTCTCTCTAAGCGGGATTACAAGCTGGAAGGAAAAAAAACGGATTACTATATTATACTACTCATACTGTATCATTTAATTAAAGTAACTACAACACTATAATTACCATTTCTCTCAAATTTCTATGAATTCAATATAAAATTTTCTCCGTACTTGAATCTTTATATCAAGCAGTTAAATGTAACTTAGATAATAAAATACTACAAGAGTAATGCGCAATTCGGCCATTGGGATTTCAACAATAAGTGTTTTACCTGGAAAAATATTAGAGAAAAACCCAAGAGATCAAAGCAGGTTTGGCAAAATTCCACATTTTTGGATAAAGTCCATGCCAGTGGTAAAAATCGGTATTTTCCGGAAAAACCGGCAAAAAAACCGGTCTTTTCTACATTCATTCACAAAAAATGGGCCACTAAATTTTGTCATAATTTAACATCTTTGAATAGCGATAACTATTCAAAGATGTTAAAAAATTGTGACAAAATTTAGTGGTCCATTTTTTTTGCGGGTGAGTATATTAAGAACAATAGAATAAATAGAAAATCTTTTTATCGATATTCTAATTCACAGGCGGCTCGAGGCCTATAGTCCTAATTTTGTCGTGTATTTATATAACTGTCCAGCAAGTTCAGCATCAATTGAGAGTGTTTTTCACAATTTTTATCCAAAATAAAATCTGTAATAAATTAGGAATCGATGTAGGAAATAAGTTTTTTGTTACAAGATAAACGCAAACCAGATCTATATTAGTAAAAATAGTTTAATTTTGTTACTTTTATGTTTTTCTCATTAAATCACAAATTCATATAAAATTTAATAATATTTATAGTTTATTTCAAAGTTTTTGTTTTAAAAATATTTCACATATTAAAATTTAAATTTTAAAAAAACTTTATTATTATATTGTGTGTGGTTTCGTTTTTCTTTGAACCGTATATATATAGTGGATTAGTATGATTTATAAATTAAATAAAAAATATCTTTTTACATAAAGTTATATAAATAAAGTTACATAAAGTTATATACATAAAGTTACATAAAGTTATATACATAAAGTTACATAAAGTTATATAAATATATTTTAGTATTACATATTTTAGTACTATTTTAGTATTAGTCATTTTTATAGTTTTTACCAGTTTATTTCATTAGATAAAGTCCGGGACAGTAAAAACCAGAATTTACCGGTTTTTTCCACCCACAAATATAGAAATATATTTTAGTATTACATATTAGCCATTTTTATAGTTTTTACCAGTTTATTCCATCGGATAAAGTCCGGGACAGTAAAAACCGGAATTTACTGGATTTTTCCGACCCACCCTGGATCAAAGGGCAATTTGCGCTTTGGTCCGCGCAATCGGTTTCGCAGTGCGGAAAGTGTGTCAAGTTTGCCGATAAGATAATCCGCTGTCTTCGGTATCGGCGCAAGCAGCGTCCTCGACACGATATTCGAATGTAGAGCAACTCCCAATAAAGTTCGACGGCAAGCGCGGAAGAACCGGATGCGAGGATGGAATATATCGCGCGCAGATCGGCCGGTGCAGGCAGCATATGATAATGTGGGTCACGCGATCCTTTTCGCAATCTCCGAGGAAAAACGCACACCGCGAAATTCACCCGGTGCGGTGCACTTTATGATCGAATGCACGCAACGACATGCGAGCACGTGCCGGCGCGTTACGTATGCAAAATTATTATTTTATGCAGAGCGCCGGATTTCGCGGATACCTACGCCGAAAGCGCGATCCATGAATTAAACATCGAATGGTAATCCGCAGGAATCGTATAGGGCAAAAACGCGAGTGACGTACGAACAAATTCTCATTGTTCTTAGAATTTTTCGTTATAAATGTTATTGTTATTGGACAAATTTCATAACTATCCTTCGTGGTTTGTCCAAATATATAAGATAATAGAATAGGCTTAAGAGATACTACAAACATCAATGATACTACAATGTACATCTTGGATTACAAACTGTATTAATCAGTGAAAAAATGAAGATAGAACTTCAGATATAGGGGAAATAACAAACTTTAAAATTCATTTTACTTAAAAGTATAAAACTGACATTCTTTGTTTTTCCCCCGGGTCTTTATATAAACTATAAAGCGTGTTAATATTTAAGAATGTGAGCTAGGAGGGTCGAAAACGAGCAAAATAACTAAAGAATGTTAATATTAATAAAAAAATATTTTTACTTTTCTAATTTGTCAATTTAAATTAACAAACCATATAGCGGAATGTAAGCGTTTTATTTTAATTTATTATGTATCTTAAATAATTGCGGCTGATGAAGACTCAGTGGAGTCGAAACTTGTTCCGCCATATGGTTTGTTAATTTAAATTGACAAATTAAAAAAGTAAAAATATTTTTTTACTAATATTAACATCCTTTAGTTATTTTGCTCGTTTTCGGCCCTCCTACCTCACATTCTTATTTATTAATTTTTAATTATAACGAGCCGGACAATTTAGTACATGTTAATATTACCACTAAAAGAAAACTCGTGCGTTGTCCAAATTTGGTTTTAGTGGTAATAATAACATGCTTTATATTATCTTATACATTTTGACAAACTACGGAGAATAGTTATAAAAATTATCCAATAACAATAACATTTATAACGTTCAAGAACGAAAAATTCTAAAGAACGATGAGAATTTGTCCGTTACGCGTGTTTTTGCCCTATATGCGATCCACCGATCTGATCGCAGATCGCGATGCAATCAGCCGCCTCTGCGTCTTCCGAGCGTACGCACAAGTTTTCCTCTTCTTCTTCCTTTGCCTCGACGAGTCACGTGAAAATGTCATTATCATATGGGGTGCAGCGGCATACCGGACAAATGAGTAATTATGATGGTATCGGTATCTTATAGATCTCCCTGTATTCCCCGCAAACGATATTGCGTGCACGGAATACGCGAGCGAGGGAGCGAATAAGAATTACGAATGTTGCATGTAAATCGCTATAAACAACGGCCAAGACAGTGAGAAAGGGCCTTCCCCAAGTTCAAAAGAGCGCAAACGCGTGCGTCATTTTGTCAGCACGTGCGGAATCCTAAATCGAGGAAATAATCGTAAGGAGACGGAACTCGCTGGAATATGAAATCTCTTCGGCGGCTCGATCACAATCTCGTCATAGAAAAACAATGAAGGATCCATCCGATCTAGAATCCATCCCGTGTGACTCAAGCTTCGATCATGTATGCCATGCAAATCGGAAACTGTAATGTAATCTTGGGAATCTGTAATGTAAAATATTGTAAAACAGATCATATGTTTGGACTTTAAATATGTAAATTAAAAATGCTTAATATCTTTTAGACAGGTGATTTTGTAAAAAAAGAAAAATAATACAAAAATTTATGATTGAAAATTAAGTGATTGAAGAAACTGAAGATTGAATCTATCTGTGATTCAATCTTCACAGAATTAAATAATTCTGTAGAACTATCTCATTAATGATTTAATTATGATTCTAATAAAATTAAATATCGATTATAATTGAAAACTTGGGAATCTGTAATGCAAAATATTGTAAAACAAATCATATGTCTGGACTCTGGATATATAAATTAAAAATGCTTAATATCTTTCAGACAGGTGA
>NJRP01000191.1:326495-354524 GCA_003063835.1 Aphaenogaster floridana
TATAAATTAAAAATGCTTAATATCTTTCAGACAGGTGAGGTTTCTGAAGTATCAAAGGAAGGAACCGTGAAATGATACAAAAATCTATGATTGAATCTGTGATTCAATCTTCATAGAATTAAATAATACTGTTAAACTATCTCATTATAATGTTTTAATTATGATTCTGATAGAATTAAATATCGATTATAATTGTAAATCTAGGTTCTATGCCACATTTGTCGTTTTATTCTTTTTCTTTCCTTTAATTTATGTATGAGAGAAGACATGGAACATTACTCTGCATATTCTTACTAAAGCCGATCGAACACGTGCACGTCCCGAGATCCTTCATCAAAAGGCAGCGCAGATTCACCACTAACCGCGTATTTTTCTGAGCGGTAGGGCGGTAGGCCAGTGGTATATAAAACAGCGGTAAGCATCCAGCATCTCTCCACTGCGGTAGTGTACTTGTTACGGTTGCGATTAGACAGAAGTCAATTATTATATCCACGTTGTAGCACAGCTATCCATTTTGCAGAGAGTGCTACATACGTGACCTTAATCATTTTCCGTATCGCACGGAAAATAAATTGTTGAGGAACAAATATAGATGACAATAGCATTATAGATACAATTAGCGAGACAATATCAGAGTTTCCAGGAAAGACGTCGCATCGTCGTCATAGTTCAGAAAGTGTGAAAGTCGCGATAAGAAAACGTCGAGCCTGTGACGCAACGATGTTTTCATTATACGGTTTTTTGGTGCGTGAACGCGCGTTGTCCCTGTTTTTATTCACTTTAGTGCATTACTACGTGCGCTGCGACACTTGTCAGAAGTGGTAAAATCAGCGAGCGTTAACTGCAATAGAATTGTTAATTGAACTTTCGTTCATTGTTTGCAGGACATCCACTTAGTGCTACCATAGATCCTGTGCTATCACAAATACCCAGAGAGATCGAAAGAAACTGATTGATGTAAGAAAAATAATAATCTTCTCAATTATTTCAATTACATAATACTCATTTCAATTACAATGATAAATAGGCAACTTAAGGAAATCAAATAAATCTCAAAAGACTGTAAATGAACGAGAAAATTTTGAATGATTTTAATAAAATTCTGTTTTGATAGAAATTTACTTTGACTCAATAGATGGTTCCAAATATAGAGATATATATTATATCTTTATAAAAATATCAAGACGATTAAAAAATATACTAATCTTTCGGACTTTAATTTTGGCCATCTTTTAGATTTCAATTTGGAAATTAAAATATAATGCTAAGCGCAAATATATTGCTGAATGATTAAATTTTAACACAAAGGTTTAAAATAAAATAAAAGATAATCTTCTTTCTCCTTCCAGATCATCACGAGAATATTGTTACAAGATTATGACAGAAATTTTCAGGAGATACAATTAAAATGAAGTTAATCATCCTATTATTACTGCTGGTCAGTTCCGCTTTTTGTATACCCTGGCTCGATCTATGGTTCCCTCAGCAGTCCTCTTATGACAATCAAAATACCGGATACTATGCAAACGGCCCGTATCGTCAAAGTAGAGGTGGTAAGGAGCGCTGGAAGCAAATCTGCAGGACTATAAATCCGGATTCGTACGCGTTTCCAGGACGCGTGCCTTATCCCGCCGCACCTGTCTGCCCCTGGTAAAGGAAACTTCCGGTCGGACTTTCGATCTGTCGTGCCAAACGCAAGCGAGAACGTATCGTGCGTTAAAAATATGAATTTATTGTAACAACGTAGATTTAGACAGTATACGTCCACCGGGTATGAGTATTTCAGTCAGTGTGTTTGCATGTACGTATGTGTCCGTGTGTGACAATACTAGCAAACTAGTATACATAAATATTCGTGATTACATATAGCTACTTACTGTACACGTTCATCATGTAAAGTACAAGCGAGGAGATAATTGTTCACGTCTTTTGTACACGAATCTTATTACTTCTTGCTTCTCGGTCCGTATTCGCATCTATGCTAAATTTAAAAACAAACAAAGAGACTACGAAACTTATTACTTTGCAGAAAGTAACTTTGTATTAGAGTGAAATTTAACGGTATAGATAATCCAAAAAATAAAGCTTAAAAAATACAGCTAAAAGCTGTAAAAATACAGTTTAGATTATTTTTTCAGACATTCTATGATTGTAAATGTTCCACTGCACTGTAAAGTCATTTCGATGCAATTTTTCTTACCTTTCAACGTTAAATTTATAGTGCGTATACGGACCTACTAAATATCTACTAACTTAGACACAATTACTCCAAAGGCTTGTCTATTATCTGTGTATCGACATTCTAAGTCCGTCACACATCTAATATCTAATACATCAGTAATACTCCGAACTCTCTCTCTCTTTCTTTTTTCTCTCTTCTTACGTATAAAAATAAGCTATGTACATTATATATATGTATATATATATGTATATATACATGTTACATTATAATGTAAGTTTACGTTCTAGTTTTAAAAAAAATGCACGCTTCCACAGCGCAATTGTAATCATCAATAGTCTTAAATATCATGTATATTACATGTTCTATGTACAGTCCAGGATCACAGAGTTCGTACAGCACGGTGATGTTGTGTGTGTACGTTGATACTTGCGGCTTAAGAAAGCAGTAAGAGCCATCTTAACATATTGTCCAAGCAAATCGAACAATATAAATATAACTTCAATTTAGATACAATCGAGAGGATTGTATTCATCTACAGTTCATCTATAAAATAATATTTAGAGAAGTAGAATTTCCAATTTTTTTAAAATTACATAAACGTGAACGAATCTGGGAATAAATAGATTTGATTTATAGAGTTAACCTTTCTTTTTTGCACAGTGAGATAAGTATGATACCACCATAACTTCCAACGAGACCTGTCAGAAATCATAATCACGGAATTGTTAAAAAAATATAATTAGTAATTTTTGCCAAAGCGAGATATTGTGGTATCATAACTATACCGCCATCACAATTTCTCCGCGCGACTGTCCTTAAATAAATTATATTACGATCACTGTTCGGCATGGCTGGATAATTTGCCTGAACAATTCTAGAATAACTTATTCCTTACTTGGATCACAATTGTTTCGTTATAACTGGGGAGAAATTCCACATTGCACTGGTAAAATCTTTTATCGCCCGTGCGAGGAACTTTGGAATCGTGTTTGGAAGCGAGAAGAATAATCATTTCCAGACTTGTATCAGGCCGTCCGTGCTACCGGTGAGAATGCACGTGTTCGACATGGCCACGGCGGAGATCGTGTCATGTTGACCAGAGGGTGGAGTCTCGGGACCGCTTTCTTCCATGTTTCTTCCTCTTGCATCACTTCCGGACAACGGATTAGAATCGTCGTCCACCAATACTTCCTGCACAACATTTGTTCCGTCTATCAAACGTAAACTGTAAACAGAGAAGCGATATCGTACGTCATTATCAAGAACACGATAAATATATAGCCTACCAAGAGGACAATGCGCGGTCTAGTAGTATATGATCTAAGATATATATTAAACAAAATGATTAATTTTATATTCGATCGGTTACTGACTCGTATGCCAATGAATTTGGAGTGAGAACATCGTTAGCGGCGGGCAGAGCGACGTAGGATGCGGTGGGTCTATTGAAGTCCCAGAAGCGTAATCGCATATCAGTGCCACCGGCTAGAAGGAAACCCGAGCAATCGATACATCCGGCGTACATGGCACACACGGAATGACCGGTTTGAGTACGGCTCAACGGTGGGGCGTTTGATGCCCATAGAACCATCTGTCGATGATCGGTCTCCAGATTCCACATAGAAATCTCATTGTTACCTTGAACCGCCGAGATAATCCACGAATGCTCCGTCGGATGCGTAATCACTTTGCGCACTCTAGCACCTAAAAGAAACGGTGAATAAAAAACGATAGAACGGCATTGAACAATGATAGACAACATTTTAAGCTACATCATTTGTACATTAAAGATAATATCGGTAAAATAATCTACCTGTCGGATGCTTGATGCTCGTTATTGGCAATTGGAATCTCAAATCCCAACAGGTATGAATACCCGAACTCGTGCCGAGGGTTAACCATTGCTGATGACTGTTTACGCAAAACGACGTGATGACTCCGTGCTTCAAATCGTTCTCCAAGCGCCACGTTGTACCGGGACATCGTAGGTCCCAACCTACCAACGATCCATATAACGAGGCGTATACAAGAACCGATTGCGAGCCGGAATCTAGATACTGAAGATCGACAGCACATCCTTCTTCCTATCAATCAAGCAACATTTCTTTAAAACTCCTGTGCATCAAATTTTTATATTATTGTGAAAACCTCTAATCACCTGGAGATCCAATTGACGAGTGCCGATCAGACTCATTTTACTCGAATTCGGCTCAATCCGAAGTACGAATACCGTTCCAGATGTGCTCGCCGAACTCGCTAAAGATTGTCCTTGGTCGCATACGGTTAAGCCAACCAGCGGACCTCCTCTGTGCATGTACGTTTGCCTGTAAAGCAATCAAGAAATGAATACTGCATTATTAGTAACACAAAATTTTAAATTAAAAATAATATAATTAATTAATTGAAACAACTTCAATGTGTAATTGTTCTGGAAAAAAAAAATAATACCTAGAACGATTAGCGATATTTCGTCCCTCCATCTTACTGGCATCCCAAATCTTAATGCATCCGTCGGAGGAATTACTCGCGAATAAGTTAGTATCTGGTATCGAAACCAATCTATTCACTGCAGCTCTGTGCTCGTGAAGATGCGCGACGGGAACACCACGGGGCCTCCAATCCTTTGGCAGTGATGTGGAGCCTTTTAGCCAACATCGATAATGAATAAAGAAGCATATGATAATCATATGATACAGCATGATGTAATCTTTACAAAGGTTCAATTTTTATTTACCAGCTTCGCAGGCGACGTTGTTAGCCCAACGCTTCGCTCTTAACACTGCTGCATGTTGCTCTTGTTTCCGGTAAGTTAATTGCCGCACTTCTAATCGGCAAGGCGCACACCTATCTACAAAATCATCATGACCATTTAATAGTTTTCTACAATTTCATAAAATACAAAAATTATGTAATATTATTTCGATGTTCAAATTAATTTCGCTTACATTGTATGTAAGATCGCTCGTGAAGCGAGTGGTCGTTCATGAGAGAATTAATGCTGGTCATATCTGATAGACAATGATGCGGAGATAAATGAATGTCTCCACTATGTATGCTCTGACTAGGACTACCACTGCTTCCGGTCATGTCCGACATTTTAACAATAGCGTGCTGTTACAATAAAAATAATTATTGCAAACAGTATAATTAACAGGATAATATGAAAGCAAAGAAAACGTCGATATCAGTTTGCTGTAGTACCTGAGCGTTATCTTGAGCTGCAAACATCGTGCGCCATTCTTGATTCATTGTTGCATACGTGCCAACAGTCTCCGATGTTCTTCGATCCAATCTTTTGAAAGGTGGCAGAGTTAAGTCTCCTTTAGTATCAGGATATAATACGACGACGTGGTGTCTTATCCTATCCTTCACTGGACTTAGCTCCAGCTTGCCGTCCACAGACCTGATAGCATTTTGCTTCGTGTCCGCGGAATTGCGATACTTGTTGATCTTCGTCAAGTGAGGTTTCATGATCAGCAACTGATCCTCAACTGACTCAGTCATTGATTCCGAACTCAGTCGCCTAAAAAGCTAAAAAGGATTGCTTGTGAATCTTTTTTGTATCTTTTTACACACGGTATTAAGCGACATATCTTCAAATTTCTCTCGATATATGCACGATAAATATACAATGTAATGACAGTATTTCATATCTTTATTCTAAAATTTAATTTTATTGTAATATAGTAGAATTTTTCTTCTTTTTAACATTCGAACATTTTGAAAATTGAGTATACGCTAATTAATGTTACTTACATTTCTTAAGGAGGTACTCATGTCATTGTATTGAGGTGGTACCACACCCGTTATGGCTTTCGCTCTGGCTGCCTGCCTCTGTTCAAGCACTTGAAATAATTCCTCCACATCGTTATACTTCACCACGGAATCGTATACTATTCTGGATATGGGAGGAACGAGTGCCTCGAGCAATAAAATCTCCTTTTCAATTTGGATCAATGAATGCTTCAAATATGGCTGAAGCATCGTCTGAACTTTACATTGGACATCCACCACATTCAGAGTTCTCGCCGCCGCGGATATAAAGCCGACAGTTGCATGACGTATCCAAAGATTTGGGTGAACCTATAAAAAATGGCTATGTAAATTAATTACATTAATATGCAAAATGCCTCCAAATTTAAACCAAAGTTTTCTTTAATAAAAATTTAAAAGCCTATCATCTTTTCCAGTTTTTCAATTTTTATCATTAAATATCTAATTGTTTAAATCGTACATTCATTTTTTCAAAGAATTCGTCTTCTATAATATTCTGAAATTTATCAAAATCTTAACAAAATCCTATATCTTCAAATAATTCTTTGCTATAAATTAATAAGAAAACATTCATTTTTAATTTATAAAGAACTCTCTTAGAAGTATCGTAACTTGAGTCACTATCAAAGATTTATCAAATACATGCTATCATAACGATAACATACCAGAAAGACCATAGTTTCTGATAATAACTGATAAAGAGCAGATTTATGCAGCAGACCCAATTCTGTAAGTGTTGCCATGGCATTTATGGCTTTTGTGGTTACGAATTCTTCAGGATCGGATAGGCCTTGCTGTAAAAGCGGCATTAAAATAGGACTACTATGCCAACCGACATAAGCAGCTACACCGACTATGCATTCAAAAAAAGAGCCTCTCAATTCCTTATCCTCCTTGTCGTTTAAAAACGTGATAACATGACTTAGCAATATATCGTTGGCTTTCTGTTTTCCGAAGAACACGCACAATTTGTTTATTCCGTTCTCCATTAACGTTTGTTTTACTAAATTTTGGGGATCTGTTAACAGCATAGACACTGCTTGTTGGACCTAAATGAAAGATAAAGTTATGAGGAGCATAATTAAGATGATTGATAGTGTTTCAGCTATAGTTCGGACAACAAAAATTTCAGTGAAAATTATAATTATTAATCATTTTACTTTTTTTAAAAATGCAAAAGGTATTTGTACCATTTCATGCAAGGTTTGCAGTTCGCTATCGTAACTGGGCTTTGGTCCTTCTTTGTTGCCCAAATTAGACAGATGAGCATTTTCCAAATAACGCAGAGCAATGTGCGCCAAATTTGCAATATTCTCCGCGTAAGCTGCCCTAACAATAACTGCTTCGTCTTGAGTTATGTGCGCTAAACCTGGTAGAATATACTCAGGGAATATGTTCACATCCGAAGATGGTATTGATTTCACAAGATGTAAACACTTCGTTAAAGTGTGTATCGCTGATACTCTCACTCGCGGCGCCGGATCATGAACTAACTGGAACTAAATAAGATATTTAAAAATATATATATTAGAGATAATTATAGATAACTATAACAATATAAAAAGTACAATTAACTTGTTCAAAAAAATCGGAAATTTTTCAGTCTTAGCTTAATGAACACAAATTTATATAAAATGTTTATTTTTGTAATCTATTTCATATTTGCATCTTATAAAAGATTTTTAAAAGTTGATACTTACAATATAAGGTAATATTCTATCAAGAATTGTCTCATCAGAAACATTTTCAGCTAGCTCCAATAATATCTCTAAACTGTGCAATTTGGATTGCGAGTGATGCAATCCTCTTATGCAAGATGTAACGAGTTGAGTTATAATAACGAGTCCTTCTAAAATTTCATTTGAGATAGAAGTTGATTTCTTGAATTCTGCGTCACATGCTTGTTTGTGATCTTCGGACGATTTAATCTCCGACTCCGTGTCCACTTGCATATCACTGCCAACATCTTGTGCTGTGCTTTTCATGTCAATTTGATTTAAATCGGTCTTATCGGAACTCTGATCGCTATCGACTTCCACCATCGTATTTTCTTCGCTGTGACCAGAATCGTCCTTAATTGATTCCACGTTACTCTCACATTGACCAGATTTTGCGGTTTCCATAGGTTTTATCTCGCTCGTTTTCATTCGTTCATTTTCTTCCGCCTTTAGTATACTTATAATATTGCCAATGTCCTTCTTTAACCGTGTTATTTTCTCGTCTGGTGATAAAATCGGAGCGGCGGAAAAAATGAGCATATAAGATTGCAAGAAGGAGTAAAAATATTCCGGAAAAATAGTGCCGCGAGTTTGAGCCAGATAGATCTCTGCGCTTTTCCTATTTGCCGGATTTCTCTCCAACATTGAACTAAGAAGCTCACGTATTCCTGAATCATCTATACTGTCCAAATGCTTGCTCACAGAATATTCATTATTTCTGTATGCTGAATATATTAACACCATATTAATAGAACTCATGCTCGTAAGGATCTTTTATATTCCATTTTACTTCGTACTCATTTTTATTCGCAGTTTAACAAGAAAAAACAGAAGAACTTAAAAATATGATATACCTAAGAGTTGTGAAAAGTCAAATGGCGGATGTCCTTCATTATACAATTCTGTTAAAGCACAGCCTGCGGAAAAGATATCCATCATGGGATGCAGATCACCCGTCTTTACTTCTTGTTCTGGTAATAACAATGTATTACTCAATTCTGAAGATAGTGTTTTTACAAATCGTTCGGGCGCTATGTAGCATGTCCTGAAAATATATTAAGTAGAGATTATTTCATTATTTATAAAATAAAAAGAAGAAAGAAGATGGCTTTAATGAAGAATACCTTCTTCTGGAAGTATCAAAAAAGTACGAAAAATCCGCGGGATTATCTTCTGGTAAATATGTCGGTTTAAAACTGGCAAAATCTGTGAGTAATACCCAGTTCCAACTGGTTATCATAATATTCTCCAATTTTATATCACCGTGGCAAACACCAAACTGAAGGAAAATAAAAATATTTATTTTTGAAAATTATAATCCGAGATGATATATTTTTTCTCATTTGAATATATAAGAAGTTATAGATAAGAATTAAGGTAAACCAATTGAATCAAAATAGGTAACTTAAATAATTCTCTTTGCAGCATGTTATCCCCTTTCAAATGATTCACACGTATCACTGTACCTTATGGGCTTGATTAAGAGCGTACAACACTTGGAAAGTAATCCACTTTTTTTCAATGCTAGTTAAAAATGGCCTAGTGCTGATCCTGTCATAAAGAGAATATTTGACATATTCTCGCATTATTGAGCCTGCTTTTTCTGTGAGCTGATCCAAGCATACAATTAATTCTAGTCGTGCTCAAATAAGCAATACATATTTATACAGTGTTCTCATGTTACGATGCTTACGATCATTCGTTGAAATGGTAGGCAGTTGACAGCTGAGGCTAACTTTGACCTGATCTCCTCTAGCTTGTCCTTATTAAGTAGATAATGGCAATGTTGGATCATGAATTGCGAACACTTTTACAACTATCAGGCCCTCCAGACTGCGAGCTCGAGCCACTTTAAAGAATCTAGTGCTTCCTAAACTGCGGATGACAAAAAATTTCGTAAATCAACAGCTTGAACTCATATTAAAATCTCTTCATGATTATATATATATATATATGTACATTTTTTTGTCAAAATTGAGTTAATATGTTTTTCAATATACCAGGAGCTTAAACTTTAATATAGTAAAAGATGTTATGTCCATTACAACTAGTTTCTAAAATACAACACTTAGAAAAAGTTGTACTGAAAATTTTTATACAGGTAAAATGTAGTATTAGTAGTCAGTTTCATTGCTTTAATAAATATTCAAAAAATTAAATTGCTACTTTTATTTTACATCTAAAAAAATACACTCTTTCCCTATTTAAAACTTTAAACCCTGTTTTCTCCAAATTTTCTCTAAATAATGGATATACGATTCTTTACCTCTAAAGTACAGATATATAATTTATCCCAAATAATATTCCTAAGGTTTCTATAACTGTTACAGACTTTTCTACAAATACATTTGACAATTATTGACCTGTTACTTATAATATTCTTGTCAATATCAACCATGCAAGAACCATTCAAGATAAAAAACAGAATATTATGCGGACATTAAATACAATACATATATATCTGCTAATATTGTTTAAATGTCGGAAATATTACAAAATATTGAGCTGTTTTTATCATTAGACACCACTTGAACAAGCGGCTTGACAGTACTCTTGACAGTGCTCAACTGGCAGAGTACATATACACGCGTAAGGTGGAGTGATTCGAGATTGAGTACTTACTTCACATCGAATAATAAATCGCTGTGATCCGTCAAATAGTGCTCTACTGGAAATATTTGGCTGGGCGCGATGCCCACTAATTGATTACCCATTTTGCTGCCAAGACGAGGGCTCAGATAAAAGTGATGCGCTCACTCGTGGCGTCCATGTTTCCCGATTCTTTACATTTTACAGACACAATGCGGCCAACCACACAATTCGAGAAGCATCTAGGGCCCTTTTTGTTCAAATTAGTTGCACGCCTGCTAGGCATATTCGGCCGTCGGCGCCGTGAATGCTCAATTGCTAACCACGTGAAGTTGCAGCTGGAGTTCCTCAAATTCTCAAGGTCTAAACTCTTATTTGAGAAACTCTATCGAGGTTGTAGTTGTACCTGGAGCGACCTCGATCAAACTCCGATTAACTTAATCGGCGATTAATTCAACCTGCAGAATCGCTCAAAGTAAAATTTCTTGTCTCTAATCTAATTTTTTCGTTATGTTAAACAAAAGATTAATAATTCTATCCATGTTAACAAAATAGTACAGATATTAATTGTTAAGTTAATCATTGATTAAGTTAATCTTGATCGAAGTCAGTGATTGAAGCTTCCCTAAAGCCGTAATCAGACTAGAGATTGAGATTGAGATTGGATTGGAATTTAACCAATCCGGAGAAAGAAAACCAATCTCATGTTTAGTAAGCTTTGCTTTGATTGGTCAAATTCCAATCCAATCTCAATCTCTAGTCTGATTACGGCTTAACAGCACACGTAGATTCTGAGAATGTTCGGAGGATATCGCTAAAGCAGTGTCTATAATGAGATTTTAAGTCGTAAGATTTAACATATCGACCAATCACAATCAAAATTGCGGTCTTTTAGAATGCTCAACTGTGATTAGTCGATATGTTAAGTCTTACGACTTAAAATCTCATTGTAGACACCGCCAGAGAGAAGCCTCTCTACTGACACCGCTTAATGTATAGGATGATGTTCTTTAGTATATTAAGTATATTCTTAGTACATTCTATGGATGCACGGAATATTATGTGCTGTTAGAGTTTAACTTCTCATACATTTAGATATTCGTGATGTTGAGTAAGAAAAAACCGATATAAATTTTATAGAGCTCATAACTAATTTTGGAGTTATTTAATTTAAAAACAGTATCTTAAGTATTGCTTACATTGGTAAAAATTAGCAATGATATTTTGCAGCATTTTGTGAAATAACATTATCCGAAATTATTTACTTAAAATTCAACAATTTGATTGGTAAGATTGTAATTACCGAGCCTTAACACAGATTCCATGCCACCAAACATTATTGCGGTTTGGTAACTATCTATAGCGAATATTGGCTTGCTTACACTGAAGCTTCCCATTACCTTTAAAAAATGGAGTTGAATGTCAAAAATATAATTTTTATCGTAACACCCACTCGAATATCTATTATATATTATCAATGCTTATTTTATATATTTAAAAGTATATTATTATCTTTCTAATTCCATTTACATCTAAAAACAATTATTATATGAAAAAATCGTTATTGGTATGTTACTTAAAATTAATTGAAGATATTTATTTTATCTTAATTGACATTTAAATACGATTACTTTTTGTCTATTTTTACAATAATCTTGAGTTAATATTACAAATGATTACAAACCTTTTTTTCCTTTAAACTAATCACTTCAACTACACCAGTACCAGAACCTCCAGCCAGGACGAGATCGCCATAAGGATCCCCGTCGAGATATTGCACTGTATAAAGAAACTCGCCGTTCAAAGTCGATGCTCTGTTATCCGGATTTATTGTTTCGATGAGTTTCGCGCTCATCAGATCCCATACTTGTAGACTATCGCGCACTACCCAGGAGCCTGTAAGGATGTGCGTTTCCTAATAAATGAGATATACAAAAGTGCATTTTTATATAATAATATACAGCTTTTGTACGCCCCGGTAAAAAATTTTTCATATATAAATATATATAAACATATATAAACAGATATAAACATATATAAACATATATAAACATATATAATTATGTATGAAATATGTCCATACATAAAATTTTTTACATATAATCATATATAAATGTATAGAGAAAAGTTATATATGATTATATATAATTATATATGAAAATTGTTATGTATGGACATATTTCATACATAATTATATATGTTTATATGTGTTTATATATGTTTATACATGCCCTAACAGCACAGAACATTGCAGCAACATTGCAGCAATATTGCAATATTGCTGCAATGTTCTGTGCTGTTAGGGATGTTTATATATGTTTATACATGTTGTATATATGTTTATATATGAAAAATTTTTTACCAGGGTTGATATAATCAGATATCAATGCAGAAATGCGATAAAAATATTCTTACATGCATATCGATGGCGTCACCGCATATATGAGGACTTTTAATAACTCTCACAGAACCAGTCGGGACTCTGATATCCCAAATCTGAAGAAAGATTTTCTTTCAACATAGTTTTCTATTGTTAATTGATATTTAAATTAAAAAAAGTATTTAACTCGTGCATTGTCGCTTAATCTATCTTGAAGTGTTCACGGACTTCCATCGCGATTCAAACGAGATGTCACAGGAGAGGTCCTGCGTTTCCGCGAGATCTTAGTCTTTATTATACGCGTCGTTTGTGAACAGAGAAATTAAAAGGATGCATATTGTATATTTTTCAAGAATTACTTTCACAGTATCGTCCCAGCCACCAGTTATAATTAGGTCAGGATACTCTTTATGAAATCTTGCAGCAAAAATCCTCATTCGATGAAAGTTTATAGCTTTACCTTCTATCAGAGCTTCTTCCTTCTTTTTGTACGTTCGTATCAACTGAAATATATTTTTATCAAAAAATATTATTATTGTTTGTGTGTGTGTGTGTGTGTGTGATGTTTTATATAAAATAAATATAAATTTTAAAAAGACACTTGTAATTGAATTAATATTCTTCAGTTATATTAATTATCGTCAGTTATATATACAAATTATTATAACTGACGATGAGATTATAATTCTATAAAAGAATTGTTTAATAATGCTAACTTTAGCAGTTTGTACATTATAAAGCCGGACAGCTGCATCTTTACCGCCGGAAACTAAGTAATCTCCGGTGATGCTAACATCTATCGTATTCACCTCGTTCTTTGGCTCTGCACAAGTAAATACAAATAGGAAAATAAATACTGTCTGCTGACACAAAAAATCGTGTTCATCTACCGAATATAAATCTGGAAAACTCTTTAGTGTGTACGTTGCACATAAAAATAACTCCGCAGGCACTGGAGGCATAGAAGATCTCTCTACGGATTGGATTGAATCTGCAGCACATGACTGGCATGGAGCTCTCCAAACCAGATTTGAGCGTTTCTTCTAACTCGCCAGTCCCACCGTTTCGAATCTGCAAAACGTCATGTAATGAGAAGTACAGCAATTTCAGTTAAATCACACAGTGTCCTACGCAAACTGATTGTGAGGCAAAATCGCTACCTGGATATCACCGTTTCCAAAACCTGCGGCTATAATTTCGCCAGTTTTAGAAAAACGCGCGCTATAGAGACCATGCAAGCTCTCGGCAAAGCGTACTTCGTGCGTTATCTGGCAACGATTTTTGACGTTCTGACGTGTCCATTGAAACCAAGAGTGTCGCTGCTCCGCTTGAGAAACCCTCCCTTCTGACAGAAAGGACCTAAATGTATTCCGCGATTTGTCTGTATCCTGCTTGTACAAAAAAGTGTTTTAATAAAAAAGGTATAAGAACTTTGTGTATAACTAACGCTTATATTTTTATATAAATAATGTCTTCGCATTCTTACAATGATAAAATTGATATATAGACCGGTAGTAATCTTTACTGATTGGATTAATAAAACTGTAAAATTCTCACCTTTTGTTTTTCTTCGACTCTGCGATTCTCTTCAAGAGATATAAATAAAACGATTCATAAGAAATCAGAATAGAAAAACATGAATTAATATGTAAATAATGACTGTAAATTATGCAATTAAGAAAACAGGAGTATAAGTATAAGAAAATATAAATATTAAATAATGTTAAATTGTAAAAAATTATATGTGATAATAAATGAGGATATTTTATAATAAACATATGAGGATATTTTATAATAAATATTATAAAATATAAAATTTTCAATATATATAAATATAAATATTATAAAATTTTTATTATATATAATTTATAATAAATATTATAATAAAAATTTTCTTACACACAAGAAAATAAAAGATTAAATAATTAATGGAAACCTTCGTCATTAAATTTTCCTAAATATTTGCGTTCATGATGCCGCTGGTCTCTTGACTCGGCGAAGTTCATGTTTTCCTCAGCTCTAAATTTTTAATTAAAAATACCGCTTTAGTTAATTCTCAAGTGCACGATAGGAGATCATCGTTGGATTTCGACGTAAACTGCTGATAGCAATGATAGCGTCCTTTTTTCCTTCGAACTGAAAATAGCCGCGAATACAACATCGATGATCGACGTCGCAGTGTCTCGTCGTATTTGAGAAGTTTCCTTTCTACAATAAGAACTACACTTAACTTAATCAACAATTAAATTGTCAAGTAATGCCTGTACTATTTTGTTAATATGGATAGAAGAATGATTCTTTTTATTATTTTACATATGAAAAAAGATTGGAACAATTTTTTTTCATTTTTTCATTGTCCAAACGTGGACAAATCGTGGACAAACGAATGCCACCTGAATTTTATAAAAATTTTCATTTCGGGATGTTGATGTCAAATTTTTCCTAATTTTTAATTTGGTCATAACATTTTTTTGAACGATGGGCAAACAAAAATTTTGAGTGGACAAACGTGGACAAATCGTGGACAAACGAATGCCACCTAAATTTTATAAAAATTTGCATTTCGGGGTGCTGGAAAAAATTTGACAATACCCAAAATGCAAATTTTTATAAAATTCAGGTGGCATTCGTTTGTCCACGACTTGTCTACGTTTGTCCACCCAAAATTTTCGTTTGCCCATCGTTAAAAAAAAAGTTATGACCAAAATAAAAATTAGGAAAAATTTGACATCAGCATCCCAAAATGCAAATTTTTATAAAATTTAGCTGACATTCGTTTGTGTCCACGATTTGTCCACGTTTGTCCACCCTATATTTTGCTATTGAGCCCCTTTGATTTTTTTGAGAAACTTAAGTTTCTCAAAAATTTATAAAAAATTTTTTATATAAATTTAAAAAATGAAAAATTCGTAAAAATGCTATGAGATTTGTATAAATATATGAATATATATATTATATATATTATATATTATATAATAGCATTTTTACGAATTTTTCATGTTTTAAATTTATAAAAAAGTTGATAATATAAATATATTTATATATATTTATACATATCCCTGGCGAAACAAATTCTTATATCCCATAGCATTTTTACGAATTTTTCATGTTTTATATAAATTTATAAAAAAGTTATATAATATATAATATATATATAATATATTTATTATTTAATTTATCTTCTTTATTTATATTACGATATTTATATTGTCGTTTTAAAAACCCGTAATAGCGTTTCTATTGCGTCGTCGTTTATGATGTTACTAGATGCTGTCGCAGTGCGCTGCGCGCTGATAACCATCATTGAACCATTTTTTCACTAGTGCCAGTACTGGCCAATGCCCAATACTGGTAGTTCACGTCGGAACATAGCCTGTATCGGAACGATCGGAACACGGATCGGAGCACAGTGCGACAATGAGCGACAAAGACAAGATGGCACGTCATCAGGACTTCAACGATCTCTTCAACGTGAGAAATAATTTCTACATCGGAAACTACCAGCAATGCATCAACGAGGCACAGAAGATCAAGGTGAAGTTATCCCATTCCGACTATGACGTCTCGCATACGCGATGCCACGCGTTGCTCCGTCTAAATTTCCAATGTGGGCGGCTGTCATCTTCCTTCCTAGCAAACGCTCTTTCGTCTCACCGACGATATATTTCTCTGATATAACTCTTCCACATTTAAAAGGATGCGTATTACACAATTCCTTATGTTACATTGTACTTAACGAATAGAACTTTCAAGCAGTAGTATCGCTATCAAAATAGTTAAATTTCTAGATATCAAGGGACAAGTCAATGAAGGATAAGTCAATGAAGGATCACGTTTGATTGAATTTTTTGGCTTCAAATTTGAATCTGTACACGAGAGAAAACTAAACTCTTACTGAGTTTTAATAATATATTGCCTGGTTTGCAAAGTAAACTCCGTTCCGCAATTGTATAAACATAAGTTTTATTTTTTCCCACAGACCTCCTTTCCAGAAGTGGCTATGGAGCGTGATGTCTTCCTTTATCGCGCGTACATAGCGCAGAGGAAGTTCCGTGTGGTGCTAGACGAGATCAACAATTCATCCCCGTCGGAATTGCAACCACTGAAAACTCTGGCCGACTATTTCGCCAATCCGCATCATCGAGAGACTATAGTGGCCGAACTGGATAAGGAGACCAAGAACATAAATTTTGATAATCCTAACTACAATCTCCTGATCGTGGCCGCGACCATTTACTACCACGAGAAAAATCTGGAAGCCGCCCACCGAGTAATATGCGCTGCCAACAACCTGGAATGCATGGCGCTAACGTTACAGATATATCTCAAGATGGATCGTCTGGATCTGGCTCGCAAGGAACTCAAATTGATGCTGGAGAAAGACGATGACGATACCTTGACTCAGCTCGCTCAAGCGTGGATAAACATTAGCAGCGGTGGTGACAAGCTGCAAGATGCTTATTACATCTTTCAGGTAAGAGAAAACGAATCCTTGATTCCTTGGGATGTATACGTGATGTATGTTGGGATGTAATCCGAATACTTTACGTTCGAATTCTTGTTTGTTTTACTTAAAATTACATGATATTTTTTATTGAAAATTATAAACTATTTCAGGAAATGATCGACAAGCATTCCAGCACGAGTATGTTGCTGAATGGCCAAGCCACTTGCTTCATCGGACAAGCGAAATACGAAGAGGCGGAGACGGCATTGCAAGAAGCTCTCGATAAAGATAGTAATAATCCAGATACATTGATCAATATGATTGTCCTCTCGCAGCATATGGGCAAACCGCCGGAAGTAGCGAATCGTTACTTAAGTCAATTGAAAGATTCCCACTTAGAGCATCCTTTCGTCAAAGAATACTTGCAAAAAGAAATTGAATTTCATAGGCTTAAAGAACAGTATTCATCTTCCGCCTGAGTACCCCTCAACAGAT
Organism: Aphaenogaster floridana; assembly: GCA_003063835.1. Lineage (NCBI taxonomy): Eukaryota > Metazoa > Arthropoda > Insecta > Hymenoptera > Formicidae > Aphaenogaster > Aphaenogaster floridana. The sequence continues at coordinate 344,081 of NJRP01000191.1, forward strand.
TATGGCATTCCGTGGGATAAAATCGATCAAGTATTGATTATGAGTGGACCCAAGCGTGGACTAAACAAGTTTGACTCCATTGAAGATGTCCAATGAGCAAAGCTTCTCTTTAGCCAGAAAAATTTTTTTCTGAAGCTGAAATATGCAGGTAGATCAGATAGCTCTCAGTGCATTTCAAACCTTTAATTATTGAAAAATATACATATTTTAAAAATTATATTTTATTTTTGTTGAAAGTGATTCGAAGCTTGTCCATATAATATTAACTCTTGGGCCTTCGAAAATACACTTAGGATGACGTTATGCATATATTGGGATTTCAAACATTCTAGTTATCTTTCGCGGAGTAAAAAACGCGTAATGTTTCTAAATAGAGACATCTCGCTCGTAGATGCACATGTTGCTCTGCAATATTAAGATATTTTGTTTTTATATTAAACTAGGTATATATGCTAACAGAAGATAGATAGGTATAGCAAAGTTGTACGGATAATGGAAACGTTCGGAATTGCAAGATGTATGTGACTGGAAAAGTTACCCATTTTATCCTAATGCTACAGTCTCATTACATAATCACGAAAATATGGCTGCCATTTTATAAAATTATAAATTATTATCGAACCTAGAGACCATTTTGCGTGTAAGCATTTCTTCATAAAATATTCGTATTGCCAATTTAGAGATGTAACAGATAGGCGAAATATTAAAATAAAATATTTCGTACATTATGAATACGCAAGAGTCAGGAAACGTTTTTTTAAATTTCCAAATTGCCCCTTAATATTTGTAAATATCCTCGCTATAAAAATAACTTATAATTAACGTATAAAAATAAATCTTACATCGTTAATTGTATACTTGTATAGAACCTAGCTCAATATCTTCCTTTATTAATTTTTAATAATAAATCTGTAAATTTATCTCATAAATGTGCATATAATTAAAATTTTTTTAACTTGATTAAAATTCATAACGTATTTTATACATATAATGCAAATAATTATATATTAAAGATTCAACATAAATAAGCCATTAATTTTGAGAGCGATTTAAATCAAATTTTAAAACAAATTTAAATGGGACATATGGAATTTTTCAATAAATATAAAAATATAAAAAAAACTGACATCTTTTATAAAATTTTCAAGATTGATGGTATATAAATAATGCACAAGTAGATGTATATAAAACAATTTAATCTTTTTATTGGTAACGGTGGGTTTCAAAGAACCGTATTATATATAACAGAGCATGCTGATTTCACAACAGAATAAGTCAAACTCTACATAAAACATAACTGTTTCGTATTAAGTCCTATATACGTCTTTAACGGAATATATATACATATACATAAAATTATGTTATTCCTGGATGTTCATCACGTGAAGTATCAGTTATTATATGATTAGAGTGAGACCAAAGTTAAATTAACTTTAATCCAAGGCTGCATCAAATCTCTCTACATATGATATATATCATATGATTCTCTTATGTAAGTCATTAAAAAAAATATCCATTATATATAATCCTAATTATATTGATAATTTACATTAACATTAATCCAAGGCTGGATGCATCGGAGAATCTACATATAATATGATTCTCTTATGTAAGTCATTAAAAAAATATCCATTATAATCCTAATTATATTGATAATTTACATTATCATATATTTGATATTCTTCTAGCATCACAATGGTTTAAGACAGTCAGGACTTTTGATGTTTGTGCATGTGTCCTGATAAACGACGTAACTGCTAGCGGCACAACTGTCTCCTCTGATCATCATTTATACAACTACGTAATGCATAATCTATTCAAAGAACCCCGCACTAAGTCAATGGAAAATAGCTTTCGGTCAAATTGGCTGAATTTTTGATGTTTTAGTTAGAAGAACGCGCTACTGTTTCTATACTTTCAAGATGGTTAACAAGATAATCGTCGTACCTGTACACGATTATATAGAATTTCCGATATAATTTTCTTTAAAATAAGTGAAACTTTATACAGATTTGCTTATCATTATTAAATTCGGTTGAACGTGCAAATAAAACGATACGGAGTGACCTGTAAGATACCGAAAATATCGCGTGTCCGTTACACCGTTTCTGTTTGTACCATTAAGCCAATGTATTGATCAGATCGACAGTACAGGTAAATATAAAAAGGAAAGAACACTTTCTTTATAGAATAAACTGCATCATAAAAATAGAAGTACTTAGCAGAAGCGTTCAATACGATTCGCTCTACGACAATCTCAATCTTCTATACAAGTAAACGTCTTATTCGAGCGCAGGAAAAAAACCGAAAAACAAACTTCGTTTTTCACTGCGTCATCTCCGAAAACTATATCGCGGGGTGTCTATCAAAGATTCATACTGTATCGCAATTACACGCGATATGGAAAATTAATGTAACGACGACGAAGCGATCGTCGAGAAGACCGACCGACTGAAAACTCCATTCATCTTTGGACAGTTCCTTCGAGTGCGATAATCCAAGTTTTCAATGCATGGCACGATACTACAGTCTCCAGATTCCTTACCAAAATTCTTCAACGTATAGCGTAATTTTTACTTATGGAAATGCCGTTAGGGCGATTTTAGAAGGTAAGCACGGGCGCGCGATGTCATTTTATGCATACATCCAGTGAGAAATGACAAATTGACCTCATCGAATCGACATCGAATCGACGTTGAAATCATCGAAATTACATCGAATTTTATGTAATTTCAATGATTTCGATTTGATGTCGATTCGATGAATCATTTCTCACTGGGACAACCTCGGCTATTATGCTGATGTCGGGATCTGGCATACTTTCGTCGCTATCCTCGGCATATGAGCGACGCTTGATCTTGCGCCGGTTTCTCACCGGCGACAGCGTAGTACTGTCGTCGCTATCCTCATTGTAACAGGGACGCTTCCGAGCCGAGGATCGCCAGCCTGAGCGCAAAAGATGTTTATTAGTTTTATGTTGTAATTGTTGCTCCACTTCCTCCTCTTCTTCCGACTCGATATAACAGGAATGCTTCCGAGCCGAGGATCGCCGGCTTGAGCGCAAAAGATGTTTATCAGTTTTATGTTGTAATTGTTGCTCCACTTCCTCCTCTTCTTCCGATTTCTCTTTTTCTTCCTCTTCTTTATCATCCTCTTCGCTCTTACTATCACTGTTATCGTTCTTCCCATTGTTAGCAGTATATTTTTGGTTCTGCACGCTCTTCGTTGTTAAATTTTGTGACCTAGTGTCCCCTTTGATGATCTTTTCCTCTTCACTCTCCTCCTCTGTGGAGTCCAATACAAGGATTACTTCCTCCTTCTCTTCGTTATCCGCGTTCATCTTGCTCTCCGCAACGTACTCATCGTTGTCATTGTCGTCGTCCGCGATAACATTCGGTTTTACTTTAGATTTGGATTGTTTACCGTTTTTAATATTTTTGCCGCAATTCTTGCGAACTTGCTTGCTGCGATCACCAGATGTGTAATCGTCTCCGGAATCGGTATCGGCACTAATACTGGGTACCGCTGTCCTCGCATTAGTTCTTCCGACAGAGGCACTGTTAATGATATCAGTGTACCATGTTGTCTCAGATTCACTATCACTATCCTTCGGTTTCTTGGCTACTGTCGACCGACAGATTCGCAGTTTCAGCGATGGTTGGGACGGGCCGGAATTAGATAGTTTTGTGTGACCGTTTGTCATCTGAGACGGTCCTAAGAACCCAAATGAAAAGTAATAATTATAACAAATTGGCACAAAGATGTAATAGACTACAGGTGTTGATAACAATCTCAATCTATCGGTTACTGATTTTGAAAACTATGGACCATATAGGACATACATCGTGAAGAATTTGACAAACTTTGTAACTTAACACACAATATGAATATAGTTAGTAAAATAGTTAACGTATCGTTCTCTAATTCTTAATCTTATTGAAGTATATATAGTCAGCCTTTTTCTTCAATTTAAAATACAAAATGATTTTTTGAAGACAATTGAAAATATTCCCTAAGCCTGATAAACTCTTTCCGCGATATATGTATAATAGAGTGATAGTTTGGAAAAAAGGTGCTGCATGTACCAGGTACAGATATGTCAAAATTTTTCTTTTTCTGCTCTTTATCCGACACCTCGTCGTCGTCGTGCTCACTGAGACCTACTACGTCTACATCCATCTCCTCGTCGCTAGGAGCAGATTTTGATTTGGAAGGCCCTGTACGTAAAAAAAATGTGTATTTTATTGCGTTTTATTTGCACGAGACAATAATAAATGTTTACCTGTGCCATTACTTAAATTAGGTTTCTGATTTGTCTTTCTTTTTGTTTTTGTGGTTTTTTCATGTACACACGCTGATATCCAATTTAAAAGTATCTTAAGCATGTGCTCTTCAAACATGGCTGACAGTCTTATCGTCATCGAATGCATCTGTACGAATAGCCGAATATTTAAAAAAATGTTGTGGAGTTATGAACAAAGCAGATATAATAAAAACTTACGCTCGAATGTTTGTTGGGATTAAAATTCTTACTATTTACAAATATCAATTTTATATCTTTCGCAAATTCTGCTGGTGTCTCGTAATTGTCGCCTAATAAATACTCTTTGACAGTACATAAGTCCATCGGTGTGTCTATTATTTCATAATACTCCGGAAGTTCCAATCTATCTATTGGTTCCCTACGAAACGATCAGTGTCCCTTCAGTCATTCTTTAGAATATAAAAAATAATGCTATTGAAAACTTAAGTTTTCTCTCGACTTACCTGAAATATATCGAGTCTTCGGACTGCCACAGAGTCTCCAACAATTTGTGACACGCTAGTTTCCAGTCTTGTGAAATCTCTTGCGAACGTAGATTTCTGCTCAACGCCGATCTTGGTTTACTCGTCGAGGATCTGTCTTCTACGTCTATCTCCGTACTGGACTTTGTAGTGCTATCTATCGGAACAGATTTTGATTTGGAAGATCCTGTATGTAAAAAAATTTGTATTTTATTGCGTTTTATTTGCCCGAGACAATAATAGATGCTTATATCTGTGCCATTACTTAAATTGTGTTTCTTCTTCTGAATCTTCCTCTTTCTTTTCGCTTTTGTTTCGCCGTTTGTGGTATTTTTACCTTTACGCGCTGATTTCCAATTTAAAAGTATCCTATGCATGTGATCTTCAAACATGGCTGACAGTTTTATTGTCATCGAATATATCTGCGCGAATAGCCGAATATTTAAGGAAATGTTGCGGAGTTATGAACGAAGCAGATATTATATCAGCTTACCTTCGAACGTTTGTTGGTATTAAAATTCCTACTATTTGTAAATATCAATTTCATATCCTTCGCAAATTCCGCTGGCGTCTCGTAATTGTCACCTAATAAATCCTCTTTGACAGTACGTAAGTCCATCGGTGTGTCTATTATTTGATAATACTCTGGATGTTCCAATCTATCCGCCGGTGCCCTATGTAAATGATCAGTGTCCCTTCAGTCATTCTTTAAAATATAAAAAATAATGCTATTGTAAACTTAAGTTTTCTCTCGACTTACCTGAAAGGTATCGAGTCTTCGCACTGCCACAGAGTCTCCAACAATTGGCGACACGCTAGTTTCCAGTCTTGTGAAATCTCTTGCGAATGTAGATTTCTGCTCGACACCGATCTTGGTTTACTCGTCGAGGGTCTGTCTTCTACGTCTATCTCCGTACTGGAATTTGTAGTGCTATCGGAGCACAGATCTTCCTCGTAAACAATGGAATCGTTACTATTGCTACTGACTGAACTCGCTGATGCTATACTAGCGTTATCAGGATTCTGTTAAAACGCAAGGTATCACAACGTTTCACTAACCGTATAAATCTGTAAAATTTCCTATTCATCGGATTGTTACAACACAGCAAACATAATTGTCCGCAAGTTAATACTTGTAGTATTAAGTATCACTTTTATGAAATACCTCACATTCTTCATCCTCTTGTTCTTCATTGAGCGCTGCTCTAGTTCTATAATCGTGCCTAATTCTGTTACGCTTGCGGTTGACTCTATTTCCTATATTGCCTTCATTAATGGCGGTGCTCGAGGTAGGCTGTGGTTGCCGTTGCATTTCTTGCTGCCAGCTTTCTGACTCCATATCGACCATCGCAAGACCTTATGAATAACATATAAAACGTAAATTAATTCGAGAATCAATCCGTTCGCTTTTCACATTAATATTATCATCATATTTAGCATACTGATATTGATCTGTATCACGAATGAAGAACTCATCAATTTATTTAAAATAGTTTCCCCAAAGAAACATTATGATGTCTTGAAGAAGTCTAAGAGACGTCTTAAAATTTTTAAGACTTTTGGGAAATGTCAGAAAGACATGTTGCTCTTTAAGATGTCTTATGCCCCGTTGTAGAAAATCGTATGGATATCTTTTTAAAACGTCTTTAAGACATTTCATTTTGGATCACTTTTAGACATAACGAAATAAAAATTAATGATACGGAAACGCGTTGACAAGAGGAAGAATATGAAGTAGAAGCTGGAATTGCCTTATAAATCGGTATATCAATGATTTAATACCTACACGACTTCGATAACAATCTATTATCAAGAAGACAAGAAATCAAGATATCAAGTATGCAAGAGATACAAGAGATCAGGGCAGAAACGTATCTAGGGTATGGTAAGTATGGCACATGCCATGGGCGCCATTTGAAGGGGGGCGCAATTTTTATTAACCTGGTACGACCCAACGTCCTTCCTCAAGCACGACAGACATCAATGCATATAAAAGCTAAAACAGCAGTCTAACAAGTTGCTATATAAATTTTGTGAGAGGTTCCATTTACTTCATTAAAACAATGTAGGTATTACTAAATATTTGAGCACATCATAGACCAATTTGCATCAATGAAAGCAAGGAAGATACAGTTATAATTTTCATGTAACATAATGTGATAAATAAAAGATTAAAAAGCTTGACTTGTATTTTTGAGCTAATATTATGGTAAGTTTAAAGATGTATCATATGTTTGGACAGGGGCGCAATTTCAGTGCTTGCCATAGGAGCTATTTTCCATAGATACGCCTCAGGATCAGGGCACATTATAGCATTGTTCGTTTTGTCCCTTGAGAGCTGCTCGGAGTCGCTCCAATGCACTCCAATACGTTGATTCCGGTCATTCCGGTGACACCAACCAATTGGAGTGCATTGGAGCGACTCCGAGCAGCTCTCAAGAGACAAAACGAACAATGCTAATGAATCTATTCGTAAACGATTCCATTCGGAATGATTCCGAAAAACACGGGACAAAACAAAGATAGGAAAACTACAAGGAAACGACAAAGACAAGCATAGGACAAGTGACTATCATTTCGAACGGAATCGTTTCCGAATAAATTCATAATACGTGCCCAGTTTTGTCGTTAACAAAATTATGTAGGCATTAAATCATTAATATACCAATTTATCAGCTAATTCCAGTTTCTACTTCGTGTTCTCTTCCTCTTGTCAACGCGTTTCCGGCCAGCTTCGCCTAAATTGTGTCGTAACACTATAAATAATATAAAATATTGGAGTATCAAATCAACCGACAGTCCATATTTTTATAGGCTATGTTATATCAAGATTGGCATGTGTACTTCAATCAGTGGGTGCATTCAGTACTCGCTCACTGAGCACTTCGTTATGATTGGAACATTCTTCTATATTTACCATAAATCTAAAAGTATATTCCAATCATAACGCAGTGCTCAATGAGCGCTCAGGATCTATCTTAGAACATATATATATGGAAGCGGAATGCCCATTGTTCTCGAAAGAGAAACATGTCCGGAGGAAGTGAGAAAGAAAATCATAGTTGCCTCTCGCTCACGGCTTAATGGCGCGCCTGCGCATTTTCGAGCAGTAAGACGTGAGAGAGAGGCAACTACGATGAGCAATAAGACGTGAGAGAGAGGCAACTACGATCTTCTTATTCACTTCCTCCGGACACTTTTCAGTCTGAAATTCCGCTTCCATATATATATGTTCTAAGGGATCTATCCAGACAAACTTGCATAGCCACATAACCATATACATAAGGAAATGGATTGGTCTATTTCCTTATGCACATGTATATGGACCAATCAATTTTCGGTAAATGTTAAGTTTGACCCGCTCACCTCAAATATCGATGAAATTATGCTTATTCGACGCGTTTTTGCTCAAAACGAAAGAATCTGCCAGATAAAACGCGCACAAAAAGTGCGCCAATTTGAAACGTATGCTTTGGTCCCGATTGACCACGGTCCCGAGTGACCACACCCGATACGGTCCCGACTCCCGAGTGACCACAGTCACGCACGCACGCACGCACGCACGCATGCACGCACACACACACACGAGTCCCGAATCCCGATTGACCACGTTGATAAAAAATAAGTTATATATATATACATATAGACTTCGGATTAGATGCAAATTGCATATTTGTTACGTTTTGCATATTTTGCATAAGTATTAATAATGTGAACAAATTAGTGTTTACAACTAATTAATGATAGAATTAATTTTTGCATATTTTGCATATTTACTCAATCTTTGCATATTTTTAAAAAGTTCGCATGTTTATGTATAAATTTTGCATATTTTATTGCATATAATTGAATACATTTCCAATTCCTGCTTAAAATGTCTATCCAAAACGGAAAAATTAATATTTTTCATTAGAAGTATTAAAGTATTAATTAAAGTAATTAATAAAAGTCATATAAAAATAAAGCTCTCACATCCTATGTGTTTAAGGGGATCCTATAGTGAAGACCAAACTTCGACGTGAGAGCCGACTTTACCGACCGATTTACAATACATACATACGGGGTGGATTCCGTAAAAGCGCATATCTGCATGTGGGTGTTGGCAGCGATGCTCGCAATGCTCGGTGACTTTCAATCCGCTACTTGTGATGAAGTCAAAAATTATAATGCATGTGGCTAATGAAGCTCGTGCCGCGACGGTCTTTTTTACGAATTCCTAGTAGTCCCATAGATTAAGAGTTTTGTTTATACAAAAGTTTAATAAACTTTGGGATAACGCCGTAGCTCGTCTCGACAACGGTAGAGTCTTATCCAACGAGTAACGAATTCAAAACACGTCTGTTGCCGCGCGCGTGCGAGCGCGCTTTCTCGCAAGTACTTGGTCGCACAGATAACAATATATATACAAATTCGCAAGAATAACTAGTGTGCTGGGCAGGTCCCATGATAGTTCGCGCTAGAGCGGGCTATGTGGGGATACATATATATGTATATTATTACTCGAACCGAGTTTGACTCGAAGCGAGTTAGTAGAAAACCACCTCAACATGGTAAAATTAATCGGCCGAACTGATACATATTCAGAAGTGAGGCTAGAGGAATCCTCACAGTTCACAGCCATGTGACTTTTACAGTTCAAATTGCAAGTACCCTAGACTTGCCTCTGGTCTATGGGAAGATTTGGAGGAGTTTTCTACACGATAAACCCAGAAAACTCTTTTGTTTTTACATTTTTGTAATTTACTTTTTTATAATTTTGGACTTCATCACAAGTAGCGGATTGTATAAAAAGTCACCGAGCATTGCGAGCATCGCTGCCAACACCTACATGCAGATATACATATATGGCCGGGCAGGCGCCGGCACACAAATTGTCAATCGCGCGAAGCGAGCGTGCAGCGTTTGAACTTTCGCAAAGTGCAATATTCGCGAAGCGGATAGTCTTCTGATCATAAAAAAGTTTGATTTCAAAGTTTTACGATAATGGATCTCGGAAGTCTTGAAATTCATAGGTTTATAAGGCTGGGTCTACAATGGATGTCGTAAGTCGTGTCGGAAGAAATTGACCAATCACAGTTCATTATTCTTCGACCGTAAGGAGAATAATAAACTGTAATTGGTCAATTTCTTCCGACACGACTTACGACATCCAATGTAGACCCAGCCTAAATCCAACGACTCGAGATTCCAAGATTTCAATCCAAAGATGCGTAAATTTTTTTAAGGATGAATATATAGTAAAAGTTTTTACACCTGGAATCAAAATTGTAATCTTGAGCGTAGAATCTTACTCTCTTTGCTATTTATTTTCTGTATACACACACACAGATGGAACTTTATTATTTATAAAAGTCAATGTAATATATGATACTTAGTTTTAATATCATAATTAATTAATTTAACAAAATAAATATTAAAATAATAGACATTAAAATAATAATAGCCTATCGAATATAAATAAGTAATAATACGATGATTCGAGATGCAATGCGATTCTGGGAGCGAAAATTACACCGCGCCTAAATAAATACGTGGACATTATTTGAGTACGTAATCTAAACGTGCAGAGAAATAACATCTCACCGCTTCGCATTTAGCGGATAAATTTTGGGTTATACGAATTATTATTTAATTACTACGCACTCGTGGATATGCACTT
>NJRP01000191.1:404847-421949 GCA_003063835.1 Aphaenogaster floridana
TATATATATATAACTTATTTATTGTTCTTATTTAGAACATATTATATCGAATACATAGTATTATGTGTGTACCGCGCTTTTTAACCCACACAGCACAAAAATGTTTCAGAAACGTTTCAAAGTTTCTGAAACGTTTCTGAAACTTTGAAACATTTCTGAAACATTTCTGTTAAGTTTTGTGCTGTGTGGGAACTTAATTGTCTCAATTTGATATAGAATTGATCGAAAGACATAGAAATCTTTTCTATATTCGCAATTAATATTTTATATTTGCTCAACTAACATAAAACAATTAAGATGAGGTCGAAAATAATAAAAATATTAACCAATATTTGACATCGATCATTTATCGACGAATCGACATCGATTTGACTAATCATTTCTCGCTGGGCGTTTGTTGCTGCGCCCGTGCGAGCGCGCGCGAGCGCGCTTTCTCGAAAGTACTTGGTCGCATAGATAACAATATATAAACAAATTCGGCAAGAATAACTAGTGGCCGGCGTCGCGTCGCCCTCGCGAGGGCCTAGACGCTGGTACACATAGTCAGGGTTGGGCACGTATTATACGTGAGCATTATACATTTTATTATACATAGTATTATACATGGTATAATACCATGCATTACATATGGTATTATACATGGTATTATACAGTATTATACAGTATAAAATATCACTTAGCCCAACCCTGCACATAGTGGAGTCCTGCGGAATCAACCGTGGATGGTAAAATGTGGATATGTTCACGCCCACTTCGCCATACATCCAATACTCACCCCAAACGTCTATTAAGTTATACGTGTAATAATATACATATATAATATGTATATGTATTTCAAAGACATCCTATAGACCCTTAAGGGAAATCTACGGTAGGATGGTAGCTGGTGAACGTCTACCTTTAAAACTCACTTGCCTGTGAACCGTGAGTCCCTCCCTCACTTTGGCTGATGATAATCTGTTTATGAGTAAGTTTTACCATGTTGGTAAAATTTTTGTAACTTTTTTGTAATTTTTTGTAATTTTTTTAGGAGGCAAAGATCTCAGTGAATGTCTCACTTCAAAATCTAATATTTAAATTTTTTTCGAAAGGGACTGGCTGCTTCTCGCAAGATAGATACGCGAGTAGCCGCATGCGTCCTGTGTGCAGAAGCCATAAGAATACAATGTAAAAACAAAAGAAGTATAAACAAAAGTGGAGTAAAATCTCTCGAAAAGATGCATATATTAGTACTATCATGGTAATCGCATTGTATCTCGAATTATCGTATTTATTACTTATTTATATACGATAGGCTATTATTATTTTAACGTTTATTATTTTAATATTTACGCTTTGTTAAATTAATTAATTATGATATTAAAACTAAGTATCATATATATTACACTGACTTTTATAAATAATAAAGTTTCATCTGTGTGTACAGAAAAAAAATAGCAAAAAGAAGAAGATTGTACGCTCAAGATTACAATTTTGATTCCAGGTGTAAAAACTTTTACTGTTCATCCTAGAAAAATTTACGCGTCTGAATTGAAATCTTGGATTTATAAATCCATGACAATTAACATGTTAGAGTAAAATGCATAAATTAAACATGTTTTTAATTTAAAAGAAGTTCTATTATTAGTTATCTACCTTATTGTACCTATACCTACGTGCTATATTGTTATTGGTATTTGTAAAATATCAAATAAAAATAATTATCAAATATATTAAAGAACCAAATCAGCATATAAAACTATTGACTTTTATCAGTAAATTGAAGTGATTGAATATGATGTGGTTAATTAAATCTAAAATGCAAAATATTTAGAAATTTTCTTGAACCTTAAACCCCGGATATTCATAATTACTGCGGACACATTCGAAAAATCCCCCTGGACGTCCGCGGAAGCCCTAAAAAAGAGAACAGGACCCGGAAAAAGAGGACGGATGGCAACCCTATGTGGGGCCTGGGGGCCGCGTATGCCCCTAAAAAGCGGCAGACCGGCACCATCGCATCGATGCTACGCGCGCGCGAGCGCGCTTTCTCGCGAAAGTACTTGGTCGCACGGATAACAACATATAAACAAATTCGCTAAGAACATTTAATGGTCAGACGTCGGGGCCAGACGTCCGGCACACATAATAGGCCGGTATTCATAGTCGGTTCTAATTTTAAGACCGTCTTAAGTAACGTCTTAAGACGCTAATACGGCTCTGTGATTGGTTTATGACATCTTAAGATTGTACTTAAGACGATCTTAAATATAAGAACCGACTATGAATACCGCCCATAGTGGAGTTACCATCCTACTTAACACAACCAACCGTGGATGGTATTTTTGGGGAAGACATTCACACTCCACTTTGCACTTCCAACGTCATTACACTATTGGACAAAAATTGATGGACGTAATCATGCCTGAATGCCCAGTTCAAACTTTCACATTAAGAAAAATATAATTTATGAGTAAAATGTAATTTTCATACAAATATTTTCTCATATAATAATTCTATTTGTTGTATGTGCATCGTTGCTTTGATGTATATACTCACCGGTGACTGGAAACACCAGACTCGTATTATTCGAGCTAATTTCCCGCTGCCAACAGAGTGTTGTCGAAATTCACCGCAATGTCCATAATCTCTGCGGATGCACCTCGGAAAGTGGCGAGCGAGCATCCATCAATGGAACTCCAGACTTTGACGAGTAAATCAAATGGAAATGATTGCGAATTAAGTAAAGCAGAAAGTTACGTCCGCTCCAGTTATAATATATTTACCGGTTAATATATAAAACCGGTTAGTACATAAAAATGAAATTATCGTTAATTGTATACTTATATAGAACCTGGCTCATTCAATCTTCCTGTATTAGTTTTTAATAATATAAATCTGTAAATTCATCTTGTATCAATGTGAATGTAATTAAAATTTATATTAAAAATAAAATTTTTGAAACTTGATTTAAAATTCATAACATATTTCATATTATGCAAGTAATTATATATTTGAAGATTTAACATAAATAAGCCATTAATTTTGAGAGTGATTCAAGTCAAATTTTAAAACAAATTTATAAATAAGACATAATTTTTCAATAAATATAAAAATGAAAAAAGACTGACATCTCTTTTATAAAATTTTCAAGATTAATGGCATAAATAATGCACAAGTAGACATATATAAAATAATTTAATCTTTTTATTGGTGACGGTGGGTTTCAAAGAACCGTATTATATATAACAGAGCACGCTGATTTCACAACAGAATAAGTGTCAAACTGTACATAAAACATAACTGTATCAAGTCCTGTATACGTCTTTGACGGAGTATATATACATAAAATTATGTTATTCCTGGATGTTCATCACGTGAAGTATATCAGTTATTGTATGATTAATAGAGTGAGACCAAAGTTAACATCGTTAAATTAATATTAATCCAAGGCTGGATGCATTATCGAATCTACATGTGATATGACTCCCTTATGTAAGTCATTTAAAAAAATATCCATTATAATCCTAATTATTGATAATTTACATTATCATATATTTGATATTCTTAAACTAATATCACAATGGCTCGAGACAGTCAAGACTTCTGATGTTTGTGCATGTGTCCTGATGAACGATGTTAGCTGCTAGCGACACAACTGTCTTCTCTGATCATCATTTATACAACTACGTAATGCATAATCCATTCAAATTCGCGTTATATAAACCTGGAAAACGTCTCTATTTGCCTTCGTGAAAAATTCTAAAATTGCGTGGCTTCCTTAAATCCGTAACAGATGTACAAATTCTATGTAAAAAATCGTTATTTCACGCGTGAACTACAGACCATATACACAATTCATCTTATGTAACGTCAATATTAAGAAGAAATAAGAATTATACTCGAATGGATACAATATATATTTACACGCACGCGGACTCACTTTTCTACATGTGGTGTGCGGTAAACTTAAGTAAAGCCGTGAGAAGCGAAAACAGCGCTCGTGGTAGGATTCGCGGAGAGAAAAGGAGGAAGAAAAAGGAAAAAAGAGAAGAAAATAATAAAGATACCTTGTTATACTCACAAAAATATTGTTCATCACATTTAAGGAAATAAAATCAATTCTTTCCGTATGCTAACAACAAACCGTTGTCGCAATCGCACATGTTACGTCATTTAATATAACTTAAAAACGCAAATTACAAGTCCGCTGTCTAAGAAGGTAACCATTGTATGTAACTGCATAGATCTTCCTCTCGGACAAAAACTCACATTTAATTATGTTACGAATTACGTTCTTTCTCTTGAAAATTTCTCATAGATAAAATAAATACTGATTCATGTTCTTATCGTGGAACATGTTTAGAAAATTGCATAAAGGCTCTTGATTGTCTCATTGCAGCTTTATTGAATTTTGACATCAAGAGAAATCCTATAAATGGCTATATCAAAATAAATTAATTTTCTTTCTTTTCTTGTATCGAATCTGCATATCCTATACTTCCAGCGAAACTGGATCTTATGACAAATAATTACATAGCTATTTATAGCTATTTTTAAGTATAAAGATTTATAGCTACAAGATTTATAGCTGTAAGATTTATAGCTTTTTATCAATTTATTCACGAATCGAAGAGTTTTCGAATTCAATATGGTTGCAGTGAGAAAACAAGAGTCTCAACATGAGCCCATAAACTCTCAACGAATAACCATTACAATGATAATGCCAAGTACTATTAAAACGATAACTTGATAAATTTCATAAGTGCATTGTTCAACCTGTTGCTTTAATGGGACTGACTGTTTTATAAAATAACACGATTTCCCTTTTTTACAATCATAGCATGAAAATTTCATTTGTCAACTGAACTCTTGAAATCAATGGAAGCAATCGTATAAGCGTAGACTTATATCTTTTCGCGAAGAACGCGCTCCTGTTTCTACACTTTCAAGATGGTTAACAAGATAATCATCGTACCTGTACAACAACACGATTATATAGAATTTTCGATATAATTTTCTTTAGAATAAGTGAAACTTTATACAGATTTGCTTATCATTATTAAATTCGGTTGAACGTGCAAATAAAACGATACGGAGTGATCTGTAAGATACCGAAAATATCGCGTGTCCGTTACACCGTTTCTGTTTGTACCATTAAGCCAATGTATTGTTCAGATCGACAGTACAGGTAAATATAAAAAGGAAAGAACACTTTCTTTATAGAATAAACTGCATCATAAAAATAGAAGTACTTAGCAGAAACGTTCAATACGATTCGCTCTACGACAATCTCAATCTTCTATACAAGTAAACGTCTTATTTGAGCGCAGGAAATTAAACCGAAAATCAAACCTCGCTTTTCACTGCGTTATCTCCGAAGACCATATCGCGGGGTGTCTAACAGAGATTCATACTGTATCGCAATTACGCGCGATATGGAAAATAATGTAACGACGACGAAGCGAGCGTCGAGAACGAGGAGACCGAGCGACTGAAAACTCCATTCATCTTTGGACAGTTCCTTCGAATGCGATAATCCGAGTTTTCAATGCACGGCACGATACTACAGTCTCCAGAATCCTTACCAAGATTCTTCAACGTACAGCATAATTTTTACCTAAGGAGATACCGTTAGGGCGAGTCTAGAAGGTAAGCACGGGCGCGCGGTGTCATTTTACGTATGCGACCTCGGCTACTTATGCTGATGCCGGGCTCCGGCATACTCTCGTCGCTATCCTCGGCATATGAGCGACGCTTGATCTTGCGACGGTTTCTCACCGGCAGCGTGGTACTGTCGTCGCTATCCTCGTTGTAACAGGGACGCTTCCGAGCCGAGGATCGCCTGCTGCTGTGCTGCTGCCTCGTGTCCTCCGAATCTACAGAACTGCGCTGCTTACGACGGCTTGAGCGCAAGGAATTGAATCTTTTGTATGAATAGTCACTATCCTCCGAGTCTCGATGTTTATTAGTTTTATGTTGTAATTGTTGCTGCTGTTGCTCCTCCTCTTCTTCCTCCTCTTCTTCCTGTTCTTCTGCATCATCCTCTTCGCTCTCACTATCACTGTTATCGTTCTTCCCATTGTTAGCAATGTATTTTTGGTTCTGCACGCTCTCGGTTAACTTTCGTGACCTAGTGTCCCTTTTAATGATCTTTTCCTCTTCGCTCTCCTCCTCTGTGGACTCCGGTGCAAGAAATTCCTCCTCGTCCTCTTCGTTATCCTCGTTCATCTTGCTTTCCGCAACGTACTCATCGTCGTCATCGTCGTCGTCCGCGATAACATTCGGTTTCACTTTAGATTTGGATTGTTTACCGTTTTTAATATTTTTGCCGCGATTCTTGCGAACTTGCTTGCTGCGACCGCCGGGTGTGTAATCATCTCCGGAATCGGAATCGGCACTAACACTGGGTACCGCTGTCCTCGCTCTAGTTCTTCGGACAGGGGCACTGTCACTGCTATCAGTGTCCGATGTTGCTTCAGATTCACTAACGTCACTATCACTATCCTTCGGTTTCTTCGCTACGGTCGACCGACAGATTCGCAGTTTCAGCGATGGCCGGGACGGACCGGAATTAGACCGTTTTGTGTGACCGTTTGTCATCCGAGATGGTCCTAAGAAGCAAAATGAAATAAAAATTAATAATTATAACAAGCTGGCACAAAGATGCAATAGACTCCAATCAGTGTTGATAACAATCTCAATCTATTGGTTACTGATTTTGAAAACTATGGATCATATAGGACATACATCATGATGAATTTGCTAAACTTTGTGACTTAAGGGGATCCTGTAGTGAAGACCGAATTCCGACGCGAGGTCTGTATTACCGGCCAATATATACGACACATTTGCTTCATATAAAAGTTCTGCAGCCTGTATTTACAAAACGGGAACGGTATGATACGCGGATTACACCAAGAATCAACGTAAAATTCTTCGAGCTGGGCTCAAATACCTAAAGAAAAAGATTAGCGTTTAATAACGGTTATCAAACGTTTATTAAACAGTTATTAAACGTTAATAACGGTTATTAAACGCTAATCTTTTTCTTTAGATATCTGAGCCCAGCTCTAAGAATTTTACGTTGATTCTTGGTGTAATCCGCGTATCATACCGTTCCCGTTTTGTAAATACAGGCTGCAGAACTTTTATATGAAGCAAATGTGTCATATGTATGACAGCTCCATCATAAATTTCCGGCATAAAGTCGTACGCTATGTTTTGTATTGGAGTATATACTTCAATTATGGAAAAGGATTTCTAAATCTGTAAAACCAATACAACAAAAACGTGTAGAAAAAATATCGCGTTCGGCCGGTAATGCAGACCGGTACAGGATCGCCTTAACACACAATATGAATATAGTTAGTAAAATGGTTAATAGTCAACGTATTGTTCAGCAATTCTTAGTCTTATTAAAGTATAGTCAGTTTTTTTCTTTAATTCAAAATAATTTTTTGAACATTTGAAAATATTCCCAAAGCCTGACAAAGTCCTTCCGTGATATACGTATGAGTGATAATTTGGAAAAAAAAGGTACACACGCGTACCAGGTGCAGATATGTCAAAATTTTTCTTTTTCTGCTCTTTACCCGACTCCTCGTCGTCGTCGTCCTCACTGTCTTCATCTATTTCGTCGTCGCTAGGAGCAGATTTTGATTTGGAAGGTCCTGTACGAAAAAAAATTTGTATTTTATTGCGTTTTATTTGCACGAAATAATAATAGATGCTTACCTGTGCCATTACTTAAATTGGGTTTCTTCTTCTGAATCTTCCTCTTCCTTTTCGCTTTTGTTTTGCGTTTTGTGGTACTTTTACGTCTACGTGCTGATTTCCAATTTAAAAGTATCCTATGCATGTGATCTTCGAACATGGCTGACAGTCTTATTGTCATCGAATATATCTGCGCGAATAGCCGAATATTTAAGGAAATGTTGCGGAGTTATGAACGAAGCGGATATTATATCAACTTACCCTCGAACGTTTGTTGGTATTAAAATTCCTACTATTTGTAAATATCAATTTCATATCCTTCGCAAATTCCGCTGGCGTCTCGTAATTGCCACCTAATAAATCCTCTTTGACAGTACGTAAGTCCATCGGTGTGTCTATTATTTGATGATACTCTGGATGTTCCAATCTATCCACCGGTTCCCTATGTAAATAATCAGTGTCCCTTCAGTCATTCTTTAAAATAAAAAATAATGCTATTGTAAACTTAAGTTTTCTCTCGACTTACCTGAAAGGTATCGAGTCTTCGCACTGCCACAGAGTCTCCAACAATTGGCGACACGCTAGTTTCCAGTCTTGTGAAATCTCTTGCGAACGTAGATTTCTGCTCGACGCCGATCTTAGTTTACTCGTCGAGGGTCTGTCTTCTACGTCTATCTCCGATTCAGAGGAGTGATAGGTATCATTTAATTGATGATATACTGCCGGAACATCCACATCAGTAGTTTCTCTGCATAAGAAACATCATTTAAATAATGTACAAGAGAAGTATATATAAAGATTCTGCAAATGCAATTTTTGCACACAATCGAAAATATATATCTTACTTTATTATACGTAGACACAAGTCAGTAACTATTCTCGCCTTTTTCACTATATGACTGTGTGGCTCGTTGAATTGTTCAGCGTTCGTTGCTAAGTATCTAACATCAAATTGTGCCGATGTAATTCTTCTGTAGAAATGATTCTCGAAACGAGCTTTTATAGTCGACAAATCGATTGGATACTCCACAATATACGCGTAAGTTGGGTAAAGACTGAGATCCACTGGTACTACAAATGGTTCTGCGATTGCGAGACTCATCACTTGATCCAGGCCTCGTATGATTCGGCGACATGTCGCTTCTCTGTCACCCATGGGCCACTCTTCCGCGTGAGGCTGGTACAATATCGCTTGTCTCTCCTCTGATAAGACGGGAACGGCGCCACCAATTTCTACGGGGACTCCTACACGAATAATTAGCGCATATGGCATAATTAAAAAGTTAAGTTCCAATTTCAACAGAAAGTCACGAAATATTGAAGTATTATATCAAAATCATATTTATAGTTATTCCATTTGCTCTTTAGATTAGTTTAAAATTAAACATCTATTTTAATATCAATAAAACGAGCTTACTATCTTCGTCAATAGGCTCGAGATCCCAAGGGCTCATTCGTTCATATTCCCCATTGTCCCATCTGACGCGTAAGCACATGAAGAACGAGTCCGAAAACTCTTCGTCTAATGGCTCCATTCCGACAATTTGTCCCATCCACCAACCATCGTCGATCATACAACGAAATTTATCTCCTTCGGACCAACTTCGCGCTAACGCCATATCGAAGGTTTGACGCAACACTAGGAAATCCAACACATCGGCCATATCGTGATATTTGATGGTAAAATTCTGTCCAGTAAGCCGGCCGTTCTCATCCATCAATGCTAATTTTAAACAGCACAAACGAGGTGGTCGTATTTCATACTTAATGCCCACTACTTTTACAAATTCTTGTGCCTAGAATATAAACAGATCTGATTAGTATATATATTTATATATATCTCCAGCGTTTAAGATTTTTAAATCAAATATTCTAGTCCCATATAATTAAAAACCTTTCTTAACCCCTAGAATAAAGTAAACATACTCTAATATTTATCTTGGTCCATGGCTCGCACCGCGGACTAAGCTCATAAATCTTTTTATTCCTAATTGCATCTAAATAGAATTTATGACCTTGTCTGAAATATACTATTTCGTCGCCCATCTGCGGGTAATAAGGAGCTTTCCTCGGTATTACTTCGGTAAGCCATTCTGAAGGTCGATAAATTTCAGGAACTTCACGAATACCATTAGCTATTTGTATTCCCAGCTGGAGGAGGATAGAGTTTAGAAAATGTCAAATTAAAATAACGCAAGAATCGTGATATCTATATAAAATACTTTTTTTTTAGGACGCCTACTGCGTCTTCTGTCCGTCTCACTCGGAGGTGTGACAGACCGCTTTTTCACGGGTTTCCGTTTACTACGCTTGGGCGGTTCCAAATTCAATCCATGATCCGCGATCCAATCAGAGTACTCAGTACTGGACTCTGTAGTGCTATCAGAGCACAGATCTTCCTCGTGAGCGGTGGAATCGTTACTATTGCTACTGACTGAACTCGCTGATGTACCAGCATTATCAGGATTCTATTAAAAAAAACAAGGTATCACAACGCTTCACTAACCGTATAAATCCGTAAAATTTCCTATTCATCATTACAACACAGCAAACATAATTGTCCGCGAGTTTTTACTTGTCAGTATATTAAATATCACTTTTTTATGAAGTACCTCATATTCTTCATCCTCTTGTTCTTCATCGCGCGCTGCTCTAGTTCTATAACCGTGCCTAGCTCTATTACGCTTGCGGTTTATGAGTCTATTTCCTATATTGCCTTCATTAATGGCAGTGCTCGAGGTAGGCTGTGGTCGCCGTCGCATTTCTCGCCGCCAACTTTCTAACTCCATATCGGCCATCGCAAGACTTTATGAATAACAAATATAAAACATAAATTAATTCGAGAATCAATCTGTTCTCTTTTCGCATTAATATTAGCATCATATTTAGCATACTATTAGTCTGTATCACGAATGAAGAACTAATCAATTTATTTAAATTAGTTTCTTACAAAATCAATACTAATGTTTCTTAAAAAATTTGTTGCCCCATTCTGATATATTATTTATCTCATAATATTATTTAAAAAATCCATGTAAAACTTACGTTATTTGAAACTGAGTTTCTTTTACAGCTGGATTTATAGGACGAGCGAGCATAGGCTTGTTCCATGGAGTAGTGTTATCCCTTTGCCAATTACCGCTGCTTTGTCGCACACCTTCAACGTTGCCCTCTCTCCTCAAACCAGCTCTACTACCACGGGGACTAGCTATTTGACGGATTGGTTGTTCTGCGATATTATTTTCCCTATCTTCGCCGGCGGCGACGGCTTCTCCTTCTGCATTGATATTTTGTCTCTGAGCAAGAGCCTCGATCAATCGGTCAATGTTCGATCTTGGTTCTTGCTCTGGAAGACCTTCTATAACTTCTTGCATGCCTGTTTGATAGAAATTTTTATCATTCTAATTAAATTCATTTGTTTAAAAAGAATCCCGAAACGAAAAAAATTAAAAAAAAATTACAAAAATAAAATATGATTTTCCTGCTATTGAAGACTAATAATATTTGTCTCAATCATTAGAATTTTTTAAGATTTATAATTGATGATTCACATGAATCATCATGTGTATGAATTGTTATCTTACCGCCTGCACCAACTGCAATATTTGGTACCAATTGCTCGCCCCTACAATTTTCTCTTCCCGGTACCAATCTCTGCAACGCTGGCGGATACGGATTTCCATCTACATCAACCAAAAATGGTGGCGGCATTAAATGTGGCGCTGTTTGTGTTTGCTCATCAAGAACATAATTATTTCCATCTCTTATCAAAGGCCGATAATCCGTGTGGAAGAATAATTCTTTCGGTACCTGAAAATAATTTAAAAAATTTAAATTTAGAAATGCTATAATAAAATATATAAATCGAAGATTAGAAATGTTATAATAAAATATATAAATCGAAGCTTACGATTTTCAGTTTCTCAACTCCACATCCAAATCCATACATCAAAAGATGTCCATTAGAATCCGTCGCGGCGAGTCTCGTACCATCGGGTGACCATTTCGCATCAAAAACGGCACAATTTCCCTGGCCTTCAACAAAATTTTGGAAACACACCATCGGTTCCGTATTCAATACGTCCCAAATAATGAGTTGCCCGTCATGGCCAGCACTAAGAATCATTCGAGGATCTATTGGATGTGATTCCAACACGAAAACTTCGTCTTTGTGTCCTCGTAAGACCTTCACCAGTTCACCCGATTTTGCATTCCACACCTTCAACGTATAATCGTTTACTGCTGTTATAACAAATTCGTCGCTCACGTCCCAACAAACCATAGTTACTTTCGCCTTTTTGTTCGTATCATCATCTATTTCTGGTTCTCTATAAAAAAAAAGAGAAAAAAGGTAAAGAATTTTTTCACGCTGTATTATGACACGTATAAAATCTTGTAATAAAATCGTTTATCAAGAAACAGATCCATTGAAAATGTAACACACCCAGGGAGCTTTGTTGTCATGAGCAGCTGTTTGTGTACCCACTGCTGTTGTTCGAATTGCCATACATTCGCAGTACCATCTTTCGAGCCAGAAATAAATTTTAAGCCGCTATGCGCCCATTGAATACTATCGACCGTGTCGGAATGCGCCTCAATCTCAAGGACTCTGCGTGGTCCTTCGTCCCCTAACATCGCGTAAACTCTTACGTTATGATCCGCGGAGCCAGCTGCCATAAATGCGCCCCCGGGACTGAAGGAGGCACAAATCATTTGCGCTTGGCCCGGTCTCATTTTCTCATGGTACTGAATGGGCTTTGTTCTATAACAAATTAGAAACGACGCGATTGTTCTACATAAAAGTGTTTATACAAGTTAAAAGTAATATAATAGATGTGTATGAAAACTTATTGTGTTATTTGCATTACGTCATCAATCAGCTAAACTTACTGAAATACTGCTCTCTCTTTCGGTTTCTTTGTATGAGACCAGAAGGCTACGGATCCGTCAGTACTGGTTGAGACTAAATAGTAAACGTCATTACACGCTATTGGGCAAAAATTGATGGACGTAATCATTCCTGAATGCCCAGTTAAAACTGCCACCTTGGAAAAAATATAAATGATGAGTAAACTGTAATATTCTCATATATAATTTTTTCTTAAACAGTAATTCTATTTTTCATGTATGTATCGTTGCTTTGATACTTACAGGTGACATCGATTGGAAACACCAGACTCGTATTATACGATCTAAACTTCCCGCTGCCAACAGAGTGTTGTCGAAATTCACCGCAATGTCCATAATCTCTGCGGATGCACCTCGGAAAGTGGCGAGCAAGCGTCCATCAATGGAGCTCCAGACTTTGACGAGTAAATCGTCCGCTCCAGTTATAATATATTTACCGGTGCGATCAAATAGCACACAGTACACTGCAGATAAATGGCCCAACGTGTGCCGATACAACTTCATTTTGCTGTAAAACTTTGTCGGTATTGCCTGTCTCCGACTTAAAGGGCCAGCATTTTCACGTCCCTGAATTACACGTACTATTGGACAAAAAGATAGGAACGAAAAAATTATACATCGAGACATTTTACATAGAAAGTGAAAGTATTAGAACAGTTCTGGTTAAAAATACGCATGACAAATGCAGTTTGCACAAACGAACTTGACTCTCAAAATTCTCTTACCTATATTAGGCACTGACAAGCTACCGGCCAGTTCCAGAAAAGGTTTTCCATCGAATCTTCCAGAATAATCGACAATGCTGTATGTACAATGTGTAACATCTACAGAAACAGAATTTTACAAATGCCATATGTAAAATTTATGTATCTGTCAGAAGTGCATTACTCCAGAAAATATGAATTGTATTAAAGAATACAATTCATATTAAGCTTTGTATTTTCATACCTTCGTGGGTACGCAGCAAGGATTGCCTGCCTGCTCCCAGAAGCGATATCACTCCACGAATGCATGGTGGCACTTCTTTGTCCAACACTGGTCCTATTCTGGCACATATTTGCAACAAATAATTCGGCCCAATGTGAGGATATTTCTTTTCCTAAAAAGAGCGTCACAATTCCTCAATAAGTCACTGTGAAATAATCTACAAATATTAGATGTCCAGAAATTTGACAAGTATTTTTAAATATTTACGTCGAGTCCCATACAGCACAGAAGTTGCAGCAACATAACAACATTGTCGAAACATTGCTGCAATGCTACTGCAATGTTCTGTGCTGTATGGGATAGCATATCAAAAGCTTTTAGAATTATATAATATTCGCAGAAAGAAGTCACATCACAGACTTAGTTTCAATATCTAAAAATATGTTGTTTTTTCAATATTACAACAAAATGGTTTTAATGTCCATTTCTACTAATACAGATTGATTTTAATTTCGGTTTATAACTTACTCTTTATTTTTTCTAGTTCAAAGAAATGGATACAAATCTTTCATACCGAACGTATAAAACTCAAGAAACAAAAATAATCACATGTAATGCAAAAAAAGGTATTGAACAAAATTGAAAATTAATTAATTGCCAGAAAAACGTAATTTTTGATCAGGATTGTCCGATTCCAGCAACATATCGACTACGTTTACACGACCTGATTTACGCCGAAGTTATAACACATCGATGTACTATCCGATCCAAAATTTGTCTTAATTTAATCATAATGATTATTTAAATATGAGCCTCTTTTGATACTTAAACTACAATTTCTGGTGTACGTATATTAAAAGAGATTGATTCAAATATTTAGAATATCAAAATAAACTTGTATTAAAATAATCATGATCCAAAAGAAGAAAAATTTTGGATCGGATAGTACATCGATGTTATAATAACTTCGGCGCAAATCGGGCCGTGTAGTCATTTTGTCGCATTGAAAACGTTCGCGCGAAAAATTCAAACGATCAAGTAGTTCCCGCGGCCGGCCAATCGGCGTCCGCGCACCGACGCGCCGACCAATCGGCGCAGTCTACGCGACGCGCACGAGACCGCACTTCACAAATAAGCCGCGAGCGTCTATATTCATTGATCAGCTCACGCGAAATGGCCGGAAGCGCGCCGCGATTGGCCGACGGACGCAGGCGGTGGGGGGAGGGGAACCGTAGCGAACGGTCACGGCGTGGGCGCGACGGAGAGGGAGCGAGCGACGCGAGAGGAATCGCGGCGGAGGAAGGAAGGCGGTGGGATCAAAAGGGGGTAGAGAGCAACCCCCCGCGAATCGACGGGGGTACTCGGCGCATTATTTCATCGAACCACCTTGCGACGCGGCCCGTTGACTCGCAGGAGCTCGCGTCGCGCGGCGGGTCGCGGACTCGCGTCCGCCTCGCCGTTGCCGATCGCCATGTCGCAACTGATGCCATTACTCACCAGCTCCTCGAACGTCTGGCCGTGCACGTTGCCCTCCCAGTCGAGTCGCGACGGTAGCACCTGCGAACAGAGGCGCGATCTAAAATCCATACGGGGGATGATCGGGGAGGGGGGGATGGGGGAGGAAAAAATCAATGCCGATCGATCGGCGGGCGCGATCGGCGGCCGCCGATCGCGCACCGCTCCCGGCCGCGATGCCTCGCGACCGGCCAAGGTCAGTGACCTTGAGATTCTAATGTTTTGACAAGCAGAAACCACGTGCGAGCCATGTGGTCCGCGACTCGCGTTGTATACAGTGTCGGGCCCGCCAGTACGGCTTACCTCGGCACGCTCCAATTCCCGCTTCAGCAACTGAAACAAAGCGCGTTGAGTGCTCGCGTGACGCGTTCGCTCGGTCGGGCCGTGCGCTCGGGCCGTGGCCCGGGACCGTCGCTCACTTACCGTCGCGGCCTCCGGACAGATGCCCGCCTCGAGAAACTTGACGATCAGGAAGTACAGCTCTGGAAAAAAAGAGAGGAGTTGCGCGGGGCGCTTTAGCGACGGCGGCACGTACGGCGCGACGGCAGGGCACACGCTCTCCCGTCCCGCACTCGATTCGACCGCCACGGCGATCACGCATTATACCTGGTGCGATCCCGGACTCGTTCCTGGACGCGCTGCCCTCCATCCCGGCCGATCCGATCGATTTCCTATTCACTCACGGACGACGACGGAACATCGGGCTTACGGCTCGTAGCGCCGCGATAACCACCGCGGAGTTCATTTTCTCTAGTCGGTCGCGACGCGCACACGCGCACGCTCTCGCCTACCCGACGCGAAGTAGTCCCCCAATGGCGGAGCGCCGCGCCGTCCGGCGGACAGGGGCGTAGGCGACGCCGCCGGGGGCCCCGCGCACTCCCAACGGAGCGTCGCCCGCCAATTTTTTCGGCGTCACCGCCGAAATTCCGGGATTTCTCCCGCGCGAATTTCCTCGATTTGATCGCTGTGTCCTGGACGAGTTCCGCGAGACCGTGCGAAAAGTCTCACGCTTTGCGCGGACCGTCACGGGGAAACATGGCGAACGTCCGGGTTACATCATCCGGGAGCCTATCGGCGAGGCGGTGAATCCGCCATTGAGCGCGGCACGCTTGAAAGCGCCTCGCGGTAGGGCCTCGATTCGCGAATTTGATCAAGACGAAATTGCAGGTTGCATAGTTTGTTTTGCAGAGACGAGGGATGACGGAAAAGCAACGTGGATAAATGTACAAATGTTGCATAATTCCCCGGTGATGTTTCCTGCGTGTGACATTCATGTCGCGAGAGTGAATCGAAGTTATCTTGAAAGAGAAAAATATTCGGTGACGCTTGTTTGCGACGATTAAAGGCCGCGAGAACCGGCGAAAGATTATGTATTAAAACTACCCCGAAAGGGAAACTGTTATCGCACATATTGTTCGTCTTGCCGTACATCGTCGATCTGCACAATTGTTCAGACGTTAACAATTGATATTCGTCGTGCAAATCGTAAAAGATCCGCATTGACCCGCTTCGGAAAATGTAACACGTATCGATCGGAGTAAGATCGTAGTATAATTTACTGCGTCGGGGTCAGACGCAATGGACGCGATCGTGTTTGTTCTCGTACGATCGATGCAAGACGTAGGTTCTTGCGTGAATTTACAGGATGTTTATCGACGGTCGTTGCAGCTGCACGTTGATGAATAAAAAGTTGGGAAAGGAGAGAAGTGAAGAAAATGCGCACATGACGCAACCGCGAAAACGGACGGAACGGCACATGCGATGTGTTTACGTGTGCGCGCGCGCGCGGTGTGTGCGTGTATGTGTGTGTGCGCGCGCGCGTGCGCCATGTGTGCATAATATATGTGTATGGATGTTGTGTAAATGTATACATATATGCATACATGTCATTATACATTATTGTGTACGTGTGTGTATGCGTGTAACCTCTACAGCACAAAATATTGCTAAAAGATTGCAGGAATATTTCAATAGTGCGACATATTACAAATATTGCAAGAATATTGTAGAAATATTGTAATTTTAATATTTCACAGGAAATGTTGCAAGATATTACT
>NJRP01000192.1:10253-21299 GCA_003063835.1 Aphaenogaster floridana
ATATTAAGAGTCTGCATAACGGGCTGACGAAAAGGCGGAGGATAGAGTCGTTTCGAAAGGAGTGTTACGCGTAACGGACAATCTCGCGCTAACCGGAAACGCGCGGTAGGCAGGCACGCAGTGGCGTAATACCCACCATTGTAGATCGTTCCGATCACAATCGAGCAAGTCGCTCAAGGATCCGTCGCTGCCCTAAATTGTTTTCTGGAACAGGTTTTCTACGACGAGTAACAGTCTCGTTATCGAGACGGCATTATCGTTGATAAATCGGAGTTTAACGAGCGAAATTATGACACGTCTAACATCATCAATTATTCGTTACTTAACGTCACCACGATGCTTTTTCAAAGAGATCCTCTTTAATTCTTTGTGATAAAATCTTTTATTCCATTAAAACATACATATGTAAATTTGTAAACTTTGCATTACCTTCTATACTCAAATACCTTGTATTCCTTTGTTAGATTAAAAAATGTTTCATCTTATAAAATTATTATCATATATTATCTTTCTAATTGGCGCAATTTAAAGATTTATACATTTTTTTGAAAAATACATATTACTTGGGTTGTGAGTTAGATAACGCAATTTTATGATATCATAATTTCTTTACTTTCACCTGCCACTTAAGTTTTATATATTTTTTTAAATTAAAGATACTACTTGGGGTTTTTTTTTAAGTATAGTTTGATACAACAGTTTTACCTTTGAGGAGCGTGTACACTTGGCGCCTTTTTTACCCTTTTTTATTCGTTACTTAATGTCGCCACAATGCTTTTTCAAAGGAATCCAAAGGCTTTTGACGAACTGATCGAACGCGGACGGCATGAGAACTCGCCTCTTAATCGCGTTCGCAATATAACACGCGCCTTTACGACGCTAATGGGAAACGATAATGGATTCGCAACGTTATTGCACATTGCACGTAGATTGCTTTCCGATCGATTTATCGCGATGGGACTTTGGGAAAACGAACGTGCGCGTTTGTCTTCGCGGCGAATTAACGAAACGCGGCGTTTCATGCAAATCGCCTCGCTTTCGATCGCTCGCTCGCGCGATGGTTGCGACCGGTAAGCGTAACAGCCTTGGGAGTCGTAAGAGCTTCGAAAGCGCGTAAAGCCGAGCCGTGGATCGCGGCGCGGTTTTGTCCCGGTAAGCCGTAATTCAGCCATCGCGTGTCTCCGAGGGGGAGAGAGAAAGAGAGAAAGAGAAACGGGAACCCGACAGTCCTGTCGCACGCCACGGTTCGTCAGGTCGCCCGACCGGCAAAAGAGTCACATACTAATAACTGGAGCAAAGAGTTGTGTAAGCCGGTGGGTGGCCGCCTTTCTCTGCGAGCTGCTGCTGCCAGGTTTAGCGCTGAGCGCACGCCGCCGCGTACACGCCGACCACGCGATTTTCTGCGAGAGCCACGAGGAAAGATCGGCGGGAGAGACGACGGACAGGCGCGATTGTTGAGAAGTACATGTGGAGAAGTACGTGTGAAAAAGAAAAAGATAAGAAGAAGGAAATATCCCGCCAGCACGGTGGCGATGTTGGACTCGCGAGACTCGAGAACGCGTGTTCCTCTCGTTGAGCCAACACCCCACCTAGATCTAACATTCGGTAAATATGCGCCTGCGGGAGCGGAAATGAATAGACTCGATTTTTCTCTTTCGAGAAAAGTTTACGAGGAGATCCTACGAGGAGATAACCACGGATGCGTGATTTCAAGATGAATTAGATAAAAGAAATATAGATAAAGATATTTCGCAGACAAAGGATTAGCCAACGAAGCTAAAATATAGCTGTGGCAACTAAAATGTATCTTTAAAATAGGGACAGCTATTGTCGTTGCTGCTCAATTTATTAGTTGTTCAAATGTGGGCACTACAACAAAAAATATTTGCTGCTAGAACCAAATGACGTTTAGCTAAATCCATTATGCTATTTTCTTTTTGCAATAAAAACTAATAATATTTGCAGTGAGACTAAGAATCTTAGTTGAGATTATATGCTTCGATGCTAGTATTAATTGTAAGTGATTTTAGTTATCAAGTTAGACTTTAGTTATCAAATTTGATATGGGAGCAGTTCTATACTAGCTACAAGGATTTACTTTTGAATCTTTCCATTACAGCATCTGATACACTATTTAATTGGGATACTTAATTCATTTTATTAATATTATACTTCTAGAAAACCGTCCTAGAAACAATTGCGAATCGAATACACGGAAAGAACGGTTTTGCTGAAGTATCTAAAAATTTAGTCAGATACAGATCAGAAAATAATTATATTGGACCATCCGAAATAATTATGTAGGATGTTCAAGCTGTTTGCTAAGATGCCAAAACTTTTTACAGCATTGTCATTATGCTTGAGCGTTCTACATAATTATTTTGGATGGTCCAACATAATTATTTTCAGATCTGTATCTGGCTAAATTTTTAAATACTTCAGCAAAACCGTTCTTTCCGTGCGGTTTTGCGCGCGTAAGATATTGAGGAATAGCTGCTACTTTCTTAGCTAATGTTAAAGTACGCTTTTAATTTTAGCTAATAAAGTTGTATCTCGCAGCAAATGTATTTTACCTAACAGCCAACTTTTAGCAATGACAGAAAAGTTTGAAGCTACTGACATTTAGCTGACATTACTAAATCCTTTCTTTGCGTGTAGAAACAGGGAGAATATGATTACCTCGTTTATTTTATAACTGTTCGGAGAGATGAGAAACACTATGTAAACGTTGTTGTCTAAAATTAGACTTTCCATCTGCAATTATGAGACATGACGGCGCTATTTTTGATACCGGTCGCAGAAGTTATTCCCCAGGCAGGCCAGACATAAAAGGAGCATTCACGAAAAATCGGGCAGCTGTAAGAACGTGCTGGATTCGAGAGATCGGACGGAAGGTGGGTAAGTGAATTGTCGCGAAGGTCGCCCAGCTCACTTTTCCCTCGCACTTTTCTCGGCTGATTCTCGGCTCCTTGCGGGCCTCTTACTCCCGTCCGTCTGCCTGTCTGTCTGTCTGTTACACTTCCATTTCACTGCAACCGCGAACGGAGCCGTTCCCATAAGCGGCACAGTTAATTTCAATGCTCAACGGTTCCCATATAATATAATAAAGCATAACGAATATGCGTTCACGTGCATATTCTCTCATTATACCTTTTTATCTTATATTAAAACATTCACACACGGTCATTAGTTTGCCCGTTGCGGCCGAAAACGATCCTCTTCTTGAGCACCGAACGTTTCTCATGAAATGTAAAATGGCTGGAAATTCAGCCGGCGTTATACAGACATTACCATAATGACGCGCGTATCTAAAGTATCTAAAGAACCTTTTAAGAAAGGATTTCAGACGGATTATTATTTAGCAATCGCGATATTAAAAAACGATTAGGCAGCGGACGAACGCGAGGATTGCAGCGACTCGTGTTTCTCTGCGCGTTTCCCCTCGGCGTTGACAGGACGGTAATTAAGACCGTCGAAAGTGACGTTAGTGAGCGCGCAATTTCGGCAATGTCCATCGAAAGTGACGTTAATACCCAGCGTCCCGCGAACGAACCCGTGAACTGAACTCCGCCCTCGAGACGGCACATAACGCGGCGGCTTTGTCTTTTTTCGTTAGGGTAATTATTACCACGCTACGGCGGCTCGTAAACGATGATTTACGATTTGTATTCTGCGTTACGCGCGCACGAAACGTTCGCGAAAAATGCGTGAGAATCATCGTTGTGTAACGAGCAAATAATAGTGATAATAACTTCATTGCAAGATTTAATTCCGATAAGTAGTGTAGTTATAAGGAGCATGAAGGAAATGAAGAAAATGTATGTACGCGAACGATGAGGCAGTAAAACTGTTGCTACCTAGCTAATACAAAGATAATAATTCGATCGCAAAAAAGCATATAAGAAAGAAAAGAGCTTAAATAGTCAGATGCAAGAACATAAGTATTGGTTTTGATGGATGAGGAACGAGGGAATAAAGCAGTTGAAGAGTTGAAGAGAACATCAAAGGATTGAAGACGAGATAAGAAGAAGGAGCTGATGATCATCAAGGAGGATTTTATTGGATTTAGATGCAGTGCATAAGAGACTCAGTTAGCCACTAATTGCAGATCGTAATTTTTCGCAACAAATTTTTTAACAGTTTTTGTGATAGGCGGGCGTTGGGGGGAGGGGGGAGAATCTAATAGATGCTTTAGCATTTATTATTATTAAATTTAATACTCGTAGAGGACCACAATCCGTATGGTTGATACGTAGTAATAAATAGAATACCATCTATGGCCAGTCAAGTCGTCTTACAATTTATTATATGTAATTTATTAACTTTGCAGCTGAGTAAAGTCGAGAGCGATCAACGTAGTCAGAGAGCCAGTATTGAATCCCATGAAAAGGATGTTATTGGATAGGAAATAATCAAGAAGAAGAAGATCAAGATATTGTAGAAGATAGATCAGGAGCATATATCCTGAAGATCACATGGTTCAACGAAAGTTTTATGCGTTTGAGAATAGTGCATACATCGGCCGAAGTGATTGGATCAAAGCAGGAGGTATCCGATATTATGGCTAGTCGATAAAAAGAGTACGGGATGAATAGAAGTAGGAAAGAGTAAAATAATCGTAAAATAATCGTTCATAAAAGAAGATTTGAAAAGAAAAACAGAAAAAAGAAAGGAAGATTCGGTATGCAAGATAAAACTTATCTAATCTCAAGTAAGATTCCTCAACGGAGCCAAAAAGGAAACAGAATGAAAGCAAAACGAGTCAAAACAGATTGACATAAAATAAAATAAAGTACTTAAAAATAAATATAAAACCCATGAATTGCAAATCAACATTCTTTCGAGTAAGAACTACTTTCGAAATTCGATTCGATTTTTCTCAAATTTTTTATCGGGAAATTAAGTTTTTTTTTTCTCGAAGCAAATGAAGGATCATGCACAAGTACTTCCGGACAATTACCGATTTGCTCGGTGGATTCGGCGCTTCGAGCAGGATAGCGGTACCGGAACGAGAGAAGGCTCAGTTAGATGAAGGAGAAAGAGAAAGAGGGGATCTTGTGCTAACAGAAGGGATAAGAAACCCATGCACGTACTCTTACCAGCGGTGCGACGACTTCAGTCTGACGATCGCTTCCACGGAGCGAGGTTGACCGAGTCCGACGTTAATCCAGGATCGTCTGTCGATTCGAGCACACGGTGACTTGGATCCTGGCGTGTGATCGGTGCAAAAAAAAATTTTAAAAAGAGGAAAAAAGATTCGACTGTGTGCTCCGAAATTTTGGCGCGACAAAACAATTCCTTTAGGCCGTACTCCGTAATAAAATTCGGGAGAGATCAAATCGAGACGCGAGTGACTAGGTCGCTTAGCGATGTAAGAATCACGCTTGTAAAACTCGCAACGGATATCCCCTAAGAATATCGTATCGTTAAACGGACGCTGCGATAAAAGGCAAGGAGAAAAGAAGTTTTCCTTTTCACTATCCAAATCGTTAACTGTTTTCGGGAACGCGAAGGCAGAGCTGGTCCTTCCGGCGCTTTACTGCCGCGATAATTTACATAATAACTGAATTCACGCAGTACTCCCCGCGGCCTCGAATTTCTCGCGCGGAAAGAAGAACGCGTTCTGCGTTTTCGCGACGACCGACGAGCGATTCGCGAGTACATACGCGAGGAAGCCGCTGACTTCGCGGCTGTGCGAAGTGCGTGGTGTGCAGCCGGCGGGAGAAAGTGCCAGTTTTCGCTGTGCATCGTACTTCGGTTTTTCGGTGGATACCCGCGGCGACGGCGGCGGAATCGATGGTCGATCGTCATCGGCGTCCCGCCCGACGATGAGAGACTCGCGTCTCCTCAGGACAGCATGACTCTCGGCGCGTGCGACCGTCCGCGTGCGTTAACATGCGCGAAGACACGCGTGTCCGCGGGTATCGCTAGATCCTCCTGAAGTGACGACGTCTGACGTTGAAGAAAGAGAGGCCTGCTGGCATCGTCGAAGAGAGACCGAAGATCGATCGCGAGGACAACCGTTGGCCGGCAGACGCGAGCTACAGGTTGGTCATCTCTCGCGATATCTTCTTATCCGCGCGCGAGCTCTTCGTGGATAGTGAGTTAAATGGATCGTCATATCGGGAGGGAAAAGCCAGTGGATTTAACAAAATGCGGTCCGACCGGTTCTCATTCGACTCGATGATTATCGAAGGACTCCGAAATTGTCGCGGGATCTTACGACCGGTTGTCTCCCAAAAGTCCATCAGTAGGCGTTTCGTAAATTATTTTCGGTGCAATTAGGCTCAGGAGGGAACACCTAATTTTGGAGGAAGCGAAGGAAGAAGTGAAAGTTCTCGGGAAGAAATAAGAAAATCGGATCGTCTTTTCCGCGAGCGACCGCGAGTCCGATCGAGCTAGAATTGCGGCCGGCGAGTTACTTTTTCTTCTCTTCTTCTTCTTCGTTTTTTTATCTTCCTTGGAGGATTTGTATTTTTAAGTTAAGTGTCGCGGGGCGACATTACGTAATAACGGGTTGCATATATGCAACATTATGCGCGACCGCGCACCGCCTATGCGTAAACTGAATTCAACCAGTTTCTCCGATATTTTTGTCCGATTCGAGAGATACCGGCTTTCACTATACAACTATACTCTTGCACATATATAAAGGTCTCCTTAGTCGGACAACTTAAATTCACCCGCATCCTATTTCCCTTCCGCTATTTCGCTCCGCCATTCTATATTTCGCGTACACGCGGAATAGTTTCAGTTCTTTTGGCTCCCTGTGTGTGTGTGTGTGTATTTAATTTTTTTAAATAATTTCATGTATGCTCGAGAAACACGATAATTATTGATTTAATCGTTAAACCATTTTTATTAAATCGAGATAATTGGGCATAATACATTCACTCGTCGTGTCAAACTTATGCGATATAAATATATTTGCGGTAAGTTCAAGAGTGAATTCTAACGATAGATCTAATAAAAATCTAAGCTTATTCTTGTGATGTATAATACAATCATATCTTTCCATATGTTTCCAGAAACAAGAACACAATGGCAACAATTTTAGTTATTATTTAATTATACATCAAAATTGGTGCTGATATTAGAGCTAATTTTCGGTTTCAACATTGTTAATGCTAAACAATGCGCTTTCTCATGGAAAGTCAACAGCACGAATCTAACAATTAAACCTTAATCAATACCCAAAAGGCAAGAATGCAATGAGAATAATGTGTACTCTGCGAGCGATAATCGCTGCGTAATTGCCGCGCAAAGCAACGACGCGTCGAGTCGAGTCGGGCTGAGGTGCCTCTGAAAAAAGGCCGAACGATTAAAGAAAGTTGCAAATTAACGTACCATTGTGCGGCGCGCGGTTTTCTCGGTACTCACGGCGCGCCAATTTTCCGCGGTAGAAACGCGGGCGTCTTTTTCCAACGCGCGGAGCGGAGGAAATCGACGGCCGCGCGAGAAACTCGACGCAGCGTGTCATTTGTTGCCGCAATTACCGTGCGAATAGGCGGATGATAACACCTAGCGATCCGTTGCGAATTCATGTCCCGCGGAGTTTCGCTCGCGCCGATCTAAAAACGAGCCGGTCGTCTCTCGTCGAGATCGCCGGCGCCGTCCGTGTTTGCGACATCGCGAACGTTTGTCTGCGGCGAAAACGCGCGGCCGAAATCAAAGTCTATTGCACGCCAATCGGAATTAGCGATGACCATAAACGACGCGAATCTGCCAATTTGGATTTGAAATACACGTGTATTATATAAGAATGTATTTCCTTGCAAATAATTCTGGATGTACAATAGTGGACAAAACTATTACAAAATAAACAATAACTTTTCTTCGCCAAAAATTATTAACAACGAGACAATTTCTTCGACACAACTGGCTTCTTTATTGAGTAAAAATCACGATATTTCGATCATGGATTTTGGTCCTTCCATAACTATAACAACTATAAAACTATAACAACTATAAAACTATAACAACTATAAAACTATAACAACTCTTATATATCTCTAATTTTGGTTTTGCAATAATAATATAGTGTTTTGTTAATATTTTTAAAGAAATTTCATATCATTTTGGGGATAAAAAGAAACAGATTAAGGAACAACGTGGCACGTTAATTATTTAGCAAAGTATTATTTAAATCTATCTTTAAATCATAATAAAGGAGAAGTTATAGTTTTGTCCACTACTATATATCTTCACAAATTATCTTGTTTCATTTTAATATTATCGCTTTTACTTCAACATCATTTAGTATCTGGATATCTCTTAATTAGCATAATCTTGTGCTGATCGCTGCGATTTTTCGCTTTCAATTTCTGATTCTTGCTATTTCTCCCCGTTGTGTAATAAAAATATGCGCGATTTTAGCACTGATTTTAGCCGATCAATATTTAGCGTTTTTTAACGCGAAATATCATATCTGCGTCTTAAAACTATATAAAGGATCGAATTGTCCCCTCGTCAGTCTAAAATATATTCAGCTAATTGTCGCGTGGTCACTTTTGGCAAGAAATATGAGGAGGATCGCGTAGATCGCTTCCTCGTTTCTGCGCTCGATCCACTTAGCCTTGTTTGTCGAATCGCTGATTGAATCCGGCGTTTCCCGAGGCGCCGCGGGAAACTCTCTCGCTTTCATTCGCACACGTGCTACGCATTACGGCCTTACCAGAAGACACGCTCCGCACGCCACATCTGCAATTTCTACTCTACCGCGAGAGATCCCCGCGATAGAATTTTTAATAGAGAAAACCTCCTCCGTGCGCAACCGCGCGTGTAATTTCAGCCATTGGACTCCGAGAAAGGAAATTATTTATTATACTCGCGTCTCGATCTAAAAGTGTATAATGCAGCATTACATTACATAAAAAAGTAAAGGAACGAAACGATAGGAATCTCAGGTATGCGCGGCGCGAAGAAATATCTGTAACGAGAGCGATCCGGTTAATTGAAAGAATAAGTTAAATAATGTATAAGCGCGTGTGCTGTTTGAAGTATTAGGTTGGCGCATATGAAATGTCAGATTTTCGCTAATTGAAAATATTGGTTAGGTTCTTAATAATATTTTAAGAACCTTAATGGAAGAAGATCCTCGTCAAACGACAAGAGAACTTGCTAATAGAATGAATATTGATCATTTATCTGTGGTACGTCATCTTTCTGCAATTGGCAAAATAAAAAATCCGACATTTCATATGCATCATTGTTTCAGCCATATTAGTTTTATAGCATAATCTTATATACAATAAAATTTAATCGTTTATCACATTATAGTTATATTAGTTTATCGTTGTGCTCATAAAGCTTTTTTCAAAAGCCCGTTTTGGTAGTTTTTTAAAATTCAAAATATTATGTATAAATTTCTTATATGAATTCAAATTGGGTAATAATGCTACTGCAGCTACTCGCAATAACAGAGTTTGAGAGAAAACACTGTTAATGAAAGAACAGTACAGCGTTGGTTTCAAAAATTCCATCCTAGAGACTTTTCTTTGCAAAATGAGCCGTGTGGTAGACCTAAAGCTTCAGTTGATAATAATATTTTAAGAAGATCCTCGTCAAACGATTAGAGAACTTGCTAAAAGAATGAATATTGATCATTCAACTGTGGTACGTCATCTTTCTACAATTGGCAAAATAAAAAATCCGACATTTCGTACACTGCAAATCCAAGCATGTTATTTTAGCTGAAGCTTTTCTTACACATTTGTTGCTGTTTTAAATCATGTTATTTAACACGATTGAACGTATTAATTTTTAATTTAATACGCTTAAACGTATTAAATGACGTAATCTAAAACGGCAAGAAAAATGTGAAAAGAGCTTCAGTCAAATGTGTCATTTTTAGATGTTTACGCGTGCAGAAATAATACACTTGGATTTGCAGTGTATGCACCAACCTAATACAATCGCGATTGAAAATGACACGCGAGTTTACTATTACGCGTCACTGTTACTTTCTTTCCCACTTTTGCAAAGTTGCCGATCGGTCAATTTCTACAACGGATTCCTGCGACGGATTCCAGACCGAGACGAGAGAAGTACCGTGCGCGTTTTAGAGGGACAGGATTTCCTGTCGCGGACAGATATCTCGCGATCTGGGTCGAAAAGGTGTATATAGATACCCAGAGACACGCGGTTTCTCGCCGTAATCCACTTGCCGGCCACGATAATTGCTAGAAAGCACCGGCGAGAATCATCGCCTCGTCCTTTTTGCTCGTGCCCCTCGGTCTGACCGGAAGCGCCAAGGACGAGAGACTCTTATCTTTCCTTTTCCATTCATGAGTTTCCCATCCCGTCGTGTGCCGTTCTGGCTGCTGCGAGACAAAGCGGCACGTTTGCGCAGCTCAATGTGGTTGGCCGAGCAGCGATTTAGATAACAATTTTTCGCTATTAGCTCCCAGAAAACGCGGGCTTCACGCGTAATTAGCGTAAACGTTTTTGAGAAATTCTATCGCGTTCTTTAAAAGACCGCTTATCGAAAATGAAAGCCGGCCAGTCGCGCGTTGCAACTATCGCCGCTCGGCGATTACGCTCATTTTATTGGCGACCCGCGCGGCGGCTGACCACCTCCGGTTGTATCTACTTGCACGGCCGATACTTTAATTCGCTCTATTTCCAACGAGATATTTGACCCTTTAACCGTAGCCGATTAACTTCCAATCATTTTTTTAGTGACGCGGGAAAATGTACACACACAAAGGATTGAGAAATATTTAATATTATTATATGATTTATATTAAAAAATATAAAATTTTTTCTCTTCGCCTTTTGAAAAGTTAAAAAAAAGATACGCGATTTTAAATCTCTTTGTCACAAAATCTTTTCAATTTGTCTCGTCTGTTCTCAGATTTTTTCTTTTTTTAAAGAATAAGAATGAAGGACGGTATTCGTAGTCCAATCTTGCAGTTAAATTCTTCGTTTTAACCCTTTAAGGCCCAATTTACATAATTATGTACATTCACTTCGAGTTCTTCCCAAATGTTTTGTATTGATAAGGTAGTGTGTTTCTGTCGGTACAATACTCTTGATTCGTTTTAT
>NJRP01000192.1:28513-57457 GCA_003063835.1 Aphaenogaster floridana
TGTCAGGTTTTTTACCTCAGCAGCCAATGGCGATAAGCGAAATGTTAAAAACAGTTAATTTTAAGTGATTATATCTCGGAAACTATACGGTAAATCAAACCCAAATTTTACACACATACGTATTAATATCTAAATTAGTTTTGCTGCAAGTTTAAAGAAAATCTGTAACTTTATCATTTTTTATCTAACCACCTTAACGTGTATACCTACATTCACTTGAAATAAGATATTTATTTTACATTTCGATATATCACGGATAAATAAGTTATTTCTATTTTCTATTGTTTATTTACTATTTTCTGTTTCTTAAAAGTACAAAATAAAAAATAGTAAAAATAAAATAAAAACTGCACGTATTTATTACGAGTAACTAGGTAACCAATGACAAATAAATTTATTTAGAAATATGTTCATAGAAAAAATAAGTTATATCTACATATCTATGAAATATAGATATATAGATTCTATAGTAATTTTTATAGATACACGCTTTAAATAAATATTTTTGTTGAATCTATTTCAATTTTTCCCCAGCATTGGGTCCAAGCCACACGACTAAAGCATTGATTGATGAATCAGTGCGGCATATAATTTTAAACAATAATGATTTTTAAATAATAATTCTCAACATTACGTTGAGAATTGTTTTTCATGGATCATTTGCTTTCTTATTATGAAGATCGTTAAAAATATTATAGCATCTGTGGACCTTGGTGCCACGGTAACCACCGTCATTGACTTGGCGACAAATATCCCTCCCTCTCTTTTGTGGTTTTAGAGGTTGAGAGAGAGATAGACGTGTATTTTATATCTAAACTGACCTTCCGCTTACCAGCCGCAGAATGAGACCGCTGACATTCCTGGTTTCAGGTAGCGGTGTGAATTACGATACCGTCAAGATATCTATGCAAAGTTGATTTCTCAACGTTTACAGCCTTGACCAAAAATATAAGGCATTTTTTTCATTTATCTGAAATTCTTTTACCTGTATTGTTTCCTATTATTGATTACCGGCATTATACATAAATTTAAAGAGTTCTTGAAACAAAGAATAATTCACAGCAAGTATCATAAATCAATTGTTTAGTTTTCAGATAAATGAAAAAAATATAGGTATCTTATACTTTTGGCCAAGACTGTATACTTAGCAGTATTTCCTTCCTTCCTCTCTTTGAAGGAATTTAATTTTAAAGAATGTAATGTACGTATGAAATTAATTCACAGTGGTAAAAATCATTCTTAAATAATTTCTCTTTTGTATCGCGTAAGGGGACGAGTAAATTCCAGTAAGCTGCTGGAGTGAAAAAGAGAAGCCGACGAGATTACACCTTTATCGTCGTACGTTTTAATCGGCTGTCACCCTGTCAATTAAAGGCCCATTACGCGACCTTTCGACATTTGCTGCGGCTTGTTCACGCGGTAAACGATTGAGACGTCTTTCGCAATCGGCCGGTCCCGAGATCGGTTTCGCGCCGAGATGTATTAAGATGCGTTACACGCGCGCGTTTCGCACCTCCGCGGAGCAGGATGTCACGCCGTTTACCGCCGCATTGTGCCGCGGAAGGATCTTTCGCCGCGAAGCCGCGGGAACGTTTCGACACGAGCGGTTCATTCAGCGGGCGAATGACACGGCTCGTTACGGCCGCGCG
Source organism: Aphaenogaster floridana (assembly GCA_003063835.1). NCBI lineage: Eukaryota > Metazoa > Arthropoda > Insecta > Hymenoptera > Formicidae > Aphaenogaster > Aphaenogaster floridana. Next base: position 30,163 of record NJRP01000192.1, read on the forward strand.
AAAGCCGCAAAAAGAGCAAAATACAATCGGTTAACCGGACGGTGAACGGTTTAGTTTAGAGAGAATGTCCGCTGCCCGGGCTTACGTGTAATGTATAACGCGCGCGCCGCTGGTATCGCTTATACGTCGATACATTGACCCGGTGCTCCACTGCGGCATAGCGCCGGAGAACCGATCCCGATCCGATCGGCCAACCGTGAAATGCGGAGAACGATCCTTCGCGTGGCGCCACGATACTTGAAATTTTCTCCGCGAGATTGTCGCGCCGAAGTACGCGATAACGAGGAAAGTGAATCGTCATTTTAAGAGACGATCGTGACGCAGAACTTTACGGATCTCAAGAACGTACAGGATGTTCCATCATCGCCGTAAAGTATATCTCAAGAACGGAAATATTGAGGATGGTCATCAATTTTCGAGAATTGAATCATTTCTCTTTATTTGCCGTTATATATCTTCGTAGCAACGCGGAAGATTGGAATCCTGTGAAAATAAAGTATACTTAATATAATATAAAGAATATGATTTTTTTTGTTAGGTATATCTATTTGCATCCTTAATGCGAAAGACCGCTAATTACGATTTTTTCATTATTCAAAAATTATTAGATCTTACACTGTGACTATTTAACTGAAAAAGAAATCTTTTTTAGTTAAATAAATACATTTCTTTGAAATAAAATTTCTTGACTGTAATAAATATTTATCTTATTTAGAAAAACGTTTTATTATATTAAATAAATAATTATTTAAATAAAGATAAATATCGTTATTTTTAAGATCTCAAATATGAAATATTTTAAAATAAAAAAATATTTATTAAGAATAAAAAATTATTTATTATAATGAAAAGGAACTGTTTTTTAAAGCATCCGAAAACAAAGAAATTGTTTATTACTTTAAATAATCTGTGCTTCAAACTTCAAATCTATGCTTTGTTTTTACATCACTTTTTTAAATTTATGTAATAGTCACTGTTTGATTCAAATAAATAATTCCTTTGCAAGTATTCAAATAAATTATTTTTTTTAACCAATTAACATTTTTAAAAATTTAATACATTTTTTTCAGTGTAGATATTTTTATAAAGGGAAAATTGCATCACAACACCTGCGCTTTTAAATTGCATCAGAAATTTGTCACTAAGAGGTTTTACTCGTAAAATAAAAATACAGATTTTCTAATTGCAAAAGTAGGACAATATTGTAGGTTCAAGAAGGAAAAAGTCAACAATTCTCGAGTGAAGGTATTATTCGCGAATGACGCGAATTAAGAGCGGTGATTGAGTCTTCGGCGATTTTCCATCGTCGTCGTTCCGTCCGCGATCTCGTTCGCGAGCCAAGATTGATTTATGGATCCACGGGCAGATCACGAGCCGATCCGTGCGGAGATTTTCTCGGGCACCCGGTTACGTACCCCGTTAAACGCGGTCGTTGACGCCGTTAAAACCGAGCAGGTGCCCGCGGAAAAGAAAGCCACCGTTTTCGCCGAGGTCGAGAATCTTACTCCCGTTTCGTAGCGTATCGATCTCACCGCGCGCTTTTCGGCGCGCGCGATTTATCGACGATCGCACGGCCTACCAACGCGCCGCTCTCATTATTCCACGCTGACGAGCCGATCGTCCGGATAATTGGGTCTTTACGTAAGGAGATCGGTAGGAAAGTTCTGTATTAATCCGCGGAGGCGGAAGACGCGCGTGGCGAATATTTCATCGACGCAGTTTCGGCGATGTTCGAATAATGCAAACATTCCGCAAGAATTAAATTAACGTGGGAATAAACGACGAATTCATTTCGAAATAAACGGGTGATCGATGAAGGGATGCAAACGGCATGGAAACATTATTGCAATAATGAAAAAAAGATCTCGATTATCTCGATCGAATTATTATTTTAATGAGTCCAATTAAGTACGTTGCTTGATAACATGTAATTTAGCAATTTAAACACGCAAATTAATTTATATCGTTCAATTTTAAGTATCTCATCTGTTCTAAAATGTAAAAATTTGAAAACTGTCCGCTTGTGTTCAAGCTGCACGTTTATTTAAACGCGGATACTCCATATCGGGGAGATTGCTTTTAAATAATTGCAAAGTTCGTATACAAGTTTCTTAAAGAAATTAAATGGAGCCATGGGATTATTGGCCCCGGGTTATCTCGTAGGAAATTCGTAACTTCCTGCTGATACGGGAAAGGGGTGAAACAGAGATCCAGATCGTCGGTACCGGACGATCGACACGCGAACCTCCGATCAATTTCCGGCCTATCTGAAACGCGGAAACTGGAACGTAATTGGAGATCGATCCCACGTAACGTCGAGACGCGTAATCGCTTGAGCGAACCGCCAGAAGACAATGTAATCATTTTCATCTCGGGACGCCGTGTTCCCGGAACAGCTTAATTCAAATGTTCAGATCAATAAATTCTTATTTTCTTACTTTATAGATCATCCTATTGATCACAATTATAACTTCGATAGATTAAAACGCTCGATATTAAGATATAGATTTTCTAGTGTAAGTTTCAGAAAATCTAGCCAGAAAAATATTTTGGTGTATTTACAGTACATTGTTTTTACACTTAAAAAAATGTATTAAATTAAAAAAAATTTTAATCGGTTAAAAAAAATAATTTATTTGAATACTTGCCAAGGAATTATTTATTTGAATCAAACAGTGACTATTGTGTAAATTAAAAAAAATGATGTAAAAACAAAGCATACATTTGGAGTTTGAAGCATAGATTATTTAAAGTAATAAACAATTTCTTTGTTTTCGGCTGCTTGTTTAAAAAAAAAAACAGTTCCTGTTTATTATAATAAATAATTTTTTATTCTTAAATAGATATTTTTTTATTTTAAAATGTTTTATATTTGATTTTAAAAATAATGATATTTATCTTTATTTTACACTGAGAGAAAAATTTATGATATTTGTGACTATAATTAAAAGTTAAATAATTATGGTTAGGTGCACCATTTTTATAGTTATTATTGCTATAATGTTAGTAATAAAATAGTGCACCTAACCATAATTATTTAACTTTTAATTATAGTCACAAATATCACAAATTTTTCTCTCAGTGTAATAATTATTTATTTAATATAATAAAACCTTTTTCTAAATATTTATTTCAGTCAAGAAACTTTATTTCAAATATAAATGTATTTATTTAACTGAAAAGGATTTGTTTTTCAGTATTTGAATGGCCAATGTTCGATTATGTCTATGTACGAAATCAAGAATCTCCATTCTGTAAAAATGCACACACGGAAAGAACAGTTTTGCTAAAGTATCTAAAAATTTGGCTAGATACAGATCTGAAAAATAATTTTATTGGACCATCAAAATAATTATGCAGGACGCACAAAATAGTTGCTAGAATATGAAAACTTTTTGCAGCACTATCATCATACTTGAGCGTCCTACATAATTATTTTGATGGTCCAATAAAATTATTTTTCAGATTTGTATCTAGCCAAATTTTTAGATACTTCAGCAAAACCGTTCTTTCCGTGCAGGCCTTCCGTTTCTTAAATCCTCAATTTTTAGATTCTAAGGTCGGTATTCAGAGTCGGTTCTTATATTTAAGACCGTCTTAAGCAAGATCTCAAAATGCTATACGGCCATATCATTGGCTAAGCGGAATCTTAAGTCCACCTAAGTCTCGACTTAAGATGATCTTAAATATAAGAACCGATTATGAGAGAGAATACCGGCCTAAGTTCTCATGTGTAGCCTCGATTTCCCTAATTCTCTCGCACCATTCGCAGAATCTTCGCTCTTATAGATTCGAGCTTCTGCGTCGATCTGATTCCGAAAGTTCCCGTCTACGGTGCGGCTTGAGATTTTTCCCCGCATTTTCTCGGCGAAGAGTCGACGTCGCGCGAGTTATTTCGATACGTGGAGCTCCGAGAGGAAAGAAACGGGCAGATTCGTGACTCGCCACGAAAGGGAATAAAGCCGCGCGGCCGCACGATCGGATCGCCGGGGATTCGTCGCGGATCGGTTTAGAAAGTTCAGGATGCGCTCACGAGGCATCCTCCTCGCTCTCTCATTCGGCTCGCGCACGAACGCGGAACGCGCCGTCCAGCTCCGTCTTAATCCCGAGCTGTCACGGCCAGAATAAATCCCTACGGTGGAATCGACGAAGGAGAGTATACACATTGTTTAGCGTCGCTGCGTTTATGTAATTGCAGAATTATCGTCATTATCATTCGCGTTTCGATCTCCGCTGGCGAGATATTGTCCGACGCGAGTCGCGCGCCGACTCGCAATCGAAGCTGAGTAATGAGGATGCTCCGAGCTATCGTAACGTAATAATGGAAATGACGCGTGATGGAACGATCCATCGATTTACGACAATTGCCTCGATTAGGACGTGAATTAGTGTACGAATTCTTTAGAGAAGAAACACACGAGGCTTGTGTGTCGCAATTATACGCGTATAATATATATCTCTACATATCGCGATATGTAGAGCCATTATAAAATTATTCCGATATTTATAACACACTTAAGACCTATAAAATAACTTTTTATCTTGCTAGACATTTAATGATCTTATATTTAATTATATTAATATGCATTTTAATTTAAAATCTTGTGCTTAATATGTATTTCAATTTAAAATCTTATATTTAATTATGTCTATTAAAATTTTTTAACAGAATATTTTTTATTCTTGCATCTTAGTCACTTCCTTGTTGATTTATCTCGATAGAAATGACTAATAAGAGCCTCTTATAGATATTAAAACCTGTGCTATACTCGATAGTTAATACGATAGTCATTAATAATCATCGATCATCGATCAAGCAATTAATAATCTCACGATCATTAATATGTCTCTAAAGATTAGAGAGTGTCATTATATTTTTATAATATATATATACACTCAAATTATCAGAACCGTGCAAAACGAGGAAGATAAATCCGCGATAGAAAAATCAATGTTCGTCATAAACATAACATATCGGTGAAATCAATATCTCTCTCAATCTAGAAAGTTTACCCGATTTGACTGTAAAGAAGTGACGCGTGTTTACTGTATGCTATCTAGTAATTAGAGATTAAAAAGAAAGTATCGCTTGAACAGCCCCACACACATACATATGTATCGTCAGAGCTCGACATTTCTACGAGCTCCTCGCTTACGCCGAGAAATCGGTGAGAAATAATTTATTTCGATCCGGTATGGCATCCGAGTGGTTTCGTTTTTCAATAATCGGACGCGTGATTACGCGGGAACGTAAAGTCTTTCTGAGATAACGACGTATAAATGCGGCGGCGTGAATGACGATGAGGATGCACAGCTGACGCGAGAATCAATCATACAAACGCAACGAGGGATAATTGCATTATCGTAAGTTATCATTGTCTCCCGCATTTTCCCTCACGCGCATTTGTTCCCGTAAAAAGTCCACAATCTTCGTCGGATAAATCCGAAAAATCGATCGCGTTTCGTTTTACACTGTGAGAACGTTTAGTCCGAACGACCTTGAATTTCCTGCTTTCGGAAGGAAAGATGGAATCTGCGACGTTAATGTATGCGGAACGCGACGCCGCAGACGATTTCGAATTCGCTTTCCTCCGCGTAAAATTAGAGCCGGCGGGCCGAGGACTATTAATTAGAAACGAGAAAACGACCGGCTTCCTGGTTTCTCGACATTCAGCTAACGCCAAAAGTTGCTTGCCTCCAGTGAAACTATTTTATCTCCAACCAGTCATCTCAAAATCTCGAGGTATACATGATAAAGTATAAACGATGACGTCTGAAAAATTTTAATGACTGCAATTATCATGGCAAAGTATGAAAGAAAAAAATAGCTTTCCCACTTTTAGATCTCGCTTATAGAAAAAAATAGACTGGTTGATATAGTCAACTTAGAGCTTGCTAACGCAAGTTTAACATTTATAACTATAGGGGAACGTGGGGCAAGACGGGGTACTTAATGTTTAACCACATGGAATGACTACTAAATCTAAAAAACATCCATTGTTTTCAACACAAATCCTTTTATTGAATCCTTCTTTATATATAAAAATGGTTGAAACTAACAAACATGTATGAATAATTGATTTAGAAAGCAATATTTGAAAACATGTCTTTTGCCCCGTTTTGCCCTACAGGCGAGGTAAGATGGGGTACCTCCATTTACCCGCCCTAAATATTTAATTTTAACATTGAAAAATCAAAATGAAGAAATGAAATGTTTATTGGTAATTAAAACAATCGTAAATATTCCATATTTATTTATTTTGCACATAAAACGCAAACATGAACAGCGTCTTCATCTTCATCGTCGATACCTACGCAAGAGTTATGTGCCCATCGCGCACAAGCGGCGCAACGAATCCACCCTTCGTCGGAATAATCATAACAGTAGAGGCACTGATCATCTTCAACAACTTCACTGTCGCTGGATTCTTCCTGAGTCACACGAGGAGTAGTATCTAGGAGTAGTATTCCCGTCATGCCCCACCCCGTCTTGCCCCGGAGCAACATTTTTAGGTTATGTCATAATAACGCAAAACTTGTGCATTGAAAATAAAAACATCGACCGTTTTGGGAATTCAGGAAACCATGCCGCAAGATAGTGTAACAAAGAGTTCAAAGTAATACTCACGTTTCTAGTTGAAACACCAAATATGAGGTCGCAATATTATAACACAGTGCACAAACTGGACACGACTTATGCAAATGGCGAACAACGGCATCGGAATGAAGTTAACCACTGTCAAACCAAAGGCTGGTTTTCGCATGTTCAAATTTCAAAAAAATTAGATAGATAGTTCCACGTGGTGGAAAAAAAATCCGGTACCCCGTCTTGCCCCACGTTCCTTTATAAGCAGGTTTGATAGTGTAGCAAAAAAATATCTGAAAGCAGTTATGAGCATATTTTGTTTGCTATACTACCAAATCTATACGCAGAGAGAATTTTTCGTTATATTTTACCGCATGGAGAAAATTTTATATTAAAAATTACTATGTATGGCAGTAGCCGTGGACTATTGCTGGAATTATAAAAATTTTTACTATGTTTTTCATTGTTTTACATAGTAAAAATTTTTATAATTCCAGCAATAGTCCACGGCTACTGCCATACATAGTAATTTTTAATATAAAATTTTCTCCGTGCGCAAAATACGCTACAAATTTCACCATGTTTGGTGATAAAACTTGGAACAACTTGGCAACCTATTACATATTACCGGTAATGATAGGAATTTTTGAAATGTGCAGAAGACATTTTATAAACTACATAATAAAAATTACTGAGCAGATTATAGTATTCTAAGGCGTGGTCTAAGAATCCCTACAGCACAAAATATTATTAGCATTGCAAGAATATTATTTTGTAGAAATGAAATATTTCATAAAATATTCCGAGAATGTTTTAAATACTTCAAAATACTAAGGCCGGTATTCATAATCGGTTTCTTATATTTAAGATGCAATAACTTAAGTGCAATCTTAAGATGCCATAAACCAATCACAGAGCCGTATTAGCGTCTTAAGCCATTGCTCAAGATGGTTTTAAGATGAATCCGTCGATCGATGGCGAATCGGCCGAGGGTGTGGCCACTGTCCATTTAAAGCGCATCGTGCGTGCATCACACGATACAGGATCGAAGGGGGGAAAGTCGTTCGTGGAAACGAGCCACGGCCGGGCCGATGCGATGTGCCGGTTTTACGTAAGGTGAAAATCGTCTCTCGTGGATCGCCGTCCGCGAGAGGCACCGAGGAAAGTGCGCCGAAACGAGCGGAGACGCCTTGCGAATCGTGCGCATGTAAACAGCACGCATGCCGCACACGTAATACATCCCGCGATGCGCGAGGATGAATTTACGATTTACAATCATTTACGAGCGAATATCGCCGCGATTTCCGTTATTGGATATAATACGACGAAGGAGGAACGCGTTGGTATCGCACGCGTTATTTAGACGCGCGATGAAGATGAAGATGCCGATTTATTGCACGCCGCTCGCAGAAACTCGCGCGTAATAAAAGGATTTTCACGCCGACAGGAAAATTGTAAATGGGGAAGAGTTGCTGAATGCATACCGGTCGCTTAAATCGTATCTCGTCAATATTTTATATTATTACTTAATATAAGCACCATTTAGTAATAAAAATATGAAATAAATGAGAAATTAGTAATGTAGACAAAAAGTTAACAGGTTACATCTTATTTTGTGCATGCTAACAACACTTTAAAAAATCAGATACAACTGATGTTAATTTTTGATGAATTTATGTAGCTGATAATAATGTATAATCATGCAATTTTATTCTGAATTTTTATATTTTCATAAAAAAAGGTTTATTGTAGAATGTTTTACATCCATTGTATATATATATATATATATATATATATATATATATATATATATTTGCAATTATTATAAAGATTATAAATCGATATTTTTATAAAATCTATCAAGTTTCTTAAATCGTACCATCACAAGGTTTCCTATATTGTACCGGTAGGATTTAGGAATGCTTACATAATCGTGCTTATATGAATACAAATGCCCCCCTTTAAATTGATGAGGAAGCACTGTGCAAATTCCTAATTTGCACACTTTTTTGATAAATTATTAATAAAATAGGGATTAAGTAATAATTCTTTTTATTAATCTTATATTTTTAATTACTTTCATTCACATAAATTCGATACTTTCAAGGAGGTATATATGATTTAGAAAACCTGGTTGCTTAAATCGTACCTTTTGCAGTATGTTACAAAATGACTTATAACAAATTAGTTTATTATTAGTGAAAGGTTAAACATGTAATAATAGATGCCTGAAACATCAAGCTACAATTTCCAGCATTTATTTGCGTACAAATCAGATGGGAAATATAATAAAAAATAGCTTAAATAGTACGCATTCGGCAGCTCTCTCCTATCTTCGAAAATTCGCCTAGTATTATTGAAATCGTCAATCGGCGTACGTTTACGGCCGCGGCGTTCCTTCCCCGATCGTTACGTTGATTTACACTACGTGCCGTGATGGGCGCAACCACCGGTCGGGTTAAGAGCCGTCGATAGATCGCCTCGCGATTTTTCTCGGCTTAACGATCGTACATATACGCGGAGGAGATATCCATCTCGCCTTTTTTACCCAGCGGAATGAATATCTCGAGCCCGCCGATGGGCCTGACAGACCCGCGATGTGTGCATACGCCCCCGCGCGTTGGAAAGCATGCTCGGGAATGATTGAATCGCGCTGATCATTCATAACTGCCACATAAACGTATCGAAGAAAACGCGCCGATCGCGGGACCGCGTGTTATCGGCATCATTTATCGAGCGGCACCGTCGAGCCACGATTCGTTTATGATAAATCGAGATCCGATAAACGTCGCGCCGCTTTTGCATCGCAATAAAGTGCACACAAGCCGCTGCAGCTGTGCACTTGTGCAACCCGCGACCTTGAAGCTATCCGAGCTGTAAGAGATTGCCAAATATCGTGCGCTCGTTTTGCGAAACGACGAATGTCCCTACCTAAATTGTTCCCGGCTGCTTCAGCTTTTTGTATCCTTGGATGCGTAATTATCACCGAACGTAATAACTTCGATGCACTTTGATTGCGCTTAATTTTGCACAAAAAAGAAGATACTTACAAAATTGTGTATCTGCTTACACAGTAAAAAATAAAATGTTAATTGTAACATTTTTCACATGTTCCAGAAAGTCCACTCTAAATTTAAGGTAAAAATAACTCATTCATCGTGTGTTATTTGTTGACAAACTAGAAATGTTAATTAATTAACACACTATACTTTACATGTTTGTTCTTTGAACTTTAAGTATAATGTAATAATAACATACAAAATAATTCAACAGTTATATTAACACATGATAATAATTTTTAACTTAAATTAACTTAAATTATATGTAATAGAAACATTTGATTTTAGTAAATTTGATTATTTTGTATGTCAAAGTTTACGATTATTTGAAGATTTACTTTGTTTATGTTAAAATGACTTTAAGACATGTTGATTTTTTGAAATAATTGTGTTAAAAAAACTCAAAATAATATTCAATTTCTAAATGACGTACATAAAAAGTTAAGTTATTACGTTGAGATAAACGTAACACGTGAAAATGTTATGAAAATAATAACATATCTGTTGTATGTTAATTTTACATTGAAATAATATAATCAAATCTTGGTAACACAAGAAAATTTTAACATATGGACGCACGATTTTTTACTGTGAATTTTTGCATCTTACTAGTGTGATTTTTGTCAGTACACAATAAACTAAATTAAATTAATATAAAAATAGATTGAACTCCCGATAATATCACAAAACGTTAATTAAAATGGGCTAATAGTTATTGTAATTTGAATTTTATTATATTAACCCTCAGTACCCACACTTCAAAAAAATCTCTATCTACCCATACTCGGGTATTCCTAACCCGCGTTTTCTTTTGCTTGTATCTCGGGTTGTAATGCATCGATTTTAATTCATTTTTTTTTAATCGATAGTTTAAAGACTGAAAAAAAAGAATATTCGGGTGAGAAAGTCAAGAAAGTCATAACACAAAAAATATTTTGCAATAAGTAAAAAGGGATCGGAAAAAATGCCGCAACTTTGAAAATCAACCGGGTTACGCTAATCCAATGTGGGTACTGAGGGTTAAATTAATTCAAAGATGTATTAAATCGATTTATCGATTTTATTGCGCATTGTTTTCCGCGCTAACTCTTATTAGCCCATTTTGTTAACGTTTTGTAAATTAAATTAAATTGTAAATATTGCGAATGTGTTACTTATAAATGAATTCTGATATCGCACTATTGTTTTAACAGCGAAGCCTAAGAATGGAAAACGCTATTTTATTTTATTTTTCATTTCTTTCATATGTTGTTTTATTTATATACATATAAAAGATAACGTAACAACCACGTCGGAAATAGTTGGTTGTGAAATAAAGTAAATATTTTTCTTCACCATCATGATAATAAATCATGTTTATAACATCAGCGCGGTAATTAATTATCGCTTTGTGAGTCAACGTGTCAAAGTCTAACAATCTCGATGAAAGTAACTTCTGCCGATAGTCCAGAAGTAAAGAAGCGCGAGAAACAAAGAGAAAGTTACATTACACAATAAAAACGAATGTTAATCGCGTTTAAGAATTTCGGCATCGAAAATACCGAAGTGATTAAACGTTTAAGTCTTCTCTGCTCGTCAATGCGAGATTCATATGAATTTTCTCTCATTTTCTCAGACAAGGCACGTTTTTCTGAACCGTGCAATTATCGTTCGGCTATAATTCGGGTCGCGAAATCCATCGGCCGTTTCTTCGTCGGGCATGCCGTTATAACTTGCGCGACCTGAATTATTTTCGCTTGCAACGCGGCCCGGTCATTGTTCCCGATGGACTTTCGAACATTCCCCCCTCCTCTCCCCGTATGCACATGCGATCTTACTTATCATTTTTCGCACGTACGAAATCGGTACATGCGACGCAGCTATGTAGGATCGATAATGGCACCAAAATAAAATAAATAACGGTATATGCACGGTTTCTAACAACGAAGATAAAATGTTTTAAACGATCGTCGTGGTTCTTATTTTGAAGTATTAAATAACGAGAAAGTATAAAATTGAAATACACACGAAGAGTCTCTATCATAAATCCATTTAACGTACGAAGTAATGGAATATCTGCCGTGCGGAGTATATCGATTATCTTCGAAGTCCTTAACATTAATAATGAATCATTAATTACAGGTTGTTGCGGCAAAATAAACGTCCGTAAGGTATTCTAAAAGCGTATCGTAAAAAAAAGGGAAAAGTAAGACGCGACATAAGAAGTTCTTGCCTGACGAAATTATGAAGTCGCAGAACACTGGTCGAATCGCGCTCTTTAAATTGCGTTCTTGACTATTCCAAGGACTTTCGCTCGAGGAGTTGCCTAAGTTACGCTTAATTAGTGGACAGGCAATTAACTGTAGCCGCTCGGGGCGCTCGATAGATCGGCATGCGCAGAATGCGGCGCCGCGGTATTAGACGGCGTTTGTTCCTCTTCTCGTGCCGGTGACTTCCAGACAAATATTGACACTGACGATAGAGGTGTCACACGTCCTTTGAAGCTACTGACCGTCCGCAAGAGCACACAAAGGCCGGCGGACCGGCGGGATGAGTTTATTTGCCTCGGTTAATTCCTTTACGCCTCCGGGCGATTTAGTAGCAATTAGCGTGGCCAGTTATTACGTTATTATCCTCCGAGAGCAAATGGTTAGAACAACATTAGCGTTTTGACGTTAACGTCGTGTTTCCGACGTTATGCTCGATATACGAAGCGCTTTCTCCATTTGTGAGGCAATTTTATTACTCGTTACGCGAACTATTAGAAATATGCAGATATTTCCGCGGCACTTGGCGCTTATATTTAAATAAATTCGATGGAAATTTACATACGCAATTATAATGACAATTAATGTATTGTGAAATTTAATATTTATTTTGTCTTCTAACAACCGTCTGATTTTAGTGATGTCTTTTTTTTCAGGCTGAAGAAATCAATCATATCGTAGCCATGAACCTCGCGCTGCATGGATTTTTGCTGCAGGGTAAGTTTCGCGATATTTCGATCATTTTGGTAGCGACAGGCAAAGTATAATTTACAACATATATGCAAATTAAATTGTAATGAGCGTTCCCAATTTGAAAATATAACAAATATATGTATAGAGCACAAACTTCATTTATTATTTAATTTATATATTATTATTTAAATATAGATATAAATAATATATACATATATATAAATAATAATGTATATATGTAAATTAAATTATAAACTACTTGTACATACTTTAATTAATGAATGAAGAGAAGAAAGAGAAGAATACGGAGAGAATTCAAAGCCTCTATAAAATATTTCTTCAAATCTCATGGAATATCTCTGAGAGATATCGTACAATGAGATAATAATTCCGCTTAGGAAAGGAAATTAAATCAAATAATCTCTCATTAATCCTTAATTCGCGGTCGCGGGAAAGACGCGGTTCATCCCAGTTCCATGACTCACCCCGTGCGTTCGTATGCAGGCGACACTTCTTCCCCGGTCATCCTCCACGACAGGATGCATAAAACTCGGTGTCTCATGATAACGATCACTCCTCCTCGGCATTTCTGAGGATTAAGCGCAGGTTGACTCGCGTGCGCGATCTCGAGGATGTCCTCGAGAGACGCCCGGTTCGGCTTGGCTCGGCTCGTTCGCTAACTGGGTTTTCGTGCCGAGACCAAGGTGTTTCCTACGTGGATGTAAACACGCGCGTGGCGATCGAATACGATTCAAGAATCGCAAATGAATCGCGCGAGCGAGCGAGTGGCACGACACGCTGCAAGAATTGCGAATGAATCGCCTCGCGCAATCGGCGTTAGGGATCGACGTCGAGAAAAGAATACAGATATAAATATATAAATTTAATAAGCAAACGGCGATTGATATATGTACGTGTTTAACACAGCATAAATAAATTCAAAAGTGCATAAAGGCAGAATGTATAAAATTAACAGAAATTATTATTATACAGAGAAAAATTTTTTCAAATAAAAAAATACATTTTCTTAAAACCATATCTTATGATACAAATATTTGTGTTTGTTCTATTTAAGTAAAAATATTTAATTTAAGTAAATACACGTGTTACCTTAAGTATATTATTTTATACTTAAACATTTTTTACATTTAAATAAATATTTTCTAAATAACTTAATAATATTAATAAACTTAACTAAATTGTTTTCTAATATTATTAAATCTGATTATGATGAATATAAAAATGATCTAACAGTAAATGATCTAACAGTATATTTTCTAGAACGAAAAGAAAATAAATATTTAATTTAAAATTATAAATATTATAAGTATTATAAGTATTTCAATCAAGAAATTTTAAGATTTGAATACAATAAATAAACTATTAGGACCTACCGAGTAAATAATTTTTTGTGTTAAGTAAAAATTTTTTGTATTAAGATATTGTTTCTCTCAGTGTAGACATAAAATTCCGCCGGAAAATGACCGAAAAATATTAATATTTATTTATTCTGCGATATAAAAATTTAAAATATATAAAATCTATATATTATGCCCAATAAATTAATAGACGGAAAGTTTATTCCCAAGAATAAAGAGAAATGGAATATGTATTTTCAGCCGAGGAAATTGGAGAACATGCATAAAACTTGAGAGGTATTCAAATCGCAAAATCCATGATGTTATTAGCAGTACAGGTACGAAGTACAAGATAAAAATTTAGTCGTATATTTTCAAATCCATATAATACCAGACACACAGGTTTATAGTGGCCCCTGAAGGATGGAAATAATTTCCAAGAGCCGTGCGTTATGTTGTCGTAGCGAAACGCGAGAGAGCCCATAGAGTGTAAATTTGCGAAAGGACGACCAAGGGAAGGGTACCAACCGGTGATAATCGGCGCCGGATGGAATCAGGAATCGGAGAACACGAAAGGATGATACGGGCATTCTGTGCAAATCGCGCGTAAGCGCCTCGTCAGACCACCAGCTGCGATCGCGAGGTATAAAATGTAAATCCCGAGTTCTCTCACGGCGCGCATTTATGGGGTGGCCGGATGATGGCCTTACACGCGGTTGCGGCGAACGTTTCGTAAGCGATTGATAGAATTCAAGGAAGCGCAGGAGAACAAAGAGTGTTTTGAATTTGCGATAATTTACGCAACTTCTTGGCGATTTATTGTCTTAGGTTTCCATATTATATGAATAACCAATTTCAAGCTTCTTATCTTAAGCTTCCTATCTATATCCTTATACTTTCGCGCAGAAACGAAATTGCTGAAGAAAGAAGATTTTTCCTCCTATTCAAACGGCGCGCAATTTCTTCATGATTTGTTACTCGCTCGTAATCTCTACCGCGAGGAAGATTCTTATCGATTTTTTGCGTCGTTAAAATTTATCACCAAGCCAGCGTTGGACGCGGCCGTTTAGCTCGCGAGCTGTAATCAGATTGCATGCAACGGCTCCTCGACGCTAGACAAATAAAAGGTGCAATCGAACGCCCACACCTCGCGCTAGATATGGGACGCGAATACGGGGGGGGGGGGCCGTAATGATTGAGACTGGGACCTGGATGACGCACCGATGGACGGGACGATGTATCTGCAGATTCTACACGTTCCGCATAAAAAGTACCGTCTATCGAAGCCCCGGCGACGACGTACGGAATGCGGCCTCGTGGGATATCCGCGCGGCGGACGTATGTATGCATCGCGGTCGCGACACGTGGGACGGCCTGAGCATCATCGACTCGTTTATGCGTTTTATCGCGACCCGCCCGCCCGCGGGATACCTTTATCCTCGGCGGTTTACGAGCTTCCGTTCGCCAAGGATGTTCCCAGATACACGCCGACACGCAAATTTGCCGATAAATCCATCTTAACTCTCATTGTCAGCTGCTGTCGATAAAAAGGATAAGAGCGGTGCTTCTTTTGGGAGGTCCATTTCTGGCCGCTTCAGAGACGCATCTCGTCGCGCCCAGCTAATCTGAAAATTAATCGCTAATCAAGAATTAATCTCTTTGAGAGAGAGAGAATTTAGGTAAAGGGACTCTATTCGTTCACTTTCTCCTCGCCGCGACTCGATCGCGTTACGCGACGGACTCGCAGAAAAGCAAACTAAGCACGTCATTATGTAGCCGTGACTTTCATCCGAAGTCTGTTTCTGCCTTAATTAACACGTACGCGCGCTGCACCGCTTGATCTCGCGTTTCCGCGTGTCTTCCGGCACTTCTACACTCGCCACGTGAATCTCAAGTTTACAATTGAAGCAAGATGAAATTTCCAATGTAATCAGAACAGCGCGTTTGGGATATGCAAACTCTCGCTGAGGAAGTACCGATGGGAAACGTCGAATCGCGGAAGACGCAAATAGATCGTTTCATATTTCTCAGGCATAACATTGTACCGATGAGATCAACAACCGTGTTGAAAATGCGAGATGACGGTGAAGAAAAACTTTTACATAATCAATAAAAATAGAAATTTATATACAAGCGCCGGGATAGAATGGGATAGGAAAGAGTCAGAGTCTGTGCGGCGATAAACGCGGCAATAAAGTTCGTCTGCGTTAATGCAAAGCAGACGCGAGGGGGGAAGAAAGTGCGGGGACGTTTCGCGCAAAGGCCGTTTTGCATTCCCAGCCCACGGACTAGCGAAAGACCGCGGGAAGTGAAAAAGCCGCGGCTACGATCTCCGAGTTGAAACATTAAACGGGTCAAACAGTCGCCGAGGAAGAGATGCCGGGGACGCGGATCGATCATCGCCGGTCGTCGCGTTTAACAGCTGGGAACCCGTTGCCGGCGGGCGTTGCGCACGAAGAAAGTCGCCGCGACTGCGAAGCATGTAACTCGCGAGAGTAAACAGACGTGGACGAATAGCGACGCGAATGTCTCGCGTCACGTTGCTATTCGTGCGTCCATCCACGACTCATCGCGCAGCAGATTTATCTTTGATGTCACCGTCAATTTAGTGGAATATCTTCAATATAGCTTCAGCAGTTAATATAGCTTCAGCAATTAATATAGCTTCAGCAATCAATATAGCTTCAGCAGTTAATATAGCTTCAGCAATTAATATAGCTTCAGCAATCAATATAGCTTCAGCAGTTAATATAGCTTCAGCAATTAATATAGCTTCAGCAATTAATATAGCTTCAGCAATTAATATAGCTTCAGCAATCAATATAGCTTCAGCAGTTAATATAGCTTCAGCAATTAATATAGCTTCAGCAATCAATATAGCTTCAGCAGTTAATATAGTTTCAGCATTTAATATAGCTTCAGCGATTAATATCTCATTTATTCCTCAACATTTAGCATCACCTTCGTGTTCACCTTCGTATTTCACGGTATTTCAACCTTTGGCCGTGTTATTCTTTTCACACGAGCGATTGAAGCGTCTGAAGATACTTAAGTGAAGATATACCGAAATCTCAATTGTTCGATGAAAGGCTGTTTGATAAAAGATCCTCTTGTGCTTGTCGGAGACCTGGTGGCGCACGTGCCGTTTCTCATTGACACTACTCGCTTACGCAATCGCGTAGAACTTGGGTAAAAGGTGCGCGAAGGTAGAAAATAATTAATCTTGAGACTTCTGTGTCCTGCGGTCTGACCGCGCGCTCGTAAGTTCGATGACGCCGCGCGAAGATGAATTTCTTTTACGTAATTTCGCGCGATCTTCAATGCGCTTTTCATTTCGCGCACAATGCCCGCGATTGGCTTTCACTCCGCTCGTGTTCGATTGATGCGTCGTGCCGCAACGCGCGATAATGGAAAATTCGCATTTGTTCCGATCAGATACACGTTCAACAGAACACTCGTTGTGCCTAAATTAGCGTTGTATTCAGATAAGAAATGAATTACGCGGAATTCGTGGCTAATTTCTACGACTATTGCTCCGCACAATCGTCTCGTTAATCCTGCAAAACATCGTTATCATTCGCAGGAGAAACACTGGACATGCTAAAAAAAGATCAACCGTGGTATCATGAAATTTCAATTGCAAATCGCGAAATTTAATTATGCATTACGTAACTATCTCGTCGCGATATTTTTGTACGTGTTATTACATTATCTTACTGTCGGGCGGATGTAAAAAATCGACGGTATCAGCCTGTTTCGAAGATAAAAGCCATGCCAGCGTTACAATCCCGTTCCGAAACGTTGGTCAGTCTTTCTCCTTTTTATTTCTCCTTTTCAAACGACCATATACCACGCCGGCTCGTAACATGCTCCGCAAAAAATCGGCAAGTGATAACAGTTGATACGAGTTACCGTACGATCGCGCAATACATATTTCCTCAACTTCTGTTCCGCTCCTCGGACCTTCTCCCTCCCTCCCTCTCTCTCTCTCTCTCTCTCTCTTCCTCTCCTTCGGCGTGTGTGTACGTGCGTGTCTCACTTTTCTCCTTACGTAACCGCGTAACTCCGGCGCAAGGATGCGGTTAGACCTTTCGAAGCGTGTCTCTCTCCCGATGTCACGTAAGACGCACATTAGTCAGTCACGATCTTAATTTCACTCTCTCACGTGGTCCGGATGATTACCGCGCGTGACCACGCCACGCACTTTCGGCGGTGCCCCTTGTCTTTGCCCCGACAGGGCCCGGAAAAAAATCGGAGGGACCGAAAGAGCGACCGCCGAGGATCGATAGCAAACGCGCAAAATGCGCGTTTCCTCGCGGACCGTCTCGTTTATTTGCGAAACGGAATAATTAAATTTTTCCGGTTCAGCGAGTTTAATTGGGATATGCATGACGCGATTTCGCAATGCTATGTAATCGAATTCGCGAATTGCGCCGGTCACCAATTGAGCAATTGATTTCACGTATTTTTTATCGATCTCATTAAGTTTGTCAACCTGAACTTACTCAAGATCGCGATGCCGAAAATGTTATTCGCCGGAAGTGCGAAATTCTTTGTGGGATACAGAGACACATCTCGAGGATTTAAATCGATAAAAGCCCAAAACGTTGCATATCTAGATATTTAGGATAAAAGGCATGAAGATATAAATTCGTGTTTAATTGCTCGACCCGCATTCGCGCTCAAAGCGTAATAAAAAAAAGTGTGTCATTGGTAACGCTTTGCAAATACCGAGCGCTTCACCTCTTTCTCCGTTTCGGTTTCTTTTGAAAGGCGGGATATTAAATGTGTTGTACAAACGGGTAATTTGTAAAACCACGTTCACCTGACGATTACTGAGTGGTTTTAAATCGGCTGTCCGCGATTATTGCGACACGGATCCTTTTTAGTCCTGTTATCTTCATTGCCTTGCCGATAGCTTTATTTATTTCTTGCATGACGGCAATAGTGATTATCATTATGTAATTGTGTTATTTTACAGTTATTATATATATATTATGTCGAAGAAACATAATTATCCGGAATTAAAAAAATATATACTTTTCCTCCTATATGATATTTTTAATTTTAGTAAGTACAATAATGTTGGACAATATCTTTTCAAATTGCATGTTTGCAACAAATATCAATGCCTAAAGAATCTATCTAAAAGAAATAAATTTGATTCATTTGCTTTCATCAGATATAAATTATTAGACAAATATTAAGTTTTCCTGCGCATTGAAGGTATCTCTTAAATGCTTACAAGCATTGAAGCTTTACATTTTCGCTTTAAAGTGATGATGTGATTCGTTATTCGTTCATCGTAATGAATTATGCCCATGAAATTCGTGAAATCGCAAGACGGAAACGTACTGCAGTTCAGTGACGTGCGTCGCGATTTCGCACGTGTACGCTTCGGTCGATTCGGTATTTTACCTGCGCGAAAAACAAGTTCGATCACGCAGCGCACTAACGAAATCGCTCAAGGAGAAAGAAAAATTCGGTCGCGTAATTGTGCTCCGATTGTTACGTCGCGCTATCGAAATCGCGGGAACGTCGAGAGTCGTGCCAAACGAAATATCGAAATCCTCCGAGGTTGAAACATTCCTCGTGCGTGAAAAACTTTCGCAAACCGTCGACTGGAGGAAAGTAATCGCGAAAATTCACTTTCCTCACGCCGACCTTTTCGAGTAAATACCCCTGTAAATAGTAGGAAATCTACCGGCATGACTCATACTTGAGGATAATTGACAAAAACCAATAGCAGCTTTATATAATGAACGCGTATAACAAAGTTGCGGGATACAAATACGGATAAACGAAATGTTTCTTGACACCTTTGTACCGCACTTTCTTTTCTTAAATGTAGGTCAATCGACTCAATCCGTAAAACGCGTTCTTAGGTTGCGATAGCTACGCCCAGGCCGCTTTTGCGAAATAATAAGTTCGGCGAGAGTTTCTCTATCCATCAGGAAAAACATTACATAGTTGCTTCGTTACTTCTTTCCGTAGACATTTATAGCGATATTACTGAAACGCGTCGTAAGAATATTAAGAAACATAAACAATCAATCTCGAAGAGATTTTTCTCTAAATTTCCTTAAAGTTTATTTTCTCTTATATAATTTACCACATATACTTTAATTTTTATTTAAAACAACGACGGGATCTTTTTAGAAATTTCAGTAAACTTGCAATTTTGCAATTGTAGAAAGGAAGCTTAGAACGCGGTGGAGATTTGCTTCTTTATTGTAACGAATGCTTAACCGCAACTTTTTCGCGACGACCGCTTGAAAGAACGAAGCTTCTTCTTTGATCATGTTGCAAGGCATCTTTCGGCATCTAAGGATAACTATCTATGGATAACTGCGCGCACCTGTGCCGATCATGTGCGAGCACGAGGACTTGTCTTCTCGTCACGTGCTTGACATTCCTTGAAGATGATAAATTGAATCAAAACTGGAACGCGGAAATTTGCTCGCGAAAAATTAAAAATTATTTTCTGGTTTTGAAAATTAAATATATCTAATGTTGTAGAATTTGTTTTTTTGGTAGAGGGAAAAAGAAATCTAATTTAACTAATTTAGCTCTTGTGACAACGTAAATTGTAGTAAAAACGAACCAAGACTAAATCCTAAAGATACGAGCTTCAACAGTTTCTATCGAAACTGACATATAATTTTTTAAATTATAATAACCGAGATTTTTACTGAAAATCGAAAGTGTTGCAAAAGTTTATAGGATTCGAATCTTTTTGGTGTCGGATCCCAAATCGTTATAAGAAATCAGACTTATCGATTTTTCATTTTCACCCTCGAGATGAGGACGTCACAGGAAGTCGCAGAAACGGAAACGATGCGCGCGAACGCGTCCGTCTTCTCTCGTTATTACTAATTAATATCCTCCGACGCGGCAACACAATGGCCTCTTTCACCGTAGGAAGGCTCTGAACTTCGCACGGCGACCTTTCCTCACCCGCCTTTCCCTTCAAAATTTCACTCTCATCGCTTCACGCATCTCATGCAGGTGCAGCGGCGGTGCAACGATGCAAAATCGACGGAAGAATTTTAAAGAAATCTCTTAAAATAGATTATATATAATTAAAGTTTTTAAATTTAAAAAAATATGTACATCTACTAAACTTGCTGCAATTTTACGCTTTCGCTGTCATTACATCTCAAAGTTAGCGAAGTTAAGTCACTTCGGCATCGACGAGTTGTCGACGAGTTATCCTTGAAACTTATCAATCCAATTCCAACTCCTCAGAGTTTCGTTAAACTTCGGATATCCGTTCGTTGCCAGTCTATGCTTTCGATGAGAGCGAGAGGGGGACCATCGGTAGGGAAGGGGACGTTGCCCCCGTTCGGAGATTGCATTTTATCATTATGCACTTGCACGCGCGCGATCGCGGAAAGGTGCGCGATTCCTTTCCACGTTCCGTTTTTCCCCTCTCCCCTCATTTTTTTCCATTTTGCCGTAATAACATTGCCGACTGCCGGGCTCTCTCGTTAGCCGGGAAAAGTTGCGCCTGACGCGTCCTTGTCTTGCGCGCGGGCCGTTACCGGACGCGGAGATTAATTCGCGATTTTTGCATTCCGGCCATCTCGCAATATCCCACGGCGTTTATTTATACCACTGCTGGAATACCGAAACGTGCCCTCGCATGTCTGACTAATCGCCAGCGCTCGTATCACCGCGAAAGTTCAATTATTACGTGCGCGATCTGGAAATCTCTGCCTTTAGCCGATCCTTCGTGACTCATTTCATTCGTTGTAAATAAAATCAATGTTACATTTACATTCTGTATTATAGTTTTATAAAATTTATATCTCGAGAACTCTGTCATTAATTGTACAGATGCTTCGCTGATGCTTCGAAAGTCGTAAATAACAAAAAAGATAAGAACAGAGATCGAACACATTAGTACCATTTTGATAAGTAAGTTTTTTTCAAAGAAAATTATTTTTTTCCATAGTAATTTAAAGATATCTTATATTTTATGCACGCTTCTCGAGTAAGTTTATTTTTGACGTAGAACTACGTCTTTCCCAGAGGGTGAGGGATAATTCTGGCACGACTGCAACGTTTTCTTGTAACGTTTTCTTGCAACGTTTTCTTTTGAATATGCTTCAGATTTCTAAACGCGAATCGATCACTCGGATCTGAGTGTAGATCGTCTGTGGGATTCCGTCGACGGAGGTTTACGTGAACAATAGGATCGTATGCAAATTTTTATTGTGCACGCGACGCTGCGTCATTAAGAGCGAAATGTACGCCGCCGCGTGTATCGATAGTCTCGGGAGGAAGACCGTCTTAATTAATATCCCCGCGCCCGATGCCCGAACAATCCTAATTAATGCGTAACGCCCGAAAGAGAGACAATGGTACGTGGCTTCCACCGCAACCGCGCGACTCCGTCGATTGTTAGCCGCTCTCTTCTTCCTCCCCCCCTTTCAGGAACAGTCCTCTTGAATCTTCACGTCTCACGGTCGACGGAACCCGTGGAAAACTTCATCGATTCGACGTTAATTACAGCGATTATTGTGATTTCAGGAAAATTTCGCCATCGCCGATTGCGGCGCGTCGTTCGTTTCTACGTCGTTTCCCGAGAACAATTTGCGCGTGCATTAGCGATTAATGGAAGGGTTCCCCTTTGTGGAACACGGTCGCCGCCGGGAAGGATAGGGGAAGGGGGGCAGAAAAGATGCACGGATTACAATGAAAATTGCGTGTATTACCACGTGTACCGCGCCACGTGTGCAACGGCACACGCTCGTTTTCTTGCGTTCCTGCGGAACGAACCGGCGGCGCTGCCGTAAAAGGCGTGTTCACCTTTCGCGGCGCTAAATCACCGTAATAGTATTCCCTTGTAATAGATTCCACCTCGCCATAAATTCCGGCTTTCCGCGAGTCTACTGATTAACACTGCGCTAACGGGAAGAAAGAGGGAAACAGAGGAAGAAAGAAAAAGAGAGGGAGAGAAATGAAAAAGAAACTTTCGCGTCCAGTGAAAGTTATCGAAATAAGGGCGATAATTTTTTCTAAACAAATGTCTCGCTTTGAAAATTTATACTATCAATATCGAGCAACGGCGAGAATTGTGGGAGATCGATAATATATATAATCTCATATATGTTTTACAATATACTGTAGTAGTATTATTAGGGTGACCAGACGTAAAGAAAATTTTTGATTTTTCGACATTTGGGGCCAGTGTGAAGTTGGCCCCCCAAAATTGAATTGCTTATAATTTTTGAACTAGAGGGGGATAAACAAAAATTCCAACGGGGCATTCGTGGGCAAACGATGGGCAAACGTTTGCAAAAAGAAAATTTTTGATTTTTCGACATTGGAGACCAGTGTGAAGTTGGCCCCCCAAAATTGAATTGCTTATAACTTTTGAACTAGAGGGGGGCAAACAAAAATTCCAGCGGGACGTTTGTGGGCAAACGATGAGCAAACGTTTGCAAAAAGAAAAAATTTTGATATTTTAAAGTTGGGGGGCTAGTGTGAAGTTGGCCCCCCCCCCAAAATTGAATTGCTTATAACTTTTGAACTAGAGGGGGATAAACAAAAATTCCAACGGGGCATTCATGGGCAAACGATGGGCAAACGTTTGCAAAAAGAAAATTTTTGATTTTTTGACATTGGGGTTCTAACTTCACACAGGTGTAATGATCTCTCACCCGAACGAATCAGTCTCGCATGCAACACAAAACCCAGACAACACAAAGTCCAAAATCGGGACATAAGAAGACTTAAAGATATCTTCGCAAAAGGTGTCTGAAAGATGTTTATTGTCTAAAAGACGTCTTTAAGACATGTTTTATCAGGGAATAAAGTCAGACAATCGTTTCTTTTCAACGACCTTCCCTACAATACAAAATAAAATTAGATGTAAAATAATAGATCAAGATGAACTTTCGCGCTCGTTTGTTCCTCTTATTATTACCAATTCCAGTTCTATCGCGTTTAACGATCAGTCCCTCACAATGCACGCGCCGTTTCGCGGTGGCCGGGAAATAAACGGTCAAGAAACGGCGCGCGGGGAACAATGACAGACGCGACGCGAAGGACATTCCGTCGAAAGGGAGTGCCCGGGTGAGCGTGTAAGTCGTTGTAATAATCCACTTCCTCTCGTGTGCGATAAACCGTCGGCGCGGCGCGCGCTCGCCAGAAACGATCGGTTTCACGAGCTTCTCGCAATTAAAGCGGACCGAGGGCACAGGAGCCGTCGCGCTCGACTTTCACGCGTGCCGGCATTACCGGGCACCCGTTTGCATGCATATGCAACACGCATTCTGCGCGACGGTTTTCGCGAGCCGGTCGCGAAACCGCACCGCGACAGCCTCGCTAACTCATTCGTCACTTCACTCTTGTCGGTTTATCAATTTCGATCGATGTCGGATTAAGGAAGTTCTCGCGCTACTTCTTAATCAATAAATAGTGTATTCTTATAATTGCAATAAAACAATTGAAATAATAATATAGAAACATTACCAACAATATTTAATTCGCTAATGTTATTATGCATTATTATTATTAATTTTATGTGATTAAATATTTTAAAAATAACAAAATAAAAAAGTTATAAAACGCTCATTTTGATCTAATAATAAGTATCAATAGCAGGTAATGAAATATTAATATGACACTTCCCAAACAACACAAAGTCTAAAATCGGGTCATAAGACGTCTAAAAGACGTCTATAGGACGTCTTAAAGACACTTTGCAAAAATAGTCTTAAAGACGTCTTATGACCCGATTTTTAGACTTTGTGTTGTCTGGATTATTTATTATTATATCATAAAAAATGCTTAATTAAATGTAATCCGAATTCAAAATGTATAAATTAATATTTTTCATTATACTTATCATATTTTTAATTATTATATCAAGCGTACATCGCTTTATAGTTCGTGTGAAGAAGAGACAATGATAAACTTGATCAGTTCATTTGAGATTAAATATCATACATATTTTGCTTATTAATATTTTCTCTCAAACTGTACGGTAAATTTAGATGAAACTTACCAGAACAAACTTAAATGTTTACTTTGTTAAATTATAAACGATTTTCAAGTTTCTATCTTATTTATAAAATCTCAAATTAAGAGAAAATATCTACGGCATATATAAGGTTTTACATATACTTGTAATGTAAAATTCTATACATTTAAAATGAAATATCTTTAAAACGGTACGGTAAAAGTTAATGAAATTTTTTCAAGATATTGTTGATATAATTATCTTTCACATCATATATGTATTATAGGCTTGTCTTATATTTCATCAAACGCGAAAACCTCCTTAATTTATCCATCGTATGTTTTGCTATTTGGACTTTACGACGTATTGCGCAAAGTCGTCAGCCGGGAATTGAAATATTCATGAGCGTTGAAATTCGGAGCTCCGCGTTCTCGAAATAATTTCCGGTGCTCTTTAACGAGCCGCGAACGGGGCTCTCTCTATATTCCCGATTGATACGAGCGAGTCGTTCGCGACATTACATTCGTCTGATAAGCACGTTCTTCATTGAGCGGAATTACGCTTTCCGTGTAATCTTATTACCGCCGCGATCAACGACTTCCGAGCGCTCTCGAGATTCCGCGATTAAGGTCGCCGTAGTGGCGACGACTCATTCGCCAAGCGATCGTCGGGATTTTTCTCTACCGCGAATGAAGATTAATCATCCGCGCTGACTCCGCGGAACGATGCGACCGCTTGCATTTGCATACGGGGTCGCGTGTACAAGGGGCATTTGATAAGTAAGGTAAATGAGGCATTGATGTCAATATTATTGGCAAACTTTTCTCGATATTAAGCTTCATTCTTCAAACAAGTAAATGTCCAATTTCAAGTCAGTGTGAGGTTTAATTTTTGTGTGACAGTCCGCCAAAGCAGACGTTTCTGGTAGTTTTCGGAAAAATGGGAAAACAAGAAGTTCGTGCAGTGATTAATAAGTTTTACTTTTTCAAAGGGAAAACGGCTATTCATCAAAAAGAAAAATTGGACAAAGTTATTGGTAGTTCTCCTCCTTCATTCAAAACTGTTCATAATTGGGTTGTCGACTTTAAATGTGGTATGAGCTGTAAAGATGAATCCCGCAGTGGACATAATAAAAAACAAAGCTTCCTCTATGAAAAAGGAAAATGGAATAAGGACTCGAATATCGTTGGACCAAGTGTATCGAGCTAAAAAGAGACTACGTTGAAAAATGAATGTCAATTATTAAACCAAAACGATGTTTTCATTTTCGTTTATCTTACTTATCAAACGCCTCTTATACGCATTTTCGCGCGATTGTTTACCCACGTCGCGTCATCACGGATGAATGAGTGAATGAGTGAATCCTCTCGGAAAAACCGCATCCCCGAGGCTTATTCATTTCTCTCACTCTCTCTGTCTTTCTACGATCGCACGAATCCGCCTCCCGTCGTCGCCGATGCACGCGCGGAAAAGTTCGCGTTACTATATTACAAATCGCCGCTGTCTTCGTCGAACGGAGTGCAACAAATCAAACCGGCGGCGCGTCATTAATATCGTCAGCTAAAACGGGAAAGAAGCGACGTTGGTCCCTCGGCGTTGTTTCACCTGACGGTCAGCTTGATAAATGATCGGTACGAGACGGCGGAGATTTTTGCCGCGCGGGATTCGAGAACGTGGAAACTCTCCGCGTACGCGCATTCATAACGTAGTTATTATTATATTTGTGTTGTACTTATTACGCTATTTGCGCGCCGGCCGGCAGCATGCTATTTATCCAACAAAGTTTCCACATCGCGGCGTGTCGCGCTTTGTGCCGAGCCTATCGTTCGCCGCGGTTTCGCGGCGAGATCGACGACGCCTGGAGGCCCGGAAGAAGGGAAATTTTTGCGCTCGACGCTGACGTCTCGTCGGCGCTTGAGACGGAATGTGCCGCGATATACGGACGTATCCGATGCCTCGGGGGATAATAGAGGACTTCCGTTTCCCGTGGCGGGCCGCGAATAGCAATGACTTCTTGCGTTCTCGCGCACACTCGCCCGTGAGATACTTGCGTGCGCGTGCGATCTGCGATTCCGCCTCGAGTTTCGAGCGATCGAGGATCCTAGTCAAAAACTCGATGCACTGCGCAGGAAATCAGACGAAACTCGACGGTAACCTGAGGCACATCCGCGGAGCATTTCGCTTTCAAGATAATCTCTTGGACGATAAAAGATAATGCGAATTTTCCCAATTATCAAAAATAATTATCATTTGTAATTATTTTAATTAATTTTTAATTATTTATTTTATTAAAAATAATTTTTGTAGGAATGATACCTGTGTGAAGTTAGCCCCCCAATGTCGAAAAATCAAAAATTTTTTTTTGCAAACGTTTGCTCATG
>NJRP01000192.1:81966-105308 GCA_003063835.1 Aphaenogaster floridana
ATTATAGTTGACACCTTTTTTTAACTATAATAGTTATAGTTAAATTATGGTATTTGTAACTATTTTTTTGTTATTATTACTAACATTATAGCAGTAATAACTATAAAAATGGTGCACCTAACTATAACTATTTAACAAACTATTTAACTTTTCATTATAGTCACAAATATCATAAATTTTTCTCTCAGTGTAGTTTGATACTTTGTCTAACGTGGTTTTTTATTCAAGAACAATGTAAGGAAAACCGTCCGTCTTATTCAATCTAACGAATTTATCAAGCTGTATTTTTGAATGCAACGCAGCACACGGAAAAAATGATGTTGTGACAACAGCATTAAGTCTAATTGAAAATAATTTTGTTAATTCAATAACATTATTAATGAAACAAATACGTACGATTTTATTTTATTAAAATTGTTATTGAATTAACAAGATTATTTTCAATTAGACTTAATGCTGTTGATACAACATCATTTTTCTTCTATATAAGAATATCTCTTTTATTTGCTTTTAGACAGAAATAAAACAAATCAGTAGCTGCTGTTCGCGCTTCATCATTTTTATATCTAATCGTGAAGCGTAATATATAGTTTTGTTACATTTATTCACAACGAGATTCATTGTATTGCTGGTTGACGTTAAGCTTCGCTAATAGAAGGAAGAAACGCGCTCTCATATTTAATTCCCCCTCGCTATAAACTTCCCCAACGATCGTTTGTCTCTGAAACTCTCGAGCGATCGCTATCTCGCGCGTCTAATTAACAGATTACCCAATTATATATAAGTCTTCCTGATTGCTCGGTAATAAAGCGTCATAAAGATCGATAGGATCTTGCCTCGTGCCGAGGACGGTCGCGTGGGAGGATCCGCACGCTTTCGCCCGCGAGATCCGCGCGGCGCTTATGAAACGGTCCACTCATTGAGATCGCCCGGGATGCTGCGGACAGCGACGGCGGCGGTAAACGCTGGGACGATACCGGGGAAGAGATAATTTATCGACGAAATCGGAGATCGCGCGCGAAGACGAGCGACGGACCGGCTAAAGCTGGCAGCTCTAAATGTCACAGGATTCACACAGGTGTTACGCGCTAAGGGATTATATCACCGGCTTCTACGCTTCTTCGGATACGCCTCTATACGCGGCGTTGCACGCGGTGAGAAAAGAAACGGGCAACCGTATGTACATACGTGCGTCTCTGGACCATTGTACGTGTGTGCACATACGCAAAGCGCGACACGGCGATATTCACGCGGCGGAATCCTGTCTCCCGCGCGAGCGAGCGCGTCATTAAAGCGAAGATTGCGATGAACGAAAGCCGGATTGATTATTGCCATGCGTCCCGTCCGTAGATAATGCGTGATGCGCCGCCACGTGCTCCCCCGTGCGTTACGTCGCCGTCGCCGGAGATGCGGCGTGCACGCGCGCGTGCACGGCGCGGCCGCGGTATCAGGAAATAATCGCGACGATGATTAACGACCGCGACGATCGCGACGATGTGGAATAGACACGTTGCCGCGGTTTGTATTTTTTTCTCCGCGTAGGAGAGTCCGTTCCTCCGAAAATGCACGCGTGAATTCCGTGTTTGTCGGTGAAGCGATGATATTTTGCATCTTTGGGAAAATTGCGAGATTAAAATCGCGTCCTTTACTTCTGGATCTCGAGACGTCGAACGAATTTTCGATGGATGTAATATTTGACATCTATATATGTATATAAAAACAAATGTCCTGATTGATTGACTCATCAACGCCCAGCCCAAACCCATAAACCTAGAAACATGAAATTTGGGGAAATTTGGGTTATTCCTTCCATGACGTAAACATTCACTAAAAAGGGATTTTTAGAAATTCGACCCCTAAGGGGGTGAAAAGGGTTAAAATGTGTTTTCACGGTTTCGTCTTCTCTTAGGCCCGATGAGATATCGGTTTGGTTTTTGCTTACAAAGTTACAAATGCTTAAAAACATAATTCAGGATTTTGCCCTAATCAACCCCTAAAGGGGCAAATCTAGATTCGAGGATGAACTATAAATAATTACATATATAAATAATAAATAATTAGAGTGTTGTCTGACATGGGGCAGTTGTGTTAAATTGAAATTGTTTGCAATCAAAGGAAAGTTTATTGGAGTCAAAATGGATTTAAAGTAGTTGAATATCGTAGCGAAGCACGGGTATCAAGCCATCTAGTTGCGTATGAAAAAAAGTAGCGAGAAGAAATTAAAAAATGGCTTTTATAAATAAATTATTTATGTTATAAATGAGAATAGTTAAGAATTAAGAATAAGAAGTATGTAAGTTATAAGCAGATAATTAAAGCACCAGATATCGTGTTGCATACATGAATCATAACAAATTACTTCTACTGTCATACCTGACTCTTTAAAGCTAGATTAATATGCCACGCACGTAGAACGTTCATTTGTAACTGGACTCTTTGTAATTTCGCGTTGCGATTCTTGCAGGCTAAAAGAGATGTAAATAAAACATCGAAATATTGGCCCTTTGACCCCTCTTCTCTTCCGGATTCTCCCGTGATGAATTATACTTTCGAATCAAGTTATTAAATTGATACCCACGCCGCAATAAGTCTGTAACATTCCGGCGCGATTACGAAATCGTGTTTGTAACGATTTGAACTCAGGACGCGTTTTTGAATGTTTCGCATGCCGGGTGAGATAGAGCAAATGGAGGATCGATCTTTCGTGCGGCAAAGAATGGGAAACCGAGACCTGTGTGAAGTTAGCTCCCCAATATTTTTTGACATTGGGGAGCTAACTTCACACAGGTCTTTTTTGCAAAAAAAAATTTTTGATTTTTTGACATTGGGGGCCAGTGTGAAGTTGGCCCTCCCCCCTAAAATTGAATTGCTTATAACTTTTGAACTAAAAGAGGGCAAACAAAAATTCCAACGGGACATTCGTGGGCAAACGATGGGCAAACATTTGCAAAAAGAAAATTTTTGATTTTTCGACATTGGGGGCCAGTGTAAAGTTGCTCCTCCATCCCCAAAATTGAATTGTTTATAACTTTTGAACTAGAAGGGCGCAAACAAAAATTCCAACGGGGCATTTGTGGGCAAACGATGGATAAACATTTGCAGAAAGAAAATTATTGATTTTTCGACATTGGGGACCAGTGTGAAGTTGCCCCCCCCCCAAAATTGAATTGCTTATAACTATTGAACTAGAGGGGGACAAACAAAAATTCCAACGGGGCATTTGTGGGCAAACAATGGGCAACGTTTGCAAAAAGAAAATTTTTGATTTTTCAATATTGGGGGCCAGTGTGAAGTTGGCCCCCTTAAAATTGAATTGCTTATAATTTTTGAACTAGAGGAGGGCAAATAAAAATTCCAACGGGGCATTCGTGGGCAAACGATGGGCAAACGTTTGCAAAAAGAAAATTTTTGATTTTTCGACATTGGGGGGCTAACTTCACACAGGTGAAACCGAGTCGTACGTGATCAATGAAAACAGAAGTCCACGACCGACGCGACTAGATCAGAGCAGAACGAAGGCGGAGAGGAGCGCTAAGGAGTTTCAAGGAACTTCGTCACAGTCGGCCGAGCACGGTATGCCCGAGGAATTATTTATGAAATTTCGGTTTCTACCGTGGAATCCTAACGTGTGCCACGATCGCGCTTTCCATTTTTTCCTCCTTTCCCTTCTTAGCCTCTTGTGCACATGAAACGCGCTCATGTGATTTGATCTGTTTAGCCCTTTCGCACTTCCAGCCTTCTTAATCGTATTTCGTTCTCTTTTGTAATACGTACAGTTTGCATGCAATTTCATACCACTCAAGTTCACGGGCAGTTTATGGACGTGAAGCTATGAAGCATCTACTTGGCACATTTAACTTCATAAATAATAAAAATAATTCTATAATGGAGATAGAGAAGATAATTTTCTACTTGTGTCTGTTATTATATAGAAAGATATTATTCCTTGTAATGTACGCGAGTGGGATATATCAAACGTCAGTCAATTGTCAGTATAACACCAGTTGCAGGAGTGGTATGGTCGTGTTTAACGCAGCCGGCGGCCACACGTTCGTTTTCGAATCCGAACGAAATCGACGAAGACGGATATTCTTTCACCTCGAGAAAGCTATGCAGCATTATTAATGTTGCCCGCGGTGAAACTGAGAACTAACGTTGCGGCCGGGCCATCGTGCTCGTGTCACACGAAAGGTCAGCATATGTAAAAAATAATCGGCGAAACGTCCGACGACGACGGGTGTATCCGCCGTCATGGCGTAGCTTTTTGTTTCGCGCCGGCTTACGCCATGCCGCGTCTCGACGTGTTCTCTCCTATCCCTTTGCCTTTTTATCCGAATTACATAATTGTATATCGAGAGCGAGCGGTCTCGCGCTAGGAAAACACGCGGAATATATTTTACACGAGCGCCACGGGCCGGGTGAAAGGCCCGTTCGTCTTTGCGAATTAAAAGTCGCCCGTAGGTCTCGATAAAGCCCCGTCTCGTTTCACGGAAAACGGCTGTAAGCTATTGCGATCGCAGCTATTGCCGAGCAGGTGCAATCGCCAGCAAGGTAGCGCTTCACGGTCAAATTGTGGAATGGAATGGATGAAAACAGGCGCTGAAAGCGCTCAGCCGGAAATATAACTAACAGATTGATATTAATATAATATCAAACTCAAGAATATTGACGCTATTTTAAGAATTTAAAAATACTAGCTTATGGAGCTAACTTAAATATTAGATGTTTAACATTTAATTGCGCTAAACGTTTACTTTTATTGTGAGAATAGAACAAAACTGTATAGATAAAATTTATAGAATTTCTTTTAATATATATATATATATATAATAAATATATATATTACAAGATCTTATATACAGGGTGTATCAGACCACCCGTCCACCTCGATTTTTCCGAAAACGCGAGGTGACAGGAAGTTGGAGAGAAATGTTAAATTCCAAACCCTATCCGAAGAATCGAATAAAGGTATTTTCATTTTCCGGGACTGACCGGAAATAGTGGTCACCGGGGTCAACTTTGAAATCTCAAATAGAAACGTATGTCATGTAGGGTGTTGTTGGATAGACCTTGAAAAAAGAAACATCTTTTATTGGAACATAATCGCAGTATCTCTAACCGTTGAGGAGAAACGACTGGAAAATTGAAAAGTGATAGTGTCAAAATTAAAGAGCCTCTAAGAGAAAGAGACGCCAACGGGTCATGTGATCAGCCTTTCCGTGATTGGCTAGCCCAAAATGTATGGATTTTTGCATTGCGACGCTAATGCAGAACAGATGCGACACATTTGTCAGACAAAAATGTAAAATGTGTTTATATCTTCGTCTGAAGAATACGTTCTGTATTAGCGTCGATATGTATATATATAAATTTATTAGAGCTTGTAACGTTATGCTTTCGTGCTTGAACGTGTCGACGGATCGTTAAACCGATAAGACGTAAATCAATTATAATCGTATTACATAAATCTCTATCGACAAAAAGTAGGCATGGGTCTTGCAATTTGAATACCCAGAGGGCTATTAGCGTGCCGCAACGAACCACGAGACCGAGTCAGAGCGAAGAATATAATTTAATCTAACGGTAACAATTAACACCTGTCTGGCACGTGTTAGATAAGGTGAAAGTTGCTTACTCCACTATCTTTAATTACTTTTTCGTTATATTGTATCTTCCAATTTTTTTTTCACGAAGCCTCCTCCATTCGGCAAAACAAAAATACGTCCTGTCATAACAGGCGCAAAGTGTTTACTTCTCTAAAGGTGAATAGTTTTTACTTCCTCAAGCTTCTCCTTTCGTACCAATTTTAGATTCACTTTATTACATTAACACATTACATATTTGTGCATTTTATTTAATTTAAGACAAAATCCCGTATATACATATTTATAATACACAATAAATTAAATTTTATTTTTAAAATTCGTTAAAATTACAAATTTAACAATCTGTTAAAACAAACTGTTGGTTTAATCCTCAAGATAAAAAAGCTATCAGCTTCTATTACATATTGGTGAATGCTTCCGCAAGTATCACACAAAAAACCTATTAAACTATTTTTTATTTATATTTGTTTATGTGATTGCACAGTATTTATATTATATGTATAGTATAATATTATATTATATATAACATGTAATAATATATAAATATATAATTCTGTTATATAACTTAACAGAGAAATGAGGTATTATTTCATTTATTTTTAATTGCATATTACAGAAATAAACCAAATAATGGTATATAGTTACGACTTTTTGAGCTGAAATGATTTTAAAATTCCATCATTCGTTTCAAATTTTGCCCGATCCCGGATGAAGTTTTTAATAAAATAATAACAGGCTGTAATGTGTTAACATTTATCCTATCGTTGCTCTCTTTAATCTCTCGCTAGTTTAGTGACATTTTATTCAGTCTGATCGCGTTTATGTAACATTGCAGTCACGCCGGATTATGTTGTATTTATAATGGTAGCAGATCGAACTGGCAAACTCGAATTTATGGAGCACTCTAGTGCATTAACCTATCGTCGGTGCGTGACGATAGTTGTGCATAATTATAGCTGCAACTAGTGCAACGGGGTCCACCGGAGACCCCGGGCCTGATTGCGAAACCGCATAAATTACCTCCGCGAAAATTACACGACGCGGCTGCACCGAACGAGATGGCGGCGAGACCGCAGAAATTTTTTTCTTTAACTTTCGGCGAAAGATAAGTTCTGTTATCGCACGTGTACGAACGTGATGCAACGCGCGACTCGAATTTTTCGCGAAAAATACCGCCGGAGAACGCGGATACCGCGAGCGAAAGTCAAGCTCGAGGAAAACGCGCCACTAATCTACTAATAAGAATTAGTAGATTTTGTGATTTATTTTATTATTAGTTATTATTTATTAGTAGATTATAAATGAAACTAGATTATAAACTTATTAGTAGAATTAGTAGAAAAGCTATAGTAGAAAAACTATATTGGCAAAAAAACTTCTACTATAGTAGAAAAACTAGATTATAAACTTATTAGTAGAATTAGTAGAACTAATCTACTAATAAGAACTAAACTAATAAGAATAGATTTGTAGCTGCATTTTTTAGAAAATTTCAAGAACGCGTTTAATTTTCTAAGAATCGTGTCGTATTGGGGTTCCTATTGGAGTTTTTTTTCTTCTTCGATCGTCTATTAAGAAATATATAAGTAGAAACGAAACTTATCTCGAGCGATGCAAATTACATCCTAATCCTTTCTCGTAGTTTCATTTATATGATGCATAACGCAATTTTTGTTTTCTCACCCTCTGTTTATTTTCTTTCTTTTTCAGTTTTCGTGTCGATTCTCGACTTTCGTCATGGCCGTTTGTTATGCAGCGCGGGGGAACCTGGCGTAAGTGTCTGAAGCTGATCGAATAAATCTGAAGGAAAAATTAACGCTTTTAGTTTAAATTTGAACTTCCACGAATTCGCGTTGCTGTGAATAGCAGCTGAATTTTCTCTCCGCTAAAGCGCCGATTTTTGATTTTCAAGTATCTGGACTTCGACAACCTGCCGGAGACGAATTTCTCGTGTCAAGGAAAGGTGATCGGTGGATACTACGCGGACGTCGAGGCGGGCTGTCAAATGTTTCACGTCTGCACCATCGGCCAGAAAGGTAGTTCTGCATTGTGAAGGCGGGATCCCCAAATACTGCACGAAAGTGGCTTAAATCATTCGCA
The DNA here is from genome assembly GCA_003063835.1 of Aphaenogaster floridana. Taxonomy (NCBI): domain Eukaryota; kingdom Metazoa; phylum Arthropoda; class Insecta; order Hymenoptera; family Formicidae; genus Aphaenogaster; species Aphaenogaster floridana. Next base: position 89,673 of record NJRP01000192.1, read on the forward strand.
TCTTGACGCATTTACGAGAGAAAACTTCAAGGAGACTTCGAGACGTCATTCTTCTTACGTTTCTTCGTTGAATAAACCCGTGAGATGTGAATTCAAACTTTCGGTAAATTACATCGCTCACCTCGACAGATTCAACAAAGGCGTAATATTTTTTAATTACAAAAAATAAAGTCCTTAACGATATAGATATAAATTAATTATATATTAAATATGTATATAAATTACGTATAATACATTCTAATTGATAAAAAATCAATTACATTGTGAAGAGAAAGTAAATTCAATCGCACTGAAAATGATGCCGTCTATTGTGATATTAACATGACATTAATCAAATTGCAAGCTAATCAAGATCCACTCTATCGAGTGGATCAATGGTAAAAGGAACGTTTATTGCTTCATTTTGCCGGTATTTTTTCGGGAGGAAAGTCACGAGCGAAAATTTCAATCGACAAGTTAGATTCTCAAGAACGAACTCGCACGACGAGGAGACCAACTCCTCATGACGAGTCAAAGCCAGACTCTCGGCTTAGGTCAGTAAACGTTCTTCGACGACCGTGACATTCTCGCCGTGAGCGATCTACCGCGCGATCGGTTACAAAACTTCTTCGATGGGCAGCCTTCGGCCGGGGCTTTCGAAACGATCTACTTATCGTCGATACTAATGCCGATCCTAAATAGGCTCGCGCTGCTATTAATTACCGCCTCTAATTCCCAACTCTGATCCGGATCCGCGTCTGATAAATCGCCGGCAGCCGGCCCCGGATCCGAACGGCCGTCTCTGACTCCTTCGTCGCGCCACGTGAACGCTTGACATATAAAACGATTTGCATAATCGCCTGTACAAAATCGACTTTATGGACTGGATTGGATCGAGGTGGACGCGATGCGTGGTAGTAGGTTTCGCCGGGAGTCTCGGAGAATGGAGCTCGAGTGTCTCCGAAATATGCGAGAAGCGTCTCGCCGAAGATAAATCACTGCGTTCCCTCGGCGGAGACGTGGGTGATCTCAACATGAAAAATCGCGCTCAAAGACAACACAGTCTCCTTCGTTTTAGAGACGAAATCAATCCTGTTGAATTAAATTTATATTACACAGCATAAATAAAATATACGTAATTTACTGCCCGTTCTTGATTGAATTAACACTAAAGCTACTGACGATTTATATATACCTATTTTTACCGAACCGGATTATATGTATATTAAGAAAAAGTCGTGAAGTCAATTGAGGAAAAGCGATAACATTGAATGCAGAATTTTTATCAATAGTTTAAAAACAGTCATTTGACCGGCGATGGTAGTTTTAGTGTTAATCAAAAGTTTAAAAACTGTCATTTGACCGGCGGTGGTAGGTTTAGTGTTAAATAACATCGAGAAACGATTGATAGCCAAGCGAATCTACATCGCAAACTTGAAATCGGAGCTGCGCTAAAACTACGAATCTCTAGCGACAAGCACGCCCTGTGAGTTCAGAGCATCCCCGAATAATGACCCTCTTCTTCACCGTGAGACTTGGTTTCAGACGAGATTATGGACATAAAATTCCTCTGTCTGAACGGGACCGTCTTCGACCAGGAGACCAGAGTCTGCGAGAGGGTTGACGAGGTCGACTGCAGCAAGAGCGAGCGATTCTACAATTTGAATCTGGAGCTCTACGGCAATAACGCTGTGACGCTCAGGTAATTCTAAGAATGCAAATTGCAACCCTTACTCTCCTATTCTATGAATTTGAGCTTCCCGAAAATAATTGGATAAAGAATTATAAATAATCCAGCAATAATTAATAATTAATTTAAATCTTAAAATAGTTTTATAATTATTTTTAATTATTAAGAAACAGTTTCTTTGATTTTATAATATAATTTTTGAATTTTATCTGAGTCTCTTCGCGCTAAAACCATAACACATTTGATAAAGTTAGCAAATGTGTTATGGTTTTAGCGCGAAGAGACTCAGATAAAATTCAAAAATTATATTATAAAATCAAAGAAACTGTTTCTTAATAATTAAAAATAATTATAAAACTATTTTTAAGGAGATAAAATTGTTACGCGAATATCTTCATCCGAAAGTCTCGATCGTTCCCTGAGATAAAATATACTTTAATCTAAAGTTCTATTTAGTGCTAGATTAATTATACCTGACGCAATAGTTACGCAATAGTTTGTACAAAGCCTTCCTTTCTCGGTCTGCATAGCAATTCTATTATTTAATAATGTGACCATAAAATCCAGTTTTCTTTTTATATCCGTCGACAGAAAGTAACGATTTACATGGTGTTTTAATAGACGTAAGAAAATGGCTTGTCAAAGGGTTAATGACAATTCCGACTTTCTGGAAATTTCATTAATAACACGGCGAGTCGGTCGCTAATCTATTTTCCGGTTTCGCATTGATGCAAATCGCTGCGAGCAGAAACTAGCTATCGAATGAAAGAAGTTGTTGCACACTCTGATTGCTTCGCTGGTCATATACAAGGTGTCAAATACGGCCGCAGTTCCCGGCAGACTCGGACGTTCACTTTACGTTTCGTAAGGACCGAAGATATACCGAACATATCTTTTCCGTTCGACGTAATTTATCTTCGATTTATATAAAATTTCGCGTGGATACGAATAGAATAGTGAATATCGATAGAAATTATTAGAGACCTGTTGAATGTAAATAAATAACGAGATTTTACTGTTGCCGCTCCGACTCGGGTAAAAATCCGGCTTTCTCGGAAATCTAATTTCGACGTAACGACCAAGGTGTTAAAGTATAAAAAAAGAATCTTTTCCCCAATTTTAAATTCACTCGACGAAAGTTTATCGCTAAAAGGTGAACGCTCGCTCGCGCGAGCGAGCGTCGCGGGACACCCCGTACACGAGGTAATACCGAGTTGCCGCATTTCAGAAATTCTCACTGGCATTTCGCGGATTGCTACATTTTTCCCGCTTCTCGTTCCGTTTGCGCAACGTCCAAAGCAACGCTCTCAGAAATATGATCGCGTAATGTTCGCGCGGCGAAAACGAAACGGCGCGCCGGCGCTCGGTATCTCATTGTCGGACTCGCGTGTTTCCAGGCTCGCGATGCGTGCGTTTTTTGCGTGCAAACGCGCACCTCGAGGACCTCGAGGTCTCGAAACCGGCGTCAGGCGGTAAAAGGCACGTACGTATGTATACCCGTAAATATTTCAATGGGTTTTCCTATACGCTCGGTGTCCCAGGAATGCCGGTGTCCTCCCCGGCACGGCTGCAGATAAATAATATGCGGATAAAAATTATAACGATTAACTGTCACGACGAGCGAAATTTATACGCTGTTCGACGCGAGGCGGCTAAAGTCATCATTTCCTCTCCCGACGACTTCTATTTTCGGCCGACAGTAAATCCGCGTTCCCGCGCCGCTCGTTTTACCCTCGGGGATTAAGCCCCCGACCTCTCCACGCCTCTTCTTGCACCTTACACGTTATTATCATCCGTCAGCGTTGTCCGACGATTAACGGTCGTTACCTCGAAGCGGTTATCTCGCGAGCCGCTGATGCTCGGGAATGCATCGCCGCGACACTCTAGCATCCGCTAACGACGACGATTTTCTTCCCAAGAATTTATAACGCGATGCGACCACGGTGAACAGATAAAGATACTCGCTCGCCGTATCAGGACCTCACATCGAGATCGCAGCCTATAAATCACCAGGCAGTGATACATGCTCCATGTAACGTAATATCTAGTGCAATATCTAGTTTCGTAAACCCATGCAAAAGCGCTACCGAGAGGAGTCACGCGTTCGCGAGACAATGTCGCAACTTGTCTACGATCTACAGCTTTTAACGGCGCACGTCCGTTTCTTCCGTTGCCCGCAGCTTGCACGAGAACGGCGACGACGAGGACGATCTGTCGATTGACTCAGTGGAGGATCATCAGCTGCGAACTACGTCGGCGCGACCCAGCACGACCAGCACGACCAGCACGACCACGTCCCGGCCCAGCAAATCGTCCACCACGGCTGCCAGCGGTTCCTTCCAGCACCCGGCCGGCTATCCGCAGCACTATCAACCGCAGCCGCCGTTCCCGCAGGTGCACACGAGCCAGTCCAAGTCGCTGTACGACGACAAGAACGGCGGCTACCATCACCAGTACATCTTCCACAACGGCGGCGAACGCCCCAGCAATCAGGCCACGTCCTACCAATTGTTCAGCAATCAGGGCGTAAGCTCGACGACCGTGCCGCCGGCACCACCCCCGCCACCCCCGCCGCAAATACATCAGATCAGGTACAGCTCGACGGTGGGCCCGCCGCCGCAGATCATTCACAGCGAACCGTCGACCGTAACGCCGCTGTTCCACGCGACGTCCTCCACGATTCAGACGCTGCTCAACAGCAACGCGAATAGCCCGGCGGCCTTGATCAACCCCATCTTTCATAATCACGGGATCGCGAGCACTACCGAGCATTTCACCGTCCACAGCAACAATCCGCGCGAGATCACCGACTATCGCGACGATGACGATCAGGAGCAGGATATAAGGGCGTTGGAGGCGATACAGTCAGCGAACAAGGGCAAGGTATGTGCATAGTGTTTTGCGTTTAACCGTGTAAAACTTTATAATAATGAAAGCACAATCACTGAAAATCATTTTGGTCAGAGGTGGCCAAACTTAGAAGCACCAAGATCTTTCAGCTTCCTCACCCTATCGCGATCTACTGTTGTATGTGAAATAAGCATATTTATATATTTTATATTGTGTTTGCGATTGGGCATAAAAGAGTAATAATTAATTATGGTTACATTGCAATTACAACTGTTGTATTGTGAATTTCATGTTGTCACACGATCGACTGCCCGAGTGTCCGCGATCGATCGTTTGGCCACCTCTGGTTTTTTTGGTACTCGATCTCCGGTTTAAATGCAAGCGGAATGTGCTTTGATAAAAAATGTTATCATATTTCTCTTACGCTTCTTTATCTTTAATATTAGATTTCCAAGCTGACGATATCTCCGGTGCCGAGTCAGCAAGAGTCGTCTCGAATAGTGCAGACGAAAACAAGTCAAACGTCGCAGCAGCAGCAGCAACAGAGGATATCCGGCAGCTTTCTGCCGACCCCGGCCACCGTCGAGACGACCGTCAGATCGTACTATCCGACACCGAGGCCTTCCCCGAAGCCCTCGCAATCGTCGGTCACTCATCAGGTTACCCAACACATTCATGTGTCGCCGGGTGTGACGGTGCCGCAGCTCAAGCCTCACCAAATCACCATAAATCTGCCACCGCCAGATATCCAAAGAATCGTGCAGAATCCGTCGCCTTTGCTGCCCTCGCAGTCCCGGGTGATCGTCACGGCGAAGGCGAGCGTGAGCGACGAGTCCGGTAGGCCCCTGAATACCACGCAATTGGTGACGTTACCATTGCCGACTATACCGGCGAGCTACGACGATTACAAGGAGGGTGACGAATCCTTCGATCCCTTTTATCGCGACGTTCCGAAAATTCGCAAAAATCGCCGGGACGCGATGGAGAAGATAAGAATCTCGCGGAGAAAACGATCGCTCGAGCAACCCTATCTCTTCATTTACGGAGTGAACAGTCAAGATGGAGATTTCAAGGTGATACGGAAGAGCGAACCACGTCAGAATGAGGATAATGCGATGAACAAGGGAAGCGCACGTGCCGAGGTTAGCATCGAAGATTTTCGAGCTATTAAAGAGAGTCTGATAAAGTTTAGGGACGTCTTACTTGGCGACATAGTAAATGAGGATTCCTCCCGCAATGGTACAGAAGAAATTAAAAATAATACCGAACGCGTCAAGACAGATAGCGAAACTTTCAACGCGGCACCTGTCAAACAGGCGAAAAATAATACGATAAAAAAAGTAGACTATCTAGAAGACTTAAAGACAGAAGCCTCAAAGCATTTGAATCTAAATAAAAATACGGATGAAGATGAGGAAGAAGATGATGAGGAAACGAGTCACGAAAATTCGTCTCCAAATGTCAAAATTAATGCTAAGAAATTGCATGATAAAAAAAAGCACATTAAGGATACGTCAGAATTAGAAGTTGAATTTCACATCGAATCTACAACTGCTCGTCCTCGAAAGAACGAATCTCGGGGAGACGTTATAGATGTAATAATACTCGATTCCGACAAAGACTCCAAAGTGAAAGCCACGTCCGCGAAGACCGACGCACCAATCGAGATTATCATCGAGGACGAAACGAAATCTGGCACGCACGACGCATCGAAGACTAACGAGAAAGTTGCGCACAGGGGACAAATCGCGGGATACCTGATAAAAGATGAATCGTGGAAGCGATCGAATTCTGTCGCCGGCGAGGGAAGACAATTGGCAGTCCCGCGCGAGACGACCAAACGGAAAGACGCCAGGGATAGCGAAGAACAAAAGCCTGGCTCAAGAAGGAAGGCTTCTCGAACGAGGTCATCGAGAAGACGCATATCTTCGAGGATAAGGCAGCAAAGGATGGAAAACGTAGAAATAACAGAAGCAATTCAGCAGAAAGAAGACATGGAAAGAACGATTACTACCACTAGTACTATTGCTGTTGGTACTACTACTTCTTCTACTACTACTTCCCCTAGTACTACTACTAGCACTACTACTTCTACTACTACTATACCTCCTACTTCTACTACTACCGTGATCCCATCCATTGCACCTTTCGAGACAAAAGTTGCGGAGCAAATCAACAGCCACATTTTCGGGGACTCGGAGTCACAAACTTTTAAAGAAGTTGACACGAGAGCGATCGGCCAACGCGAGGAGACGTACTCGAAGAGCTTACAGGACGGCAAAAGCCACGACACCAGCAAGAATAAGGAGCAATCGTTCGATCGTCAAATTGTAGAAGATCACACGAAGAGTTCGGAGCTACGCGCCGATAAAATGGAAGAGAAACGAGAAACGGAATCGACGGATTATACGCAGAGTACTGACGAAGAAAATACGACCTTCATCGAGAATCCACGAAGCGTAGAAGAAGCGGAATCGACGGAAGTTACGCGCGACTCTGAAGAGAAGAAGTCTTCCAACGAGGAGTTCTCTTATAAGGAGTACGAATTTCCGGACTATGATGAACCTAATACGGATGACAAAGAATCCGAGGAGAGCACGCAAGACGCGCCTAGTAAACTTTCTTCCGAAATTGCGACTTCTCGCGAGGGCAACTTGGAGCAAGAAGAATCGTCTCATCGCGAAGATGCAAGCGAGAGATCGAGCTCTGATGTTTCGGACGAAGAACAGAGCTCAACCGCGAGGTACAGTGAGGAGGTAAATTCCGAAGAATTGAACGAGTATCAGGATATAACGGAATCGTCCGCGGAGAGCACGCGTAGCATCCAAGAGGATTACAGGGAGCAGGAAAGTACCGAAGGTTCCACGACGCTCGCGGACTACACAAATTCCGAGGAATATACCGATTCTCAGGAGGACATTGCGGCTTCAACCGAGGAGACCGAAGGCAGTACTGAGGGTGTTCTAAAATTCACGGACGAACTGCCGAAAACAAACGATGAAGAGTACACGGAGACGACGGAAGAAACATCAGCATCTGACGAAAATGGCGCGCACGATTACGTTGACGACAATTACGAGCCGGAGAATTACAAGAGGACAGGAATTGCAACGAAATCGAATGAATCCGAGGAGGACAAGAACGAGGAGAAGAACGACGTGGAGAAGAAAGATCCTAATCGTACGAAAAATATAGAAACACAGCGGATTGATGATAGCACCGAGGTGGAAACGCAGACGAAATACGCGGCAGATGTCACGGAGGTCAAGGATCTTCAAGAAGTCGAAACTACGTCGACCACAACGACAACGTCGACTACGGCGATGACGCCGATGACAACAGCATCGACGGAGTCAACCACAACGGAATCGACCACAATGGCGTCAACCACAACGGCGTCGACCACAACGGCGTCGACCACAACGATGGCATCAAGCACGACAATTACAACTACGACCACCATTTCTCGACCGACGACTACAACCCATCGACCGACGACTACCACTACTCGTGCCACGCCGCCGAAACTCTTTAAGCCTACCGGGAACAGAAGAATTTACGCTTACATCCCTCCAACGACGACTCCGGTTCCGGTCGTGATCAAACCGAGACTGGGCCTGTTCAATCCGAAGCCCGCGAAACCGCCTAGATCTTACAATGAATTGGCGCCGAAGCCGATGATCAGGAAGCTCGTTTTATCGCGGAAACCTCTCACCACCACTGCGGCTACTACTACTATTGTTACTACTACGGAAAACTTGAACACGGAGAATCCAGAAATGACGATGGAGCCTGTGACGATGACAACAATGACAGCGGAAACGATGACGACGACGGCGACGACGGCAGCAGCGACGACGACAACAGCAACAACGGCGGTAGCAACGACAACGGCAGCGACGACGACAGCAGCGACAACGACAACGGCAGCAACGACGACAACGATGGCAGCAACGACGACGACGGCGGCGGAATCCGGCAGAAGCGAAGAGAATGTCCTCGAGAGCAAACTGGAAGCGAACGAACATATATCTCTCAATCCTTCTGCAAAGAATGATCAGATGGACAGAGAGGATCAATTTCCAAGCTCATCCGAGCAGAATACTCCGATCAACTCTTTGAAGGATGCTGATGTGGGTGTCACGACTACGGAGATCGAGGCTTTCACTCCTTATCCTCTATCCAGATTGTCCACTCTTCCATCTTCCGTCGAGCAGACAAAGAAGGAGATAGATGTTAAATCGCAAGAAATGACGGAGGACGTCGATATCTTCACGACGACCATTCCATCGACGACGCTGCCGTCTGAAAAGTCCAATGAGTACGCCGAGATCACGCCGAGTACCGGGAAATACCTCGAAGCGGGGACCACCACAACGACAACTTCCACTTCCAAAGTCTATCAGCAGGACGTCACGGAGACCTCTTCGGTTTCTTTGATTCCTCCGATTCCCGAGCGCGCGACGTCGATCTCAATCTTGACGACCGTTTTACCCAAAGCGGAGGACGCCGATCCCGTCGCGTCGATGGAAGCTGCGATTCTCAGATCGAGTGGCCGGAAGCCCGCGGGTTCGCGGAAGCACGCGAGCTTCAATTGCCTGGAGAGGGAGATGTATCGCTTCTACGGCGACTTCAGGGACTGTCGATTGTTCCACTATTGCTCGCCCGGTTTTACCTCGCGGCAGGTGCTGGACTTCCGGTTCGTGTGCGAGGAGGGCACGGCGTTCGACGAGGTGACGCAGAGCTGCCGTCACGACGTGCGTAACCGGAAGTGCCGGAATCGCTCCTGGTGAGAGCGTCCCCGGCGGGAAAGGAGGAGACGCTCCGCCATTTCGTTTTCTCCGAAACCCGCGTTTCCTCGATTCCGTTGATTTTGGTAATTCGTGAATCCTCTAGGACTCCTTAGTGTATTTATATTTTCTTCCTTTCTATTTTTTTTTAACACGCAATACGTAAGAATACCCCGAAGAAGAGGGCTCCCTCCTTCTCCTAAGCCCATTGCCATAGCGCTTCGCGCTGGATTCACACTTATTAAAGTTAATGCGCTCCGATCGACTCGCAATTCGTCGATTGGATCAGAGAGGGAAGCGAGAAGGCGCATCGTTGGCGCGGTTTCGTGAAAAAGCAAATCGCACTTATCGTTAGCGTTAAGTAAGAGAGCGAAGAACGGTTCCTACGTTGTCCTCGAAACGTGTTGGCGCGAGAGACATTAAACGGACATAGGCGCGCGACTGTGTGAAGACGCGATTTGTATCGCGATCACCGAATGATTCAGAAGCATGAGGCGTGAATTTCTGAACGTTGCCGAATATTGCCGAAGAAACTACGCCTACGGTTTATCCGTGCTCTTGGCATCTTGCTCGTACGCAGCGCGATAATGAATTTGTTAAAAAGAAGCAGTCGCCTTTTGGCCGAATAAATTAAATACTAGATAAAATCGAATATATTTTTGATAAAATATTTGCGACCGTGTGCATTGTACTCACGTCAGTGCAGTACACCTAAAAATATTTTCAATAGAAGAGTCTTCCTAGAATTTCGTATAAAATACTTTTGACAAAGCATTTTTCAAAATAATATTTTTTACATGTATTTAAACAATTTTAATTGTTGTGTATATACTGGAGTATGTCGAACTGAATACCGCAGGCATAGACGATCGCATCGTTTATTAATTCGTCACGGTATGAAAAGTGCAATTAGATGAAACATCATTGCTCAAAACATCTAGGTACGAAGGTAGCTCGATAGAACGTAGATATCTCGAAGTAACGAACGTGTAAGACGTAGTCGATTTAACGGATGCGTTACAACCGACACGTGAGAAAGCCGAGAGAAGAGAGATCGCGGCTTACAGTTTGCATAATTCGTTTCGTATATTCAATTACACGCGTTCTGCTATCAGGCGCGACAGCGGCACACCTATCACGTAATGCCGGTCGAATGATTCGCGTTACCTCTCGTGTCTTAATTTTCCTACTACTAATTAGCGCGCTTCAATTACGAGCGGAAACGAGTGCGTCTTTAAGTCAACCGTAGATAAAGTGTAGTTGTATATTTTTTCGAACTTACTCCGGAACATCTCTAGCGATTTAATCTAGATAGAATCTAGGAAATTCGTATTGTTAAATGAGCGTGTAACTTGTTAATAAATAATTATTACGCGTGTGTATATACGTTGCACTTACACGTTTCAACGGCGTACACACACACGCACGTCCAAATTAGTGTCTATTATATATTTTTTAAGCAATTGTACTATGTCAATAATAATTGTATATTCTATACGCACGCGTGACATTTATTCTGCCTTTTAAAAAATTTATTCTGACAGGATAAAAGACATTTATTCTGTCTTTTGCGCGCTATTCCTATATTTTCATCTATATTTAAAGACTAACATAAATTATATACTCTTCTCATATAATATGATTTGTTTTCATCAAGTATTTCATCGAAAACATAATTTTATTTAATTATAAGAAGTAAACTTTTCAAGTAATTTTTCTTTTCTAATATTCACATTTTTCTTAAACATTTCTTTTTTTTAAGAGAAATCTGGCAATGTATCTTCAGTTGTTAAATATGTCTTGAAGCGGTACCATTTGATGAAGTTGAGCAGTAATATTGAAGCGTAAGTTTTTACCTGCAGTCGCTAAATATTCTATTAAAGCTCTGCTATGCTAGATTTGGTAAATCAATCAAGAAACACGGTAGTCTCGCGCATTTTTGTTGATGCAGGCAGATTGGATTAAATTTATTCCTTATATGCAAAGAACTGTGTGGCCACAAATGGTCTTATATGTGGCCACAAATGGTGCATCTACTCTATACGCGTAGTGTATAATCAATGCAAGAGAATAAGCCTACTAATATTTCATGTGTTGCGCGACAAATTTTTTCAATATGTTGATTGACTGCTAGATAGAGGAATTCTCTAGTCTCTATCTTGTAGCCAATCAATACGCTTGAAAAATTTGTTGTGCGACACATGAAATATTAGTCTAAGCAGAGAGAAACCTGAGAGCGGCCATCCCGGCCTTTTTCGTGGGACTGTTGAAACCGCCTGTACATCTAGCGTCATTACATCCATTTTAGAGTTTGGCATTAGCTAGTCACATCCATTTTCCGACACTGTCGATAAATCGCATTCTGAGTGTGCCTGTGCTACATCCATTTGTGGATTTATATTTTTACAAGCAATCATTCAGTAGTCAGAAAACATCGAATATTACATGAACACGATTTTATCTTCACCTGAAATTTTACATAAGGAAAAGCACACTAAATAAAGAGAGATTGCCAAAATATTTTTTCATAAAGAAGGAAAAAAATACAATAAATTTAAAAAATAATACGGAGAATTTAAATCCGATATACGATAAAGTGCAGGTAATGTTTACATAAACGTATATCTGATTCGTTTGTTTGGATGCATTATTTATGACTCATGCTGTTTTATGTACCATTTGTCTTCTCATATCAGTCTGCCTTTGACTTTGCAATGATACGGAGCGTTGATGTGTAATATGTTTGAAATCGTAATCGTGTTATAAACCACATCATTACCTAATTTATTGTCGATTCTCCAATTTGCGACATACAAAACTTACACTCTGAGTTTCGTGAGATGACCATGGCTACAAGACAGAAATTTATTTACTGTTTGACGACATATGAACATGGAAGAATGCCATATTAATTTTTAATTTGTATTCTTTTATTCTATTTCTATTTTAGTTTCAATTTTATTATTATGATGCATCAACTATTTATTTACACTAATTTAATTGATTGGTATTTAGCTATTTATTTATTTGCTCATTTTCTTTTTCTTTTTCCTTCCCCTTTTACAACATAGTTTTATCTAGTTTTCAAATCCATGAATTTATTGGTAAATCTTCATAGTCAGTAGGATGTTTGTCGCCAACTACTATTTTATTTATTTGACTTAGGTATAGCTTTTTGTTCTTATGTCTCTTACAATAATTTGTTTGTATTATGAATTGTTAATCTTTTGTAATTTTGCGAACTTCTTCTAGATTCAAGCTTGATAAGGATCACATACAATGGTCGAAACGTCGCATATACTATACATTTAATATTAAATAAAGATTGCCAGTTGTGTCTTAAATATTTCCGTGCTGTTAATCATCACTGGCGGTGTAAAACATTATACTCTGTGATATTTATCTACAATCGTTCTATCCATATTCATACTACTATTAAGTATTATTATCATTAAAATAAAACTGATACTACTATTAATATTAATGGAAGAACATGTCACAAAAGAAGAAAAAAAATCTTTTATATAACATGTGCGTGGAAAGTGCCCATTCCGCGCGTTTCTTTTCAAGAAACGCGCGTAATGGGCCACTTTCCACGCACGTGTAATATAAAATAGTGTGTGTAACACGTGCGAGTTGACAATTGTAAACTCGTGCGGATGATCGCATTCGCCTTCTCCGCGCTCGTGTCCAATTGTCAACTTCCCGCACTTGTTACACAAATAACTATATTCAGAATACATTTTTACTTTACTTTGCAACTCGATTGTAGAACGCGAATGGTAGTCGTCGTTAATTCCGTGCGAAAATGACATGGCGATTTGATATGAGCAGTGTTGTGCAAGGTACTTTATTTTCAGTACCTAGGTACAGGTACAGGTACTAGAAAAACAAAATACCTAGGTACAGGTACCTCAAATGTACCTTAACCCTTTCGGGACCACTTTTGTGTCCCGAGTGGGACATATATGCCCCTGTGGTCCCGAAAGGGTTAAATACCTAGGTTTAGATTTTTATTTATTAACATAAAATTTCAGAATAAATAGGCATTTATGATTTCATGTATTTTCGACTTTTATGGACCACTAATATTATTGATTTTCAGACGAACAAACTAATTAAACAATTTATTGTGTAAAAGATGCAACCCATATCTTTGGTGGAAGACCCATATTTTATTAAATTAATTGAAGGATTATCCGGTGTAAAATTAATGTCAAAACGTACCTTCCAAAATTATTTGCTTGACAAGATGATGTCTATAAAATTTGACATGATAGCAGTTTTCGAAGAACAACCTTAGGTTTGTACTACATCAGATACTTGGAGCGCCAATAATAAATCCTACATGGGTGTAACCTGTTATTCTATCAATGAGAATTTAAATTAAAATGGTTAAATTTAAATCGCAATGTTTGATTGTCCAAACTTAAAAGATTTGTGTTAAAATGTACCATATATCCCATTAAATATTCAATTATAAAAAAATTTATGTGAAATACACTTTTATCGAACTCCGTGCCTGTTGAATGTGCATTTAGTGCAGGAAAGTATCATCCAAAAAGTAATTAAAATGTACCTAAATATAGGTACCGGTAGACAAGAAATTGTACCTAGGTATAGATATAGGTACCAGAGAAAAAATGTACCTCGGTACAGTACATAGGTACGTAAATTTGTATCTAGTTACAGTACCTCGGTACAAGTACCTAGGTACTGCACAACACTGGATATGAGGTTGCTCTTCCCCGTCGTTGGGTTTTTACACCCTCGGGGTACTGGGCAACCCATCCTCCAATTTGCGCGTATGCGCTTTGCCATATCAAAGCCTTTGAGTTTCCGAGAACTGCCGGGGGAAAACCAGAATTTAATTCCAGCCTTGCAAAGGGAATCTTAAACATTCAACGGGACACCGAACTAGGCGTCGCGGATGGATCTCATGGGAACCGACGAGAAATAACTCTTCACGATGACTCCCCGTCGCTACGAACACGTGTTCGTCCACCTAACGCGAGGGACAACGATAAGGACCTATCGCCGAGGCAACGAATCCTGCCCGAGAACGTGGAAGGAACCCGGTTATATGCTGACTAAAATAAAAATTAAAATCGCTTGGCACTTCGTACGGCACTGCCGAAATTAAAACTAAAAAAGCGCTGATAATTACGATCGCGCGACACTTTGCACGGCACTCCCGAAAATGCAACGCGACGAACCGCTTGTACAATTGGCGGCGATTTGAAGCCACATAAAAGCCATTTAACGACCATGTTGTGTCCAGGTTGCTCTTCCCCGTCGTTGGGTTTTTATACCCTCAGGGTAATGGGCAACCCACCTCCAACTTGTCCGAGAAAACGGACGGTGCAACGCGTATGCGCTTGTCACATAAGAACCATTGAGCGACTCGTGGCGATGCTGTGTTGACAAGAGTGAAATGGGTACAGTTAGCTTTCCCGTTTTGACACCCTCAGGGTGCTAGGCCCTCCCATCACGACTAGGTCGTACCCACGGGAGGGAAAGTATCATTGGCGAAAAACCGTACAATTATTAACGAAAAATTAATTTTAAAAATGTTAATTGCGCAAACATTATTTGCATAAGAGTAAAAATCGCATGAATTGTGTTGCACAAAAGTATTTATTAAATAATGTCGCGTTTTTTCTGACTCGTGTGATTATCGTTCTAAGTGATAATTGAGAGTTATATTCAAGCAAAAGAATAAATTTATTTTAATTTAATTCCGTTCTGATGCATAAAGACTCGACACCATATCTCGCGAATTATCAGGAACTGAATTTTATAACATAAAGCTGAACTATGAAATCAGAAATAAGAATAAAGAGTGCTAAACGCAAACCACGCGCGAGAGAATTTAAAATTTTAATTCGCACTCGTTACTCGTATTTAATCAAATAATGGCAAATGGTTCCAAGATTGAATATCAGACAATTTATTTTAACCCATCTATTTTAAGGCAACGGATCTACGAGATATCATTTATCTGCAATATCTTCTGTTGTAATTTGACACACATGTATAAATATATACCCAGACAGCACAAAACTCTGAAAGATATCTTCAAGAACTCTTTTTTAAGACGTCTTTTAGAACTGCGAATAAGATCTCTTAAAGACATCAATTTAAAGAAGTCTTTTTTCTGTCATCAAGAAGACTTCTTAATTCAGACTATAATTTGTTATCTCATTTATGACGAGTTTTAGATTGACTCATGGCTTCCACCGTGGATTTACATTGGATGCGTTCCACTTAACGCTCGGAACGCTTCGCGAGTCATGTCATCCTTGTTGTTTATCAAATGATGAACAA
>NJRP01000192.1:131034-154517 GCA_003063835.1 Aphaenogaster floridana
AAAAACAGTGATAACATCCAATAGTTTCGCTCTAGGGAGTATCGTGAAAATATCGTCAACGTATCGGTAAAAACATGGAACGTCAAAATCAAGTAAAGAAAGACAATGTGTTTCTAAATCCTCCATCACAATATTCGCTAGGATGGGTGAAAGAGGTGATCCCATTGGACTACCGAAAATTTGTTCATAAGCCTGTCCATTAAATAACTGTTTTCCAAAGAATCTAATTACTAAACATTTTTGTAAATTATATATTTGCAAAAAAGATGTTACTACACCCAATAGAAACGAAATTTTTGACTGGTTGAAATGCTTATTAATATCAACCATAGACGTCTAAGGGTGCGTTTCCACTGAGCGCGTCACGCGTCGCGTCAACCGTAGTTAACCAATCAAAACATTCTATTTTGAAATGGAATGTTTTGGATTTTTAAATAGGAAGTTTTAATTGGTTAACTACGGTTGACGCGACGCGTGACGCGCTCAGTGGAAACGCAGCCTAATAGTCGTCTTTCCGACCTGTCATTTCTCACTGGGGATACAATTAGTGGCGGATAAACTGCAGGATTATAAGCATCTCTGCTATACACAATAGAATTTCTTAACAAACTTCCGCACACATAAACTACTGTGATCCTTCTTTTATCGAAAACCGAACATTAAAGTAACAACACCTTTGGGGGTATAGTATATTTGGATGGAAATGGAATTGGGGAAAGTGGAGTGTGAACTCCACTATATGTGCCGACGTCTGGTCCCGACGTCTGGCCATTAGATATTCTTGCCGAATTTGTTTATATGTTGTTATCCGTGCGACCAAGTACTTTCGAGAAAGCGCGCTCGTAGCAACAAACGTGGTGCCATGCCGGGCTGCCGCTTTATAGGGGCATACACAGCCCCCACACAACACATACGCCGCTTGCTGAGTACATACGAATAAACAAATGCTATGGCCTAGCCATCTGCACATGTATCGGAGCACATTCTCAGCGCGTGCTTCTCTTTATATTTGTATGTCATGATTAATGATTATTCGAAAAATATCAATTAATATTTATTATGTATATCATGTATATTATATTTTTGTATAATTAAATAGTGTATAAAATAAGTATAATTCTTGTGTAATTTTCTCTATAGTTGTATAATCCTATACGATTCCCGGTAAAAAATTTTTCATGTAAGAACATATACAAATATATATAATTATATAAAATATGTCCATATATGTTTTCTCTCTCCTGTATAATCTGTGTTCGTATACAGGGTGAGTTTTTTAAGTGTTACAAACTTATATCTCGGAAACAAAGCATTTTAAAGAAAAATGTTTCATACAAAAGTTTTATGACTTTGACGGGGACATAAGATGGTATCATTGGTTTGATCTTGGACAGTCGTTTGAAGATTACATAAAAGTCACTTTCAATTTCTAAAATGGAAATCTTTATTTTTCGATGCATATTCTTGTAGCTTATCTCAAGAGCTTTTCAAAACACTATAATAAAATATTTTGTCATTAAGTACTTTTCGAATTATAAAACTTGAAAGTTACAGTACCGCCGGCATTAGTATTACCCAAGGTGTACCGCGTGGAGGTTGCATGATCGGATTTACACCTCAGAGAGAGAGTTTGAAGTCATTAAATACTGCGGGAGTGACGAATAATGATGAACAATTTGGTAAAATAACGCGCCTCTTCTTTAGAACTCTTGCCCGATCTAGCGAAGGATAACCAACCAAGGATATAAAGAAATACGGACCAGAGTAATTGATATTAAAGAATTGCTTAAAATTTAACTAACACGTACATACATTAAAGAATACGCTGTTTTATCCGAAAAAGAATACATGTACTTTTAAGAAAGTACGGATGGTAATCCTATTTACATTGTCTAATTAAACATTTTATTTCGCTCGATTAAAGTCGTTTTGAAAAAACATTTTCGTATGCTACTCCGCGCTCACAGTTTTAAATTGACAAACTGCAATCAGACAGATTTAACCCTAGCAAACCATACCGCGGTCTGGTGGACACGTTTGTTTATAAATGTTATAACTTTTGAACAAATAACTTTTTGGGTTTAACAATTGCTTCTTCATGGTAGTCGAAGTCTGGCGTTTCGATTTCACTATAAGTAAACCTCAATAGACGCATTTTTTGAAAAGTTATAGAGCGATAAAAATCGTCCGACAGACCATGTGTAGCGGCATAATGCCTAAGGCACTAAAAATAGGTGTGGTGTGCTAGGGTTAAAAATTTAAAGATCAAGATTTATTCTAATTAAAGTATCTAAAAAGAGTTAACACAATTGCTTTAATATATTCGTTAATACATTTAATTTATTATTGGATAAAAAGTTTATTCTAGTAAACTATCAATTGCAGAACTCAGTGCCATACAATTATACCAGTGTGTAATCTTGTATTTTAGTTGCACAAGCAACCATCTGCAAAAGGGTGTCCACTAGGAGACGGGTATTTATTTTCACATATTTATTTTATTTATTAAAAGTTTCCTACAATTCTACATTAAATATGTATTCTCTTAAGGCAACTTAAGCAATAATATATACATTATTTATGGCATCAGCGCATGTATGGCAATTGGGTTTTTATTTCGTTCTCAATCAATATAACGCATTTTCAAATCATTATTATACGGATTATTATTTGCATCGCAGATGAAGTTTCATCGAAATATGTGGTATCATGTATTGAAATTTGCAATTCTTGATTGTTATTCGGAATTACTGCGTTGTCAATCTTCGTTCCCATTCTTCAATCTTATCAGAATTTAAAAAAGCCTCGCCTGCTGGTATGATGGCGTAGTTCTCGCTATTGCTTCGTTTTCGCTGAAAAAGCACGTTAAGTAAAATTAAAAATTTATTCTCTCATTTTTTAATTAACAACGTACGTATTAATAATTCTACCCAGAGTAGATCATTGACGAAAAAGAATATAACAATCATTGAAGTAATATCGAGAAAAAGAATCCTATAAAAATCCTAGGGCGATATTCATAGTCGATTCTTATATTTAAGATCGTCTTAAGCACGATCTCAAAATGCTATTTAGCCATTTCATTGGCTGAGCGGAATTATAAGACCACCTAAGAGACTCGACTTAAGACAATCTTAAATATAAGAATCGACTATGAATACCGACTCTAAATATACATGGTAATGTATTAGATCATCAATCATTAATTAAAAAATACTTAGCATGTTTTGTAAGCTATTTTTTATTTGAATATCTTTTAGGTATCTTCGGGAATATCTGTGTTTGATAAATACAATAACAAATTTATAAATATTAATATTAATTAATGTTAAATTTATAAATAATAATTAAATACAGGAGAAGTACATCCTGTGGAAAAGACAAAGAACGTTTCTAAATATCACTCACCAGCCGGTGACATTTTCCGCGGCGTCGCAAGCGTCGATGAGCTGGTTGAAGGCATTTCCAATACCACAATTCTGCAGTCGCGGACGTCCGTTCACGCAGATGTAAAAGTGGTGGCAATCAGCGGGACTGCGATAAAACTTAATCTCGGCGTCCAGGAAGGGACCGTGCCTCACTTCCGGGCAGCGGAAACCGAGGAAGGTTTCGGCGTCACAGTCCGGCACCTGGTCCGGCCAGTCGCACCGATAGCTCTGCGGATTGAAGGCCAGACCCTCCGGACAGTCGAACACGTAGCCCCTGCCGTCCACGCAGTTCATGAACTGGCCGCAGTGCTGATGATCACCGATCTTGAAGTAGCCGTACTGATGGGGACAATCGTCCGTCGGGTTTGCCGGCTCTGAAGAAAATTTAACGATAACGTTTCGTCATTCGATCGCGCCTCGATACGATCAGTTTGGTTCACGAGAGGTCCTTTCGCTTAAATTCCAACGATTTTAGATAAACAAACCGCGAGCTGGATCAAACTATTTAGCATCTTTATCATTGGAATCCTAGGTGATAGAATATTTCTAATAAAAATTTGTAATAGTCGTAATTGCGAAGGACTCACGCAAATTCTTTCTGCCCGCGCAGTCTACGTCGATCGGATATCCGCAGGGATAGTTGAAGCGCGCTTCAGGGTTGAAAAACAAGCCTTCGGGACATAGCTTCTCCTCGGCGATCCCGTCGATGCACTCGATGTAGGCGTCGCACTGATTCTGCACCGGGAAGCGGCCGTTCCTCTCCGGACACGATGGGCCACGTTTCGGCGAGAATTGCTGCGAGAATTGCTGACCGCGATTCAGCTGATTGTCGAACAGCTGATTCGAGAATCTGCTGTTTTGATTGAGCGCTGAAATGACAATAAGTTTTACAAAAATTTTCAAATACAAAATACATCTTTTATATCGCGTAGATATTCCGGTCTCTATTAGATGTCCACAGTCTCGATTAAGCTTAAATTGAATTGTATAAGATAATTTAGCTTGCTAGTTTATTTTAACAAAAGTAATTAGCAATTAAGATGTTTTCATTGAATGATATATCGTACGCAGACAAAAAGCCGAGTGTTATATGCATAGAGAGAAACTTTTCTCTCTTCCACAATTCCAGCTACCAAAATCACGGAATGGAGATGATTCCGAGACACCGATTTAATTTAATATTGCGCATGAAACTCGTCAAACGAGTCCCAGAGAGTATTAATAAGTCGTGTTAACGCAGCGTCCACGATTAACGCGCGACGGCGAAAGTTCGGTGGTTCGCCGGCACTCGATCTCTACGAAGATATCACATACATTAGCGTTACCTGCGCATCGCTTATGCAACGCGTTTGTAACCGATTTGCAGGCAGCATCGAATTGGGCCCAATCGACCCGAGGACGCTTTTCAAGAGATGAAGCGAGATCAGCGAGAATCTCCAAAGAATATATAAGAAATAATCGCGCTGCGAACGAGACCAAATCAAGGTCTCGTGCAAGGAATTTTATTCGATGCTGTATCCTTCCTCAATGTTAATGAGATAGAAGATATTTGGGTGAGGCCCGAAAAAAGCCGGTCCGATATCAGGCCCCGGGACATTGCGAAAGGCCGAGGAACGACGGCGATGGTTCTGCGCACGAAAACCGACGGCCGTTCCCGGAGAGGTTTCCCGAGACATTTCCGCGGGGCAGAAATTGCGCAAGGTAATGAGTGCAAACAACGAGAGAGAAAGTTTCGCTGATTACAAACTCGATTATCCGTCGTTAGGCCGACGAGGACGAGCATTAAATCCCGCCTACCGACGAGTCCTTCTGTCCGAAGGTCGAAAGAGTAATTCTCCGGTTAGAAGGCATCGGAATGCGCATCGTGCATCAATCGGGCTGTTCTGGCAATAAAAACGAAAGAACAAACAGATTCCTTTCTTTTTTTAAATTATGATATAAATTATCGCGATCTTATTAATGTATAGTGACTGTTAGAAGTCTAACTATGACACAGCGGAAGATTAATATTCATATGTGTGTCAAAGTTTTAAGCTTAAAAATTCATTTCCCCGGCAGCGTGCGAGCGCATCGCATACAAATTACCGATGCGCTCGTGACTGAGCATACGTATAGTAATATGACAGTAAACTGCTATTCAGGTCGCGTTGTACTTGTAAAATCGGATGTACACAAATTTCCTAAGCGCCCTCTAGCTTAGCCAGCCTTGTTAGGCTGTCTGAATTATGCATAGTATTACGTATAATTACTTGCGTAATATTACATAATATTATGTAATACGTCTACGTTGAAAGTATGTACTCCTTTCGTATGGGCGAGTTTCAATTTTTGAGATGCCAAATCTGTCCTAAAAATTTAACCAGAAATGAGGAACACGTCTAATAAATCGTATTAAGTCAAACTATCATTTATAAATCAATTAAAAACCATAGTAAAGTTTAATTACTAGAAATCAGTTTGAGTATTAATTATAACTCAGTATAAAAATTTAAGAAAATGTGCCTTTTGATTTATAAATACTGACTAATTCAGATTCTCTCTTGTTATAATCTATTTAAACTGCTTTTGAAATAACATCACACACTCAAATATTTTTTAAACAATAAAAAGAAGAAGGAAAGGCAGAAGAATTGGTGTTACTAAAATTCATGCCGTACATACACTGAGAAAAAAAAGCTGTTACTTCAATTAAAGTGGTATCATGGGGTGCCAAAAACATAAATAGTTCATTCAATTGTATTATTATTAGATCCAATCTCTACATTTTTAAACCAATAATTCAATCATTGTTTTAATAATCCAAATATTTGGGTCTATTAATAATATCAATTGAATGAACTACTTTATGTTTTTGGCACCCCGTGATACCACTTTTTAAAAAATTGAAGCAACACAGCTTTTTTTCTGTGTAGAAGTAGATCTGTGTCGAGGGAATTTTTTAAATCGTACACACAGAGAATCTGAAAGAATGTTACACTCGTGCCGTCAGAAAGATCACATCACTGCCTCTGGAAACGGCACGGCAGAAACGAAGATGACGATTCGTTCGTCTATTCTTCGGCGAACGGATGAGCGGCATTTCACTTTCTCGAACGGTGCGAGAGAACACCGCGGGGTAAACTGTTACTCACACGTTGTCGCGGCGAGGATGCCGCAGGCGATTAGCAGATGGACGATCGGTTTCGAGGCCATCTCGGACTCGTCGTCGCTGAAATCCACGTTCCTTCTGGCCCGATCCCGAAAGGAAGACTACGACGCGCCGCCGCCGCCCGGCGTGCTTTTATCATCTTCGCGCGCAGATGAGAGCGGGAGAGGATAACTGCGTCTTCGTCCGCTGATGGAAATCATCCCATTGCGTCTTCTTCTCGAAGTAAAAGGACCGTGACGTCTGTCGCAGCCGAAAAGCCGACATGTCGCTCCGTTTCGGGCGATTCATTCATCTTACGTCTCAACTTCCGTCTCAACTTGGCATGCAAAATTGAATTAGAAAATTGATGATTGATGCAGCCCGTCAAATGCATGATCCGCCGTTTAAAATTAATTACCTGTGACTTTGTAATTATTAATTCTAATTATTTTAATTATTATATTATCAATTGTATTATTAATATATTATTGTAATACATACTATTAATTATTATTAACTAAATATTATAACATTAACTAATTCAAAATTAAATTCTGGCAATAATTAATGATATTTTCAAATGTATAAATTAGAATTTATTTTCGGAGAAGAATTGATGTAAATATGCAAAAATTGTTTTACGCGATTTCCTAAATGCTATCAACTTTCTGTTAGTAATACCTACCTTTAATAGCTGATACTATTCGTTTACAATATCCTGGAATTGGAGGCTCGCTGCTAGCTTGAGTTTGCATGAATGTCAAGATAAAGTGAGATAAATGTCATCCACAACCAGCCTTGTCCATCTCCTCGAAACGAGAATGGCAATTGCCGAGAAGTCGAGTCTCTCTTATATCCAATAAAGAGCAACGCGGTAACCCGCATTGCATTTAGACGCGCATTTATGCGCATATTGCGTTTTTCTGCATAATTCATACGCAATAATAATTGTGTAGATTGGTGCGTAAATATAATTTGCATAAAGAATTATTGTCAGTGTGCTATTATAATTCAATGAGGCCACTACATGAATACATAATTCGTACTTAATATGGCATTTTTCTTGCGGTCTAAAATACCTTTTTGCATAAAGGAAAGACAAATGAGATATTTGATTTTAATAGAATCGAATTCTCTATAATATAACTGAGGATTCGTCTATTATTGTTATTAATTATAATTATCAAAAATATATTTTTGGTACACGTTTCACTTCTTTGTCAATTTTTGTTTCTGGGGGAAAAGCCACATAAAATTTTATTTTTCTTGAAAGAACATAATTTAATTTTTTCTAAACGTTTTCTTCATTTTTTTTTCTTTTGTTCCCGCTTGGAGCTACTAAAAGAGACGAAAAACACGGATGTTTGCGTACCGTACTGCGACGAGACGAGCATCTCGCTGCGGGCTCCGCGGAATGGAGCCTTGACATTTTCCTCGTATCGACAAGAGCAAGTCGCCTCGAATGTGGAAGGTGGACGTCTGGTGGTCTTTTACCTCGCGCGACGCGCACGGCTAATGTCTGATTGCATCACGTCAAAACACCGACGGCAATTCCCCGAATATTTTGCATGTCACTGTACGACAATTCCGTATATTGCGACATGTAACAATGCATTAGATTCGATGAGTCAGGGATTTCCACGGCGACGGAATTTTAGGAGCTCGAATTTTGATTATGATTGAGATAACGAACATTTCGTAGCAAAATCAGTTGGTCAACAAAGAATGGAGATCGATGTTCGATCGTTGGACGAGCTCATTACGTCTATTTCGGACGGTCTATAAAAAATTCAAAGTTCAGAATATTATAATTATAAATTTTTATAACTTTATGCGTCGCTGCAATATAAAAGACAAAGTTGGAGAATTAGAATATATCCACGAATATAAAATATTAAAATACATCAAAATGCACAGCACATAAAAAATCGCAGATAAAATAAAGTAAAATAATATAAAATATTGTAAATAAAACGCGTCAGATTTTTATCCTGAAATCTGACACGAATTACAAACATGATTTGAATATATTACAAATAATATATTAAATCTAAAATATGAATTTCAGAAATGTCGTCCGTCTAATGACAGTCGGTAACTACTGGCAGCGCCGCGCGGACTGTCTGACAACGAAGGGCCGCTACTACTTCTGTTTGCTAGATTGCTTCTTTCTTTACTTGCGCTGATCTAGTAGATGAAATAAGGTATCAAATAGAATCGGAATACAGTTACGTTGTATTCAGAGAAGATTGTGCTATATTAAATCTATTTTTGAATATTAATTAAATTTCTATTTATCCGTTTTACGTTAAAGCCCCTACAGCACAAAAATTGCAGCAACATTGCAACAACATTGCAGTAACATTAAATATTGCCGAAATGTTGCAGCAATGTTGCTGCAATTTTTATGCTGTAGGGGAGTTATGAAGTATAAGATAAATAATAAAATTTTTCCCGATCTTTTCCAAAAATCATATAACAACTTCTTCGCAATTTTCCGTATAAGCACTACTCGAGATTAAAAATAGTTTGTTTTCCTTAGTTTAATTTAACGTGCAGATTGCGATTACTTGCCTCTCCGTTGTTGATCGAAGTATTTGTTTTTATCACGCCTCCGACTTGCGTTCATCCCACGTTGGCCTTTGTTTTTCTTTTTATTTCTAATTTTATATTCATTAATGCTGCAGTTATATATTTATTACCGCTTGCGGGAAAGGAAATACATGAAGACATTTAAATAATGTTACACGATAAACTCGCAAAAAATCTAAGAGAAGAAATAACAGAGAAAGGATAAAAATTATGCGGACTCGCTTGTTCCAGATGAACAGTCCTTATTTATATTGGTGATTGATGATCCTTATCTATATTGATGACGAAGAGGATCGTCGAATCGTTATATTTTATACACGCTCGCGTTGGAACACGCACACGTCTGGGAAATAATGAAATGATATCGTGCCTACCGCTCTAGCTTTTGAATAATCACTTTTATTTTTG
This sequence comes from Aphaenogaster floridana, assembly GCA_003063835.1. Classification (NCBI taxonomy): domain Eukaryota; kingdom Metazoa; phylum Arthropoda; class Insecta; order Hymenoptera; family Formicidae; genus Aphaenogaster; species Aphaenogaster floridana. Next base: position 140,590 of record NJRP01000192.1, read on the forward strand.
ATCCTTATCAATATTAAACAACGTATATAGTTACGTAAGGGTATATATATTACATGGAAAATTCTGTCCTTCTCGTGCGCATATATCTTCCCGAGATACCTCGAGTGCCCACCACCCGACCGTCCCGAGAGAAAAAAAGTATATCGTCACGCACATGCATCATTCACTCTCATTCTTTCTCTCCCTCTCGCTCTATTTTTTTTTCTCACACTCTTCCTTTTATCCTTTTTCCCCCTCTCTCTCTCTCGCTCTCTCTCGCTTTCTCTCCTTCTTTCTCTCTGCTTCTATTAAGGACAAGAAAGATTCTTTTTTTTTACGTCTGGTTCTTTCCCGGCAAACGAGAAAAATGGCATTCTCGCGGAATTTCCGACGTTGAAGGACGCTTTTGCATACCCATTTTTCAGACGACGCACGTTAGTCGCCGGTTCCTTTCCCGAGAACTCGTAGGGCGGTATTCATAGTCGGTTCCCATATTTAAGATCGTCTTAAGCACGATCTCAAGATACAGCCATTTCATTGGCTGAGCGGAAACTTAAGTCCACCTAAGACTCGACTTAAGAAGGATCTTAAATATAAGGAATACCGGCTCTAATCTCGGATCTTCCCGGGTCGTTCGCGCGTCCATCCACGCGAACGCGGATCGATCCACCCGGGGTGAACGCGAGAACGATGCACCCGAATCCGATGTGGAGTCGAAGAGCGACGTGGAATTATGCGAAGCGCGTGTCATTACACGCTGTCTCGCGAGATTGCTTACGTAGGAGATTGAAATCGCTACCAGAGTTAATTTAATATTAATATCGCCCGTGGCTTTTCGCAATGTCGTTCGCCGTGTAATTCGTGCCGAAGATGTTAACGATGGGCCGGATGCAGCCTCCAGAACAAACTCCATCGACACTGTCGTATACGTACCGTTGTACATACACGAGATATTTGGTTGCATATTTCTGAACGCGAATACAATCTTCCTGTATTTTCAGAGGGGGGGGGGGTTCTAGAGAAGAGAAAATAGAAAATAAATAACTTTTGCACCGTTTCGCTCGTTGCAGTGCCGTATGCTCGACACTCCGCAGAGCTGTATTATTCTATTGTACTCTACTAAATCAGTTTCGTTACAAGATATAAGTGCGTGACTCTTAGATCCCTGTCATTCTTAGTGCTTCACTTTTACGGGGAACGTATATCTTCGTTAGCTTTACATTCGTACATTTATACGAGTATGCGCTCGCAACTATGATCCGAAGACGAATTGCTCTTCAGCTGCTGATCGCTTATCCTATCGTTACATATCGCACTTCCAACGGAAAAGAAGAAGAAGAATTATCACAAGAATTATCGCGAGTATCACAAGTCGATTTTTCACAAATCGTGTTTAGAGACGGAAGGAAATAATTACTTATAAATTGCTTATTATTGCCAGGTATATGCACAACGGTATAGTGCCACCGTTTACGTTGCTCTCGCCATATTAAAAAGATACTTGTCTCCCCCTTCTCAAAAAAAGACAAACGGCGATTTCGCAGCGCTTTCGCAGTTACCACTTTCCTCGACTGAAAGTGCGATATTTCTCCGCGTCGTGCCTTCTCGCGGGAGCTAATACTTTCAACTTACAGCCGTCGAAACTCTCAAGGTATTCCGCAGCGAGTTTACTGCGACTTCAAGGTACACACGTGACATCTGCGCGGGATCCGCCGGTCTCGATACAAAACCTCGTCAAATTAAACATCCGAGAACAAAAGCGTCTTGCAAAGACGTCGGATAGATATTCTAATTCCTCGGACTCTGCGAACGTCTCTCGGACTTTCACTTCGTTCAGGTCGCTTCAGCTCTTCCGTCTTTAAGAGACGAACAATTTTTACTGGCGTCTCTCCGACTTAAATTTTACTTCGCGATTTGTACCTCGACTGACGTCGTCCCGCCACCTTGTGCAATAGGCCATTTCCTCCTATCTAAGAATACGAAAGACTAACTAAAAGGGCAAAGAGTAAAACGCCGCGTCCTCCTTATCGTTCTGCTATTAGCCTCGGATGTAATCCTATCCTCCCGAGATACATCGAGACACGCAATCTCAATTGCCTGCTAACAATATTATTCGCATAGGTAGCATGCTTGATTTGACAGGTTGAAGAATACGAGGAAGCTACGCCGTCCGCAAAGTTTTAAAGTTTAAATAGATTTGAGAAGAAGTATCGGTCACAAAAGATATTATCTTCCACTTATTTATACATCACAATAAAAATCACCCGATATTCTTGCGTTTGTAATGTTCGGAATAAAATTTTTGCAAATCGTGGCCTGACTCTTAGTGAGATTCAAATAAGACAAATTTATGAAGGACCGAAATCTACGATCGAAACGTAGTGCATCACTAAATATATATCTGGCCGGTCAGGTCGAATCGAATTATTACACTTGTTTTTTACTCATTCACTGGCGAAGAAAAGTATTATCTTTTTATTAAGTTTATGTGAAATAAAAATAAAATAAATTAATGGATTAAATAAAAAATTTAAGTAATTAAATAATAAATTAAGGAATTAAATATAAATTTGAAAATGCGACATAGCTCCTTCGTCAACTTCAACCCTTTCAACCGCCACGTATTTTTGTCCGTTTCAAGGAAGGGATCTCTAACGTCTCGTCTAACGTCTGGAGAGATGTGTACAGGCACTGTTCTTTCACAGAGTAAACTCCCGTCCGTCGAGAATCGCGATAGTGCGATCCTGCAACGGACAGAACGGATATTCAGAGTACTGTAATTTTGCTAACAGATTGCAATACGCGTTAACGTCACCGAGAGAACGCGTGCGATTCGTCTTGATCGCTAATTCTACTTCAAAAGTGCGTCTCTTTCGACGTTGGATAGACGTTCTCGAAATTGCTCAGCAATATTTCTCCATCCATTATACAAGTATATACAAAGTATATAACGGCCAAAGTTTGTGCTTCGTTCCAGGAAAGTGTCGTGTAAGTACATTGAATTATAGATCGTGTAAGATTTACGATCCAAGTTATTTCGCAGGACATTTTTGACGGTGACGTAAACTCAGTGCAATTAAGCAGCACCCTGAGATATCCGCGACATTATTACAGGGGTAGAGAGGATCAAGACTAAAAGAAAAGGAACAGATGCATTGCAGATCGCATTGCAAGCGCGAAATTCGCGCCTGCGCCCCGTCGAGTAAAACTGGACCAAGATATCCTGGCCATTTAATCTTCTCCCAATGCAGCTCTAATTTTGGACGCAATTTTTCCGCAATTCTCAAGTATAAATACTTTAATACATTTTAACTTACGTCAAAATTCCATTCAACTGAAGAGTTCAATCTACCGCGGAGTTTCGATCGAATTTAGATGAAGGGCGAGGAGAAAGGTACACACAATTTTTTTTCTTCAGGCAACGTACTCCGAACTAATTAATATCGTGACCGCGAGCGTAGATGCGAATTTGCGACCACCCTGATATGTATCGCCTAAAGAATCGAACAATCTCGCGTGTAGAAGGTATTCTACACGTGTAAAGTGCTACACGTATTCTGCGGAACGTGCGTCGTCGACGTGCGAGCGCGGTGGCGTAGACTGGCTTCGCGATCACGCGACGCTTCCGCGAATGTGTGCAGAACTGATATGTGTGAAAGGATCGCCTCCCCCCCCTCCCCCGATCGATATGTAGAGAATAAAAAGCGGGAACCGAGCTCTCGACCTGCCCCTGTAGCGTGTCGAGTATCTCCCCTTTCGATCCTCGAATCAATTTTACGCTTGGAACGCGAAACGATCGACGTTTACCGCCGCCGTTAGAGATGTACGGTATTTCGATCACAGAGAATATATGTGTATATATATTAATATATAGATATATGTGTGTGTATATATATATTTCTTTTTTTTCCTCTTTCCTCGCGAGATTAATCAGGATCCCACCGGTTCCGCCGAGAGACCCGTGCGCGATAAACTGAAGGGGGAATCAGGGTGAACGATCGTCTCTCCGAAACGAACTCACCCTTGGCGCGATAAACGAGATATACGAGTTACAATAGACGCGAATTTATCTAATAAAAGTCGGAAAAATTTATGTACTAGAAATATCACGCTACTCGATAATGGTAATCTATCTGTTCAATAATGTTTGTCGAGGCAATTTTACTCGAAGCGTTAATTTCGTCGATCGTCGGCACCCTGAATCATCCCCCATCGTCGCCTCGAATCACGCCGTTCACGTGGGAAAGGGACGCGGAATGTTGGGCGACTCGAGAGCCGCGGGACGATTTCCGCACACGGCAATGCGGACGATGCGTCTTAACGAAGTAGTAAAAGTGGCGGAGCAGCTGGACGAAAGTAAATACAGACACGAGAAGAAAATGCAGTTTTCGCGAAAGCGATCGCGGAGAAGGGGGGCGGTCGTCGTACCTGCCAACGACCTGGCCCAACGTTCGAGCGGCCGAGGCGTCGCGACGCGTCGCGACGCCCGCCTGGAAGATGCACGATCGAATGTCGAATAGTATGCGCGATGCGTGTTCTCCGTTACGAGCGGAACAGCGAATCGACGGTGCAGTAATAACACGAGGATACCTGCCTGCGTGGCTTTGGAATTCTTTAGTACTGCTTTCTGTGCCAAAAATCCAGGTTCAAATCCACCCAGAACATATATCTTTAATTGATCACCACCTCTCGGAAGACAATGGCAAACCACTGATTGTGAGAGTACCTTTGCCAAGACAGTCATCATGGAGCATGCATGAGCATGCATCAAATGGAGGTGATCTTCTATATAAAAAATTGGTTCACGTTCGCTTCGCGAAGAAAAGAGTTGGATCTTGAAGTAATAAGAGTTATTTGCGTCGAAGCATGACTACCGTGTGTATAAATGTGCGCCTCGGCCTCGCAATAAATTTCTGGCGACTTCTGGTCGCATTTACTTGATTGTTTCGCAATGCGCAATCGATAAGCATTCCGCATTATGGCCTTCCGCGTTCTATCGCAGTCGCGTGTCGCGTCTCCTTGATACTCGGGATATTTCGCGGATTACTTTGTGATGGTAGTTGGATCTGACGATTGATCTCTCGGAATTAACTACGCGAACGGGACGTCATGACTCGAACCGCGATAGGTATTAATAGAGGGAATAATCGAGAGGCTAAAGCGTGGATCATCTCTCGGTGCACATACAAGCTCGTATCCTCGGTCGTCTTGAATTATCTCGACCCGGGCTAATTGGAGCCCTCCACTCGTGGTGTGAATAAGCAATCGCGGCAACGTGCATTCGCTCGTATTGGAGACACGCGGTCGCGCATCCCCCCGACCGTAACTACTCGGGAGTATCGAAGGCTATCCTCGATTCATCGCGCGGAACACACTAGCGGACAGAGAAGCACAACGGACTTGTGCACGTACGTACGGAGAAACGGTTTGACTCGAAACACCGAAGATATGTACACGAAAACGAAATCTTATCCTCGCGTCGTCTCCCGCCTATCCCCGGCATCCCAATCCCGCAAGAAATTGGACGAGTTGTACAGTCGAGAGGAGAGCTAATTTCTTAACGAAACTAAACCGTCTAGCCCTCTGCTCTCCTTTCTGTTCTTCTCGAAATTTGTCTCGATACGTATTTCGATTTCGAACGAGAAATTGATTTCCTGATCCTTGAAGAAAAAAATAGAATCGGAGTTGATAGCCAATTAATGGAGATAAGATCAAAATTTCGCGATTTCGAAGAGTAAATCCCCAACTGATTCTTTTCGATACGTTCTAATCTTCCGGCAGCGAGCTTAATTAATCGTACTCGCCCTCAATCCTTCGTCCTACGTCGTTGGGAGGCGACGCGCGCTTAAATCCTAGATAATTTATACAAATTGCGTGTAAATTAATAATCAAAGGGTTTACTCGAGGTAAGACGTATGTAAGTATTGTAGTAAGCTTAAATATACGATTATAATATGTTCGACTAAACTTCTTTTTTTTCTTCTTTTTGGGAAAGACTAAAGTTAGGCAAAAGATGACGTTTTTCTAGTTTTTTTTCTTTTTTCTTCATTAAAGTGTTCTCTTCTACGGACTCTCTCTCTCTCTCACTCAGATATACTCTTTTCTTATTCATTACTTTATCAGGCACACCTCGTTCTTTCTCCTACTTTGTCTCGCATTTTCGCTTTTTCTCTTTTTCTCTCTCTCTCTCTTTTTCGCACTCTCACTCGTGTTTTCACTCGTCCTTTCGCTCCGACGACACACCTCATTCTCATCTCGCACTCGTTTCCCATTCGCGGACTAGCGATAAATTTGAACTTATATTAGCAGTTAGAACGCTCTCTTGGAAAACACAAGTTTCGCCTTATACTAATAATGGTAATGGTCTCTTCATCTTTCTCCCTGCATCCCCCCTTTCTCTCCGTCTTCCCCGCAGCCCTTGCTCTCTCGACCCGTTGTTCCGTTTCTACCCTCCAACCCCCTTTTTCGCCTGCGACCTCGTCAACGACGGTACTATACAACTAGAATAATAAATATTGCCGCAAAATTATTTGCTACATTCGTCCCAAATAGTAGTCAACAAGTCCGACCCCCGGAGTATCGCGGTACTTGGTCTTCTTGTTTATGTCACGACCAAATCTTTCGCCGACGACCTCCATTGCGTGTATCTTGTAAGGAAAGATATAACTTTCGAGCGACAATCGTCAACAGCATCTTTAAAGCAACCAACTTATTTCTTAGTCAGCTTATAACCGTGCCAACAAGCGTTTGCGCAAACTCTCGTAAAATTAAAACTTAGAAAACGAGAAATGTAAAAGAACGGTAAACTTACCTCCGAAGAAAGGAGCGTCAAAAGGCGCAATTACAAAAAAAAATATTAGCACTGATTCTGATGCAAATTTCTTTGACAAGCAAAATTACAAATGAGTCTGAAAGAAGTCAAAAGAATCAGCGATTAACTTCAACCGCAGTTCAACTTAAACTTCTTTGCTCTTTTATACGAATTTAATTCCGGATAATTTGTCGGGAGATCTGTCGAACGTTCTTTGGATGTTTCTTAAAACGATTTTTTGCCCACATTCAGCTTTCGATAATCGTCGATAGCTCGCCGCGTGTTGAAAAGATCTCGCGCAACCCTCCAAGTTCGAACTCAAAAAACCATCGCGATCTCCGAGGGGTCTGAGATTCACCGGTAATCATCCGATGCCAGTCGCACACGCGCGCGCAAACGTGTTGTCAGGTGTGGTGTAGTAGTAATGATATCTCTCTTCCCCTCTCTATTCGTGTGTTAAGTATACATTAATATCCGGTCTCGGTACCGCGCGCGGTGCCCCTCAATCGTCCCAGGTGGGGAAGCTATCCTGATCTATGAACAGGTTCTTGCCCGTCGTTGACGCGGTTTTGTCGAAGTGGCGGCCCTTCCCCACCGCCCCCGCTTGCCTATGCTGATGGCCGCCGATGTCGATGTGCTGCTGCTGCTGGTTCGGCGTGCCGCCGAAGTTCGTGCTACCGAACACCGGCTGGCCAAACGCGTCCAGCTGCTGGCCCTCGTAGATGCTGCGGTCCGGCGTGTACGGCTTCTGCTGTTGCCGCTGATGGTGATCGGTCACGGTCAGCTCGATATTGCCGGCCGTGCTGCCGACGACGATATCGTCGACGTTCTCCGACGCGTTCGCCTCCTCCAAGCTGCTATTCTTGATACCGTACTGGAAGTACATGATGAAACCTGATGGCAGATATAAAGAGCAGTGTTTCGACTGATCGTGAGATTCGTAGACACCAAAAAAGTAAAAATATTATCATCTCGATTAAAGATCGGATAGAAACAGATGAAGAAAATATATATAATCAAGTCAAATTGCGCTTTTGTTCATAAATATCTTCGTCCATGATTTGTAAATAAAACTTAATGTTTTATGCGGATACGTGATATAAGTTTGTACCGAGAGTCATCCAGACCGTGAACCTGACCAGGGTGAGGATGCTGAGCTTGAAGATGAGATAAATGTTGACGGTAACGGCGATCGCGGGGACGAACGGTAAGCCTGGAGTCATGAACATTACGCTGCTCCTGAAAAAGGGAAATACAGGGAGTTAGCACTTAGATCGTTAAACCATTTTATGATCGGATACGCTTCACAGTTTATGTGAATTACGCGGGATCGCGGATTACGAATAATCCTACCTATTTTGCGGCTTTCTACTGATGATGAGAAGTATACCGATTATGGCAAAGAAAAATAAAAATAGTAGTATCGTTGTAAATGTTCCCATGTTACCTGAAAGAGAAGAAACGTGAAGTATATCGATAGAGATACGTTTACAGCGATTCGTGAAATTAATCAAATAATTTAAAAACATTTCTTTAGAATTATTTGGATGTGTATTATGTTTCAAAAATGCATCCCTTTAATAACATACGAATTATAAACTCGTATTTAGTTTTATTACACATGCACTCTTTTTCTTCTCTCCTCTTATTATAGCAAAGTATTTTATGGAATATTTGATTAATTTCACAAATAACAGTATTTGTTAATGCGTTAAAAACGGCGTAAACTCCTCACCCATCCCACAGACGATAATCAGGTCAAAAATAAGGATCAACAAATATAAGATCCCAACGAGCTTCATGACGTAACGTCCTGACGCCTCTGTCGCAGGACCTCTGTCCACCCACGGGAATATAGCAGGACAAAGGTATTGCGCCGCCTACGAAGTGTCACGATTTATTAGCTTCGTAATAATCGCAGTGTCCTTCGGCTAAGGAATATTTTACGTGTAATTTTTTACGTATGAGAAAATTAGGGCAAAATAGATATAACATAATAATATAATCGTCAATATTTCGTTCATTATTGCACCACCAGATTCAATTAACTAAATCCGTTAGGAACTTTAAATCTTGCAATTAGAAAAGCATCAAAATTATCAATCATGTTAAATTTCCAAAAATCGAATAAAGAAATTTTCCAAATTCCTGTGAAATATTCGGCTTTAAAAGTCTAGCATTTTAAAAGTAGTTCTGATTTTCCTTCTTTCGCATTGCGGGACCTGGTGAAGTAAAAACGTTCATGTATCTACGACTTATATATCTAAAATGTTATGTAGAATTCTAATGGAAGCAAAACGACATTCGTACTGGATAGAGAACAATCGGGCAGGGATCCTATCGTTTTTCGTGTGTATTATGACCGGGATGGTGACCCTTGTTCCACCGAGTCATCGCTCTTCGACTACTGATCACTACCTGCAGCCGACGCTGTAGATAATTCAACGGTGGTCCTATGATCGGCGTGTTTCCGGGATATTGATGAGCGCTGCCGCAACTCGAGGCGGCCGCGGCCGCGTGCACGCTGCCGTAGAATTTGTTCTCCGTTCTGTCGCTGACGAGATACTGATCGTCCTTACCCAATCCAACCTCGTCCTCCTCGCCGCCGTACGTGTCGTCCGAATCCGGCGACGAGCTGTTGCACCTCCTTACTCGCCGCACCTGAAACGGCGCGACGCAAATTTCAAAATTGCGCAATCTTACCTTAGTCCATTCCTGCATCCTGCTACACGCGATCATTCAATTTCGTTCGTCGACGGGAAAGAAATTCAGTAAAAAAGAGAAAAAGATTGAAAATTTTATCTTGAAAATCTTAATGGCGAAGGAAACGAATTCTCTTGCTCTTGCCTGACAAAGAGTTTTTCGCCATATCGAAATATAAGAAAAAGAAATTCACGAAGAAAGGGAGGAAATGATCTAACTCGAGAAAAACGCCGAGTGCAGAAGCGCGTTGTGCAAAAGACTACCGAAACGGAGCTCCACAAAAATGAAAAACGTAGAACTAAAGAAATCGAAAGAGGAAAATCTCGTTTTCTCGCCGAGACGAGAGGAGTTCCTTCAATTACGCGGCGAAGGCGAACGACGGGGGCTGTTCCGTCGTTTTTTTGACGCGCAAACGTCGAGCACGTCTCACCGTGATACGCTGCCCGTTGTTGGTGGTCGTGAGCTCCGACTGAGTCGTCTGTACCGAGTTCAACGCGGTCGTAAGCTGATCAGGCCTGAGCTCCTTGCCGTAAGTCACTTGGCCGTTCCCCTGCGTCTCCTTCGTGGGCGATCGACATGGCGTCCGCAAGCTCTGCGGCAGCAACTCGACCAGATTCGTCGAATGCGGCTGGTACCGCAATATCAGCACGCACGTGGACACTAGGGTGTACGCCAGCAGGGTACCTGCAGTATAAATCGCGTACGGGAACCTAAACGTGGCTCTTCCCAGTATTTGCCGTGCATTATAATTCAATTCGGGCGACAATTTCAATACTTGACGAACGCAACATACGCATGCAGGTCCACGGCGACAGCACGCTTGGAAACTGAATTGTAAATCTGACGTGCAAGAAACGTAAAGTTTACTCAAGTCGGGAAGATCCAACCGGAATTTTATTCCGTGCATTTTGTTTCGCGATGTAAAGCCGCCAGAAAAAAATCGTTCTAGATAACATCTTACCGATCGACATCATTTCCACAAGCACTTCTAGCTGGATCAGCAGCGCAGCGAAAGCGGCACACATGCCGGAAGTTAGAGTCGCTATTGCGGGAGTGCCAGTCGCCGGCCAAACTTGGCTGAGACTCCTGCGGAAGCGAAAACGTGCGCGTTAAACCCCTAATCCAAGATTTCAACACCTTCGTCTCAGTCGTTCTTAACAATTTCTCTCATCGCCGTCTCCGGCGTCCGGCGTTACCCTGCGTCTTGATCATTACCGAAATATAAGGCCATCCTGAGCCATCGCGTAGACTATTCTAGGCATCGGAAACATGCTGCCGAACATGGAGACCGTCAGGCCCGCCAGCGCACCGACCGCGACGATGTACTTGCACTTGTAGGCCCCGACTTGGCCGAACATCTCCACCAACGCCGAATCCTGATCGACCTGATCATACGGAACTGAAACACGAGGTGCGCGAGTACGTGCTGGGAAACTGCAACGACAAATCCTTCCGTCCCGCGCGATAACCACACGGAAAAAACAATAAGGTTACCACAACCACAATAATAGTAACATTTGGTACAGCCACGTCCTGTGGTTGTCACATTCATATTGATGTGAAGGCAACTATATGCATTTAGTACAACAAACATAGTGAATGTTGAGACAAACATAGTGAATGTTGAGACAAACATAGTGAATGTTGAGACAAACATATACAGATGCACTACACAAAACAATGTGAATGTGACAACCACAGGACGTGGCTGTACCAAATGTTACTATTATTGTGGTTGTGGTAACCTTATTGTTTTTTCCGTGCACCGTCCGATAACCACGTGAATTCGAACTCTGCGAGTTTCGCCCGGCGATCAATGTGCCAATGGTAACCGGTTTTACACGAAGCGTAATAATAATACATCTGACACAATAGCCGTAATAACGCCAAAGTTTCAACAACTCTCATTTGAGTTACGAATAAGTTTCGTAATAATTTTATTCTCCATTGTCTCGCCGAGCAACCGAGTTACACAATTCGGAGTCGTGATAAAATCGATCCCGGGACCAGATGGAAGCGACTCTCGAATTCGATAGCGGTCAAAGAGGCACGTAGCCCTAAAGCCGCTTTGCGTCCGTTTCTGTCCCCGCGTCAACAGTTACTCGAATTTCAAAACGTGGACGCGAAAACGCGGCGACAAAATTGAAAAGAGCGGGCATATCGCTCTGTCCGTGACTGCCGCGAGCACCGAGAAGTGAGTAAGCGCGTATTTCCATTAATGAAGGGCCAACAAACGATCGACGTCCGCTGTTTAATGGTCTACTCACCAATCAGTGTCAAGACCATGCTGCTGGTGACGTAAGCAATAAGAATTATGATCAACGACGTGACTATGGCGAGGGGGATACTCCTCTTCGGATTCGTCGCCTCCTCGCCGGTGGTGGCTATTATGTCGAAGCCGATGAAGGCGTAGAAACACGTCGCCGCGCCGGTGAAAACCTGACAGGACAAAAGAGATTATCGTTTTTCATCGCGTCCGACAGAACGCGGGAAGGAGACCGATCGGTCGCCAAAATGCGATAGAACGATAGCGAAAGTAATATATCAGGCGGAAACTCGAGATGGAAAATTGAGTTGTCCAACTGAACTGCGGCCCTTTAGATAAATGTCACAGCGCTTTTATCGAATCGTAGAATTTACCATAGAGTACACCTCGTATTAAGGGATGGTATTCGCGGTATTCGCGTTGGCGTGCCGTTTGATTTCGTAACAACGCCAATTACAGGGGCGTGTACAAAGTAATTAATTGGAGATCAATAAGAATAGCTTATTGTCCGACTGTGAGTCGCTTTGCAGTTATCATCGCGGCCATCATCTCTCCGCCGCCCTCAGTTGCTGAAAGTGTCGCCCTTTGGATGCAATATTAAAGCGTTTACATATTTCACCTTTGCGCTTATAAATTTTCGATGAGTTCCGAGAGAGTAAGGATTGAAACGACGCTGCTTAAATAATCGGCGTACAGTCGGTCACACAGAGGAAGTTATTTATTCATTCGCGTTTCTGTGGCCTCGTACACCTGCTTCAGAAAATAAATAGAAAGATCTGTAAAATACTCGTGATATACCTCCTAACATTAAGAAAAACGTCGATCATTCAATTAACGTCGCGCCCTCCCTACCGATCGATTTAATTAAGGAGAGGATTAAGGAGGTAGGGGTGGGACGAGGGATGGAAATCAAAAGGTCACCGGATGGAAATGCTAAAATTTAAATTTCCACCGGTAGCGTGGACTCGAACGAGGCAGATTAATGCGATAGAGTTTCGGGCAAGGGTGACACGAATTTTCATGAGGGGTGGGCGTTGCGTAATCGGTACACCCCCCCGGTTTCGTTACACTACTACCCCTGTTCATTTCGTCGCCTACGCGCGGACGTGTCGCACAAATGCGCCGTTAAATCGCAATGAAAGGTCGACTCGCCCGGTGCGCGAGACCGCATCGCAAACATCGCCGTTCAAACATCCCAGCGATATGAAATCCGAGAGTTTCAGTCTCAGGATTCCATTAGTCGTGGGCGAGGAAATCGCGCGTGGGGCGCGGCGGCCGGTGCCCCGAACAATGCCCGCGTCGCGGAAGGCGCATCGGGTACGCGAGTTTCTTGCGAGGAAACAAAGGAATTGGAACGAGAGCGCGCGAGCGGGACGTTACTCTCTCGGACTTTCTTTCAAACTTTCGGAAACCGGCGTGATCGTCGTTTCTTTGACGGAACTTGCATTTCAAGTTAATTATCCGGGTTAAAAACTTCCGTGGAACGGGGGATGGGGCGGAGGATTGGAGTTTTCAAATCGCTCGCGGTGATATTGCGAGACCGCATAACTTCGCTGCAAAGGCATCCCGAGCGAGTATTGAAAGATGTTATACGCAAGCTCCCCGTGTTTGCGAAAAAACAAAGAAACTACCCGAGTAGAAATTCTGGTAAGGCAATGATCAGGTCCAAATAAAAATGCCTGCTTTTTGGTCAGGTCCGAGTCAAGTAATTTTTATGGCCCTGATCCGAAAATAACGCAGCGCATGATCAGAACCTGAAAAGATTACCTAATTCGGACCAAGTGAGGGACATCGTATGTGATCCTTATAGTTTCCCTACATTTAGATATCGCATTAATAAAGGATAAAGTGGGTAAACTAGTGCTAGAAATGTAATTGGCAAAAAATATTTATTTTTAATAACCAGAAATTTTAATATTCCTAAATCGCCAGTAAATAATTAACATATAATAAATTGTAAGACGACTTGACTGGCCATAGATGGTATTTTATTACTACACGGAAAGAACAGTTTTGCTGAAATATCTAAAAATTTAACCAGATACAGATCTGAAAATAATATTGTTAGACCATCAAAAATAACTACGTGGGACGCTCAAACATTATGATAATGCTACAAAAAGTTTTGATATTCCAGCAAATATTTTGGGCGTCCTACATAATTATTTT
>NJRP01000192.1:207444-230431 GCA_003063835.1 Aphaenogaster floridana
GGTTAATATTACTATGTTTTCTTAGTTCATATAACTTATTTGTTGTTGTTACTGCAACTTTATAGCACATAGTTGAGGTGCTATTTATCCACAAATTTCTAGTTGCTGATACGACTTTTTTCTCTGAGTGATTAAACTGTATCGTAAAAATAAAAGAAAAAAAATAATTCCAGTAAAGAAAAAAAGGTGGCAAATATACTTACCACTGCTACACAGAGGGTTAATTCTATCAGAGTGAAAAAAAAACCGCAATTCGAAAACGCGGCACGTCGACTAGAGATCTCACGAATTTTCACAGTCGGCTACGTGATTCTGATGTCCCGGATTCGTTGGTTCTTTCTTTCCGTCGCCGTCTAAAGCGGATTACGCGTTTCCGCGTTGTGGCGACGGAATATTGCCGGCGATCATCGTGCCTTGCTAATCGACTGATTAAACGTCGGTTCAACCTTTCAGCCCGGATTATATCGCGGGACACGGATCCCGCGCCAACATGAACGCCGTATAATCCGCTTACACCTTTTCAGAATCGCCAGAGGCGGATGTTGTCTCTCCAGTTCAACGATATTAACGTATTGTTACGCAAAGCGGGATTCGTTCTACGCGAATTACGCGACACTGCTCCGCGCCCTGATTTCGCATCCCCCGCGCAAGCGACAACGTTACCCTTGACGTCAACCGGCCTCGCTCGCTGTCGCGTGTGCTATGGTCGCACGAAGTCAGCGAGCGGCAAGGTTAAAGAATCTAGCCTCCATTGATACTAAACTCGACATTTATAGATGTTGCAACGTTTATATTACGACATTTATATTACTCGCACGTTTATATTGTAAAATGTGCCACCAAGTCTAAGAAAAGAAAAGACGACGGCGGAACTTCGCGCAAGCGAAAGTCTTTACTTTCGCGGTTATCGAACGATGGGAAGTGTAAAGACCATCTCGTGCATATCGAGAAATCCTATCTCCTCGAATGTCTATTGTAGCAGTTGGACGAGAATGTAATAAAAAAAACATGAAAAGACAGATATATGACCAATGATTTGTCGAGAAAGGAAGCTCGAACATAGAAAAATCGGAAATTATACTAAAGTCGCGACAATTTTTGTCTTTAATTCGCGCACTTCGCTTCTGATTGAGGCAAGGGATTTTGCTCGCGATAGGGCGCGGTCGCGACGCGTCGCCTTCGGCATGTAATGACATGATTTCGAGATTATTACAGTAGTAATACCAGCGATGATTACTACGTTATGTGATAGTGCGCCAGCGACATTCGCCTATTAGCAACGCGACGAATTAATTAAACAACACGCACGCGATACGCGTTAGCTTTAATCCTGCCATTAATTCGCGCGCAGCATCGACCTCTGAATATCCGGACTAATTATAGCTTTACTCCGTTAGATCGATAATTACCGACAGCATGGCCGCAATCGAACGAGATAACGATCCAGATGCAACGCGCTTCGTTCCCGTGTGCTTTTTCCATATTAATGTATCTCGTATCTGGTGTGTTTCCACGGTTATAAAAATTACAACAGAACAATGTTTACAAAAGGCCAGACCACTTTACATGTACATTCCATTATAATGCGAAGGTACATATATAATACAGCTAGATCTCCGATTCTTTAACCCTCTAGGACTCGAGCAACTCGTCTATGCATTCTTTTAACCCTTTAAGGGGTTATGCCTAGTCAGGAGGCCGAAAAAAACAAATATTTGGGAATTTTTTTAAAAATCTTATGCGTATTTTTTTACAAAAATTTCTATATTCAAAAAAGTATCATTTCACAAAGTTTCAGTAAAATTTTTGTGCAAAAATATTAATTCATAACGAAGTTACAACCAATGTTCGGGAATCCTTTTTTCCAAAGGTGTTTTGCTGTTTGGAACTTTTATTTAAAATAAAAAATTCGAAAAAAGTTAGTTAATATATTAGTTTATCTAGTCCTTATCTACGCTTTTCCGTTACAAAAAATTAATCTGTGAAATAGCGGCCGTTTAAAGTGAAATCGTAAAAAAACGCTCAATTTTCATTCATAAAATAAAAACTATACATTGAAAAAAAAATCCTTCGTTCAAGAACTAGATTTTTATGTCTAAAAGAAGCCTGCAAAGTTAAAGTAAATTGATGCGGCGGTTTTCGAGATATTTTGGTCACCGACTTTGAAAATGTAGTTTTGAAAAAAACGCGTTTAAAGTTTCAAGTGCAGTTTACACCTAAATAAAAAATTCATTTTTCAATTTATACAGAGTCATCTATCCGAGGCTCATACAGTAGGTCTTCTGCTGCAGCCTTCAAAATGTAAAAATTCGAAAATCGATAATTTAAAATTTTCTGACTAGGCATAACCCTTCATGGCCCAATGTACATGCATAATTATGTACATTCACTTTGAGTCTTTTCTTCCCAAATGCTTTGTATTGATAAAGTAGTGTTTCTGTCGATATAATACTCTTGATCCGTTTTAGAATGGAGCTAGATTCTCTATCTCAATTCGTAAAACAATAGTGTTCTCGCTAAACAAGCCACTAAGCCCACTATTGTGATCGTCGATCGTAAATTGTACTCAAACGGAATCGATGCCTGGGCCTTAAAGGATTAAGGGCATTCCTTTAGGGACATCGATTACAAAGTAAATTTGAACTAATCGCTCTTTTGCAAAGTTAAAAAGAAGTTCCACTCGGTATTCCTTTCGCTCTCTTCACGCGAACGCGATACCGACGCGATTCGACGGAGCGACAAATAGCGTAGCGCAGTAGTAACGAATTGCTTCACGAAGGACGGAAACCGCAGCGAAATTACGGACGATAAAAGGATCAGCGGAACAGGCGCGAGCAAAACAAGACTGATTGAGACACGTTCGGTCTATTCATCGCCTCCGTATCCGCGGAAACCGTCCTCGCAATTTCGCAGCCGGCGAATATATCGCGCCTGGATGCAGCACGCAAGGGACAGTTTACGGGCAGCGTGTTTAGAACCTCGTATCGTCGCGCACGATGAATCGTAAATTTCATTTGACGGGTATTTTCTCACGCCCGCTCCCGCACGATAGTTGCCCGATATCGATATTCGGACGATCGTCGAGCCGGCGCAGCGCGGCGCGGCAAACTGTTATCGATACGACGAACGGAGCCCGGTGTCGAACGGTAAAGTACTTGTAACGGTAAACTAACACGTTGCAGGGCGGCACTTACGCCTGTAACAGTACCTGCAAAGTAAATGTAAAGTACCTCTTGTATATATAGTTGAAGTAAACTATTTGCGCAACAGCGCGTCAACTCCACGGACACGGTTTTTAATTGTCCCCCCGGTATCTAATTTCTAAAAGAGTTTCCGCGCAAAAATAAAAGGACAGATTTATGTACTGAAGTATCCTATTATATAAAATATAATTTTCGTACGAGAATACTATACGTAACTGCATATATATAACTTCGAATTATGACAAAATACAATTTTCTTACGGTTTCTAATTGTTTCGCTGGTATCTAATTTCTACAAGAGTTTCCGCACGAAAATAAATTGACAAATTTGTGTACTGAAGTATCCTATTATACATATAAAATACAATTTTCGTGCGAGAATATACGTAATTATATATATAACTTTAAATTATGACAAAATACAATTTTCGTACGAGAATATTATATACGTAACCATATACATATATAATTTCAAATTATGACAAAATACAATTTTCGTACACGAAAAAAACGATAAGGTTGCCACAACCACAATAATAGTAACATTTGATACAGCCACGTCCTGTGGTTGTTACATTCACATTATTTTGTGTAGTGCATCTATATATGTTTGTTTCAACATTCACTATGTTTGTCTCAACATTCAGTATGTTTGCTGTACCAAATGCATATAGTTGCCTTCACATCAATGTGAATGTGACAACCACAGAACGTGGCTGTACCAAATGTTACTATTATTGTGGTTGTGGCAACCTTATCGTTTTTTCCGTCTACGGTTTTTAATTGTCCCGCTGGTATCTAATTTCCAATAGAGTTCTCGCGCGAAAATAAATGGACTTTAGAGATTTATTTCGATTCAACTGCCCAATATTTAATTTAAATTAATATATCGCGAATCGCGACATTTTTCGACCATGGGTTTTGGTCCTTTTCTAAAGAGAGTGAAATTAATTTTAACGTAAAGAATTTGTTGCGAAAATTTTTACCTCAGCCAAGATTTGAACCTAGACCTCCCTTCAATCCGTGCGGGCGTCTTAGCCAGTTCGACCACCGAGGCATGTGGTAATATTTCTCGCAACATTCGATGATGTTAGAACTCCAGCTCTTGTTTATTTATCACCATTGACTCAAATATTGGTGTTCTAACATCATCGAATGTTGCGAGAAATATTACCACATGCCTCGATGGACGAACTGGCTAAGACGCCCACACAGATTAAAGGGAGGTCTAGGTTCAAATCCTGGCTGAGGTAAAATTTTTCGCACAACAAATTCTTTACGTTAAAATTAATTTCACTCTCTTTAGAAAGGACCAAAACCCATGGTCGAAAAATATCGCGATTCGCGATATATTAATTTAAATTAAATATTGGCCAGTTGAATCGAAATAAATCTCTTCTGTCGTTTAATATTTACTGGCGAAGAATATCCCATCTCTTGTTTATAAATGGACTTTGTACAAATTTCTTTTTTTTTAACTAAAGTATCCTATTATATAATTTTAAAATATAATTCTAAAATATAATTTTCGTACGAGAATACTATATATATATGCATAACTGCATATATAACTTCAAATTACATTAAAATTGCAATTTTCGTACAAGAATATTATATACATAACCATACGGCCTTGGTAAAAAATATTAGGCACCTATATTTTTTTCATTTATCTGAAATTCATTTACCTATTGTTTCCTATTGATTACCAGCATTATACATAAATTTAAAGGGTTCTTGGAACAAAGAATAATTCACAGCAAGTGCCATAAATTAATTTTTTAGCTTTCAGATAAATGAAAAAAATATAGGTGCCTAATACTTTTGGCCAAGATTGTATATATAACTTCAAATTATGACAAAGTTATCTTTAAACTATGTAATGCTAAACTATGTTTGCAAATTACCCATGTAGCACAGCAGCGCATGCAAAGCGCTTTGAAAGCGCTGGGGCTAAATTCCTGCACCTGCAGTAGCGCTTTCAAAACGCTTTTCAGGCGCTGTTGTGCTACATGGGTATGTAATTTCTCCTACTTCAGTTTGATTGGATCACACAAAGCCTCCTGATGCCCCAGTCGCGCGTGCAATAGCGTCGCGAAGTTGTTGAAGATGTTTGCGCGAGATTCCGCAAGAATTACACGTTTATGCGGTTCAAATTCGTTCGTGGCCATCGTGAAGTCGACGGATTCGTACGTGATGTACGTATACCAACCGTAGAAGACAAATTTTCCGGGTCATATATCCCGTCACCGAAATCCATATTTTTGCAGAATAAGCTTCTTATCTCCGGCCATACCGCAGACTACAAATTCCCTCGAGTCTACTACGCTCCGCTACGCGAGACGGATACCTATCTGACTTATCGCGCTTGCGGAAATTTTCGACTCTCGTCTCTCGGAGCTTCCCGACGAGGAAGTCTCACATTGAGAACCGTCGTCCCGTTGCACGTTAACGATCGTGCGAAGAAATATGTTGCGCGTTTTATAAGTCTGGGTCTACAATAGGGTGTAGTAAGCTTTAAGCCCTAAGAATTGACCAATCACAGACGATTATTCTCCTCACATTCGACTGTGATTGGTCAATTTCTTAGGGCTTAAAGCTTACTACACCTATTGTAGACCCAGGCTAAAGGAGTTCGCCTCGCGAGTACCTACTTCAGTAGTTCTCTCGCCGTTTGATTATACGTAGCGATGGCCTAGCGCATGCAAACGCTTCATTTATGCACCTTTCAGACAGTTTATCAGCTTGACTGAGTTTGAGAGTACGTAAGATTTCAATTATCGTTATAACTTGCGCACGATACATTCGCTCATGTATCATTTAATTACAATCCGACTTCAAAGCTGAGTGAAGAAGGCAAAGATATAAACGGATTAGATAGACTCGGACGTATGTACCTCGGATAGTGGGCTTCCGATTAAACATTTACTTATTCGCGACTGTCATATATCATCCTGTCTAGTTAGGGATATTATCCGTTCCGTGGCCGCCCCCGTCGAAGCATTGACATCACACCCACATGATACGGTCGGCACACACGTACCTGTCCATCGTTAAATTGATCGTCCGTAAAAATAGTTGGAAACCCTTTACCGCCAAACGGTTAAAGGCCACTTCCACCCTCATTCTCTCCCTTTCTTTTTCTCTTTCTCTAGCGCGCACACGCGGGCGTTCCTCGCGGCCGCCGCGGGGATTGTGAATCGCGGCAGAAATAAATCCCTACTTTCGTATTCCGCTCGCGTGGACCGTGCAAAGTCGGCGCCTACGTACGTGTACGTGTACGTGTGCAACCATGCCGCGCGTAATAACGCGGTGGAATCGCGTGCGGGAGGCGCAGCCCGCGACGACGATCGCACGGAGTGACTCTGATAGAGTCGCCGACCCGATCCCAGATAAAATCGTCGGGCGATTAAATTCATGACGTCGGGATAGCGTGTGTTTAGGCAACGCGACCGATCTTGTCCGATAAAGCCTTCTACGGTCGGTATTCATAGTCGGTTCTTATATTTAAGATCGTTATAATGTTGAGTATAATCTCGAGTATAATCTTGTCATAAACCAATTACAAAATCGCATTAGCATCTTAAGACATTACTTAAGACGGTCTTAATATAAGAACGGACTATGAATACCGGCTAATAACACTTGCATTAGATGGGATAAGTAAGTCGTTCGAAATGGACGCGAATACATTCTTCGAGCATCCACAGCGATTCTGATGCGACATCGATCCGCAGGCGCTCTTGCTTTGTCATCGTGTTATCGCGTCTAATTACTGTCAGCAGCGACGGGAAAGCGCAGTTCCCTTTTCCTTATTTAATTTAATTTAATTTTATTATCCATCTGCATTCAGAGAAACGTAGTACTCACCGGAAAAAATGGAAGCAATGGCTGCGATAATGAATGAGAAGACGACACCAGGTCCGGCAACGCTGCGCGCCACCATTCCTGCGACAAGGTACATCCCTGTCCCGACGCAGGAGCCAACTCCTAAAGACGTCAGGTCCAGAGTCGTCAGGCACTTCTGCAAACAGAAATCATTTCGGAAATGTAGAAAATCTGTATATCTCTAAATAATAAAGAAGAGGAAAAAGATTTCAAGCGAAATTAGGTTATACGAATGACGTTCCAATAATTTATCGAGAAGAATAATTTATCATTTATATTACTTCTAAGAGTTTTATCTGGTCCGTGCGCTAAGAGAGAGAGAAGATCCCTTTATATCTTTTTCTCGAAGTAACTGTTTATTTCAATTATATTGACATCAAATTGCACTTTGCAACGCGACAATCTATTTTCACGGATTAGAAGCGGAAATATATTATTAATTATTTTATCCGGGACAATTAACCTAAATAAAAAATGATTCCGGCCAGTGATTTATTTCGGTATTACATCGGAATTGTTTTTCTTTTGCAATCAAAGTAATTGACCCAGTTAAATGATTGTCCGAAAAACATCGTGTATTTTATTTCATATTTCGGACAACAAATTTCTATATTCAATTTTTATCCCTGGTCACGTCCTTTTTTAAAAATCGGTGAATTGTCGTGGAAAGATATTTGACGTTGTCGCGCGACCATTACCGTCGATCGTAACTCGCAACGCCGGTCTAAATAAGTGACGGTATAGTAAATAATGTAGCGAGCGATAGAAAAGAGCGAGAAACGTGACCTCGTGTTGCGCTGCCGCTTTTCTGAAAGACAACGGGATGTTCTGCAGCCGTATGCATCTTTCAAGTTAGAGTAGAAACAATTGCGTCTTCTAGTCGACTTCTTTCTAGAATGTCAGTGCCATTTTTGCAACTCGCCTCCGATAGTTATTAATAAACGCGAAGCCCTCCGGGGGGAGGCTTCTTTCTCACGTCGCCTATGGGAGCGGCTAAAATGCTCGGCACGGATAAAAATAAAGCGATCGCGAGGAGTTTCTCTCGGTGGACGTATCGTGCAATGTTATTAACATTACTGACAGTTGCGACGGACTCGGAAAAGCTGTGAATCTTGTCCAATTAAACGGCACGTTTCACTTGGGTGTAATTCAGAAGTATCCCGAGCGATAAGTCGAATATATCGGTTTTAATAATTAAGCGTCGCCCCCATACGTCTATGAACTGGAATTAGTTAATAATGAAATATTTTTTATCTTCAAATTGATTCTAATGAACGGATCATTAATATACATTTAAAACTTCGTGAATTTGTTGGCGCTGCATAAAATAATTTTAATTAATTCCGCTCGATTGAGATATCGTTATTCAAATTGTAATTCGGCCTGCGATCTGATGGCCTTGCTATAGTAACATAATTCACATACATCTATTTTATCGCGGGATCATTAACGTAATTCAACTACTATACATAAATTATTTAATGTGCTCTTTAAATGAAATTGAAGTGGTTGATTACCCCGCTTAACCCTTTGCGGTACGGTGGCATTGTACAATGCCACCTTTTTACCTTTTTTACATATTTTTTAATGTATTATGACGATTGTAAATAAATTTTTCGGTTACTACACGGAAAAAACGATAAGGTTGCCACAACCACAATAATAGTAACATTTGGTACAGCCACGTCCTGTGGTTGTCACTTATACACATCTAGATGTGTATAAGCACCCCGCTTAACCCTTTGCGGTACGGTGGCATTGTACAATGCCACCTTTTTACCTTTTTTACATATTTTTTAATGTATTATGACGAATACCAAGTTTCATAAAAATCGTTCGAAAGGAAAAATGTATGCTTCAAAGGGTTAAAAAGAGTTATTAAATCTGGTATTCATTTGAAGAATAAAAATTTTCTTAATTCCTATCGACAAAGAATTTGTATAATTTAAGTCATTGTTATTTTTTTTCGAATTTTTATGTCCTGAGGGAAGGGAAATTGCGTGATTCAAATAAATCAAGAATCAAACTTTAAAGAAATGGAATTAAATCGCCGCGCATTTTATGGACTCGCAATTCACACATTGGAAGTTGCGGCGATAGAAATTGTAGAAATTGCGGCGATAGAGAATAGAAATTGTAAACTATTGTCTCATGAGACTCACGATCGTTGTTTCTCTAACGTTGCTTAGATTCGCGCACCTTTCGCGTAGTCGCGCTTTGGATTCATCGTCAATGCAAAAGCAATTCGATTTCTATTATCGAAGTAAACATAATTCGCTGACCATTGGAGAGACCTTGCAACTTTTGTAATTACGTGCCATATTCAATATGTGATTCCTTCCAGCGCAATGCCGTTTTCAATTTGTTCCCTTTTAATTTATTACTATAAGAAATGTTACTCTCTGTTTATTACGTGTCAAATAATTACTTCGATCATCCTATTTGAACTATCTTTGTGTTCCGAATAAAAAAGATTGAAAGTGCGATGCGATATCTATTCGAATCCGAACGTCATTAAAGAAATAATTATCGCCCGCAGGTGTATCAACAATAATTCTTATAAATTATAATTTACAACATCCAACCTCTATCGCCTCTATCTTCACTTCAAGCGAGTGGAAGTCGCGCGAAATACTTACATAACTGGATAGCTTCGGGAATCGTTGACTGCAAGAGCTGAAACGGCTATCGTTGCTCGTAATAATCGTAAGGGATGATCTCTATGTTCACTTTTGTCGTAACTGCGTCTCAAACGATAATAACATTACGACGTGCGAAGCGGTCGTTGTTTGCTCGAGTTTCGCCGCACAAATGACAAGATAACTACACGTACACAATAATACGCCGCAGATACTAATTCAAAACACTGTTTACACCAGCCAACGACCTATCGTTGCCACAAAGTACGTAACACCTAATGAAACGAAATCGCCGAATATTCTGCGTTCCCTTGTATTCCAGATAAATTATTAACGAACGGTCGATACGGTCGCACGATTTCTCGTTGTTTCGCCGATCTGCGGAATATTCGGCAATTTCGTTTCATCAGGCGTTACGTACTTCGTGGCGATGACAGGCCGTTGGCTGTAAACAGCTTGTAAACACTGTTTTGAATTTGTTACCTGCGGCGTATTATTGTGTACATGTAGTCACCTTGTCATTCGTGCGGCGAGACTCGAGTCGACAGGCAACGGCCGCTTCAGAATAACGTAGTGTTATTATCATTGAAGATGCGGTCGCGATAAAAGCGGACCAGAGCTGCGATTCTGTAACTCGTTATGCCGTCGTTACGTGCTCATAACGACAGTTGCGCAGCTTTTCTACATGTAAAAAAGCTGTGCAACTGTCGTTATGAGCACATAACGACGGCATAACAAGTTACGGAATCGCACTACTGTAGGTCTATTCTGTAACTTTTAACGACAGTGTTATCATTACATTATCGTTGCGTAGCTTTTTTATCATATATTAGGCCGGTTCTACAATAGAGTCGTAAGTCGTAACCGTAAGAAATTAACCAATCGCAATTGAATGTGAGGAGAATAATCGACTATGATTGATCAATTTCTTACGGCTTACGATTTACGACCTATTGTAGAACCGGCCTTATACCTGCGCAACGACAACGTAACGATAACGACACTGTCATTAAAAGTTACAGAATAGGTCTACTGGAGACACGCGGATTATCCCTTACGATTATTACGAACAGCGATGATCGCCGTTTTAGTTGTTGCAGTCAACGATTCCCGAAGCTACCTACCTAGGTAAGTCTTTCGCGCGACTTCCACTCGCTTGAAGTGAAAATCGAGGCAATAGAGGGTGAAAGTTGTAAATTATAACATTATTAATAAGAATATTAATAATATGAATAATTAATATTTTTTATAAAAATTATAAATTATTGTTAATACACCTGCGGGCGATAATTATTTTTCTAATGACGCTCGCGCGAATTTGAATATATATCACATCACACCTTAAATCTTTTTCGTTCGTTTAAAAGCTTGTTTGTTACATTGCGAACACAAAGATATCTAATTCAAACAAGATAGTCGAAGTAATTATGTGACACGTACACTGAGAGAAAAAAATAGTTGGAATAACATTAATCTCACTATATTTTATAGTGAGTTTTGGCCTCAAACATATTTTTATAGTTCATTTAAACATGCAAAGTATAGCAGAGTGAACAGAAATTTATAGTCATCATATTTGCTTTGTTATTATTACCATGTGTATAGTAAAGCATGCTAAGACTATAGTTACCTGTATAGTTACCCGTACCAATATTTGCCAAATATTCCAATTATATTGACTATATAAAATGGTTAATTTCTCTTACCCATTCCATATATTCTATCTTACTATATTTTTACTTCAAATGATTATAATTATTGGTAAAAATTTTACATGAGTCACTTACACTATGCCTATATCGTAATTGTCACCAACATAAATGGTAACACTTACTATATAAAAATGATATTCCTAACTAATAATCATTTACTATGTCATTATAGTTCCAAATATCATACATTTTTCTCTCAGTGTAATAAACAATAGAGTAACATTTCTTGTAATTGCTAATAAATCAAAAGAGAACAAATTAAAAACGGCGTTGCGCTGGAAAAGATCGCATATCGATAGTCGCACGTAATTTGCAAAAGTTGCAAGTTCTCCAATGGCCAGCGAATCGAATTATCTAGCGCCGCGGTATAACGTTACAATTAGTCAATTTCCATTGAGAAGTAATTGCGCGGTAATGATGGAAAATTCAGTTTGCGCGATTAGCAACATCGGGTTTCGCAGAGCGTCCAGCATTGATCCGCCGGACGTATCGTCGCGATGTTTGAAACACGAAGAGTGCAATATCGTGGATTAATGCAAATACCGCGTGAATTATTGCTGGCGTAGGTGCATTCGTCTGACGCAACGTTGACGCATAACGTAACGTTGATTTATGCGCTCGCGCGCAATCACGGGAATTTTGACGGCGTTTCCGAAAGAAATATCTGAGCGAAATATATCATCGTTATTTAAGTTCGAAAGTTTGGAAATCATTTCATTCTCAATTATCACGATTAAATCGTAAACATTAATGGTGTTACAAGAAGGGAGAGACATTATATGAAAAAAAAGAAGGACATTTCTTTTCCTAAAACAGAAAAAATTTAAACGCGGATATCAGGCGTAGAGTCGAGTCCGATAATTCGTGCTATCAAAACGTTCGTCGAATTTTGAAGCTAACGTATCTTCAATAAAGTTTTGGGGATTGCGTTACCCCTTGTTAAACCCCATTTAGGCCCAGTTCCACAATCTCCAGTTAACTTAACCGCACTCAGAGAAAAAAGTCTTATCAGCAACTAGAAATTTGTGAACAAATAGCACCTCAACTATGTGCTATAAAGTTGCAGTAACAACAACAAATAAGTTATATGAACTAAGAAAACATAGTAATATTAACCATTTATAGTAAATCGTTGGATAAACTTATTTATCTAAATATTTATCTAAACTGGAAAAATGTTGTTGTCATAATATCTTACTTGTATGAAGTCTATATAACTGTGTAATTATAGTTGAGTCGCTATTTCACTATCAATTAATAGTTCACAAATGTAGTTAGCGTGACTATATTTTTCTAGTATTCAGTACTACTTTAGTTCCTATTACTTCGTAAAATAGTTGCAACTACTTAAATTTCAGAGTTGCCGAATTATAGTTGCCAGAACTATTTCGTTTTCTCTCAGTGCGGCCGGTTATTCCATTGGAATTGACCAATTGCATTTGTCGTTAAGCAAAATTAACAAATGCGATTGGTCATTTCCAATGGAATAACCGGCCGGTTAAGTTGTGGAACTGGGTCTTAAAATAGGACCAATTAAGAACAGCTAATATTTAATCTAATACCACTTATATTTCGTCGAGATTAATTACTTAGGGAGAAAGAGAGGGAGAAAAGGTAATATTTAAGTGGTAACAAACCGCCGCTTAATTCCGCAGCGAAAATGACCGATCGCCCCGTCCTGCGCGGACATTCGGGTTTTGATTATCGTCGCGTGGTCCTGCGCAATCCTGCGTACCTTTCGTGCCGTACGAGCGAGCTAAATAACGAATGAGGATGCAAGTTGCTCGGGGCCGGAATTATGTAGCGCGTAGTAAATACCGGAAGTCCCCTCGCGGGAAATCGCTCGAGAGGGTCATCCCGGACATATAACGTCGTTATACGCCCGTAATTCCTGAGGCCGCGCGCACCACTTTCGACGAAAGCGGTAGACCGATGGACTTCGTGAGCGGCGCAATTTGTTTATCTCCGTTTTATCGGAATAAAATTCACGGCGCGTGTACAATCCGATGGGCAAACCGATGATGGAGTATTAATCGACCTACTCGGGCTAGCGAGTCGATAAAATATCCACGTACGAGTGAAAAACGCGGTAAAATTAAATTCGATGTGGTTCTATCGCTTTTACGAAGACGTTCCGTGACCATTTTTTCCTGTCACGCAACAAAGTACCTCTCCGCCATTCGACGAGATCGAAATTGAAGAGCAATTAAGCCCTCTCTCGGCGGAGCGAAACGATCGTTTGAGCACCGTCTGCAAAAATAAATCGTCGATACGATACTCCCCCGTTTCCAGTGACAATCGTGTAACGAGATTCTGTTCTCTCGGATGGTGGTCCCCGCCCCCTATTCTGACTCGTCGCGTGCTACTTTCGCATTAGATAAAATTTGCGTCTTACGCCACAGAGCCACGGTTCTGTCTATGTGTATGTGTATGTGTGTGTGTACGAACGCGGCTGTGTGTATCGGGCTTGTGCTATTTTCCTGCGAGAAGTGGATCGGTTATTGGGAAACTTCGCGACGGTTTATGCGCGCTGCAACTGCGGCGCGGCGGAACCGTCCACCGTGAGCGAAGTAACGGCTTTGCAGCGACCGCCATCGCCGTTGGAGATATACGAAAGTTTGCCGTGTTTCTCTCTTTTAGCGCGTGGCACGGGCTATCGAAGAGACAAAATTACTACGGCGACAATACCGCCGCGAATGTATATACATTCATACATACGTATATATACACGCACACACGTACATATACATATGGATACGGAGGAGTCGTAGGGTTCGTTGAGAAATTACAGGGCATCGCCGACTTGTTCGAGCAAACGACAAATTTCCCAGCGACATGTCTTTTCGTGTACCACACGCATTTACTTCTTATACACTTCGTTGTTCGTAGAAGTCGTGTCTCCTAATGGGCGTCGTCATTCCCGTTTTAACGAAATGAGGGGGCGTTTTAACTTATTGGGACAAATTTGAAACAAGCAGGACGATGCAACCCTCTCGCGTCCGTAGTTTGTTTACAGTCGCGTGAAATATTTACAAGTGCGCGATATCATTTGCGAGAATTATTATTTTACTAACGCAAAAGAGTTAACGGAAGTTTTTCCGCGTGAGTTTCTATCAGCGGACGCGCACAAGTACCTACCCTTATTTTTGCCGCTCTAAAAGTTAGCGTCACTCTAATTGATAATTAGGAGCAATGCGCGCTGTTAAATGCCTGCCTCTCTTTAATTTACCATCATACTCGTTTTTAGTTACCTCATGCTAGTCCTCCCAATTTCCTTCGCTCATTTGCGTAGCAATTCTGGCAAGCAATTAGGAAATGAATTGACGCCGCTATAGTAAAGACAAAGAACAAGGTCCCACTAACACGGTTTCAATTCCATAATTTAAAACGCTTAGAAGTACTACACGGAAAGAACGGTTTTGCTGAAATATCTAAAAATTTGACACAGATCTGAAAATAATTTTATTAGACCATCCAAAGTAACTATGTAGGACACTCAAACATGATAATAATGCTGGAAAAAGTTTTGATATTCTAACAACTATTTTGGGCGTTCTACATAATTACTTTGATGACCCAACAAAATTATTTTCAGATCTGTATCTGGCCAAATTTTTAAATATTTCAGTAAAACCATTCTTTCCGTGTAGCTGATGTTTAGTAGAATCACCGACGAGATACTATTAAAGACCGACATTCTTATAGAAATTTGCGTGTCGGTTAAAATTTAGACAATTAACTCATAATATAATATTAATTTTATGATTTATCATTATTATAATGTACGTCAAAAATAACGTATTTTTACGTCAAAAGAATATTTCATTTTATTTAAAATTGCATATTTTTATTGTTATTATCCGTGTTTGATTATCGGTCGAATGATAATTCGATAGAAAAAAATGTGATTTCGTGGCACTATATGCGTTATAAATATGCGTGCGTATTTATAAAACATTTGTATAATAATAAATCGTGAATTTAATATTCTATTATATTATAGGCCGTGTTCCGATATACACACTGCCAGTACTGAAAATCTGTAGTTCACGTTACATATACTACAGATTTTCAGTACTGCCAGTGTAAATCGGAACACGACTTTAATTGCTCAGATATTTATGACAGCGATCGAAAATTTATATCAGTTTAATCGGTAATATCGATACTCTTCAATTATCTCCAGGCCTCGATTTACCCAGAGTTGACGGATTTTAGTATCTCGTCGTAGAATAGAACTTAATATACGAGGCTAGGATTGAATTTATATTGCTAACAATTATATTGTTTTATCAGTATCATCATTACCTGTAATTTCTGCTTGGAGTCGGCTGGATGAAGTGGCTCGGGACCGGTTTTGGGCTGATCACCCTGCAGACTTTCGATGTTCTTTGTACGTATCAGCTTGCCGAAGAGCAAGAGGCCCTTCTCCCGGTCCAGGTCGAGCTTCATTTTTCTGCAAATCAAGAGCGAGCGAGTTATTCATCCACGCAACCGGAAGAGAAAAACAGCAACTCTCGCAATAACACACACAGAAAAAAAGTCTTCAATCAAGACGAATATATTTAAATTAACACTATCATTATTGTTTCATATATAAGCAAGAAAATATTATTTTCTTAGAAGAATTTTATATTCTTGTATTTCAAGAATATTATATAAACTCGATTATAAATTAATTTGAATATTGTAATTGTCACATAAAGAATACAATAATAAGATTAAACTGTATTATCTTTATAATATGAATATTCTTGGTTTGAAAGTACTGTTATTCTCTATTCAATATTTTTTGCTTTTCATTAATAAAAATTATTTTTGAATAATAAGACTATAATTTTCTTTATTAAATTATATAAAATGTTTTTTGATGCAAGTAATATTTCTTTGTTTAACACTATACAATCTCATTTTAAGATTTACATGTTAAAAATAAAGATATTTTTGAAATAAGAATGTTCTTTTTTTCTGTGCAGGTAAGTGCTTTTGATCAATGTTTTCCATAAATATTCGGTAGGCATGGTAGGCATGTAAAATAAAATATTACGCAGAAAACGCATTGACGAAGGGAAGGTCGGGTAATATAATAGAAGCGACACTTCGATCATCGCAAAGGTACCCGCACGTCTGTCAACTGTCTGCTGATGAAATGAGAGAAAATAATTAGAGAGAAAATATATCCGCGAAAATGTATGAATAGTCCCGGTTGTTGTACGAGAATTAAAGAGATATATATATGCTCTGTTGCGGATAATTACGTTATCCGCAGATGAGATAAAATTGAATGTACTCGTCAGGCGTCTCGAAGTTTACACGGCGGAAATGCAAACTGAAATGCACATGTATGCGCGTAAAATGTAATTAAAAATTACATCGATGTGTGAGATTGTTATTTCCAGCGGGGGGTTAATAATATCTGTCTGAACATAAGCCCTTTATGAGATTTAAAATAGCTTCTGCGGCGCGGAGAGAGTAGTTTAAAGGTTATCAAATAAATAAGAGCAAATAAGTCAAAAAAGTAGTTTATTGTGAAACTTCCGGATCGTCTTTGATACTCAAAGTAATCGAAAATAACAAAAAGACATTTTATATCTAAGAATAGTATCTTGGACAGCAGTGATAAGAATTTCTTTCTGTAAAATGCGTGTCGCATAAATAAAATGTCCGTCGATAATGGATCGGGCGACTCACGGACGAAACAGACAATAGCGATACCAATGAGAAACAATTCAGAGGTTCAGAGAACAGTTTCAGAATTTTGCGTGCCTGACAAATAATACCCGTCAGACGAAAACGCGGAGCTATAAAGAAAGAAACTGTTAGCATCGGGTCTCATCCGTCATCCCGCCTAAAAACGCAAAATGACGTAGTCGCAAAGATATGGCCAACCAGGCCAACTCCGCCGCATAATCGAACGCAAATCGACCGTTTCCGGAGACAAACGAGTTCTGAAAAAAAAAAAAACGTTGACGACATATGCGGCCCTTTTTTCTCCAGCTCGCTTGTTCCCAGGGTCGGAAGTCGCGCACACGAATTATCGATTTATTATCCGGCGACGTTACTCCTCGACGCAGCTCTTTCATGTTTCTACGGCGGTGCTTCTGCGAGCTTGAAGAGAATGAAAAATTATCCCGTGCTTACTCTTGTCATACCGTGAAATTATTCTTCGAGAACTGTGCCAAAATCGCGACGTTTTAAGATTTTAATCGATTCGATGGTTCGACTGCTAAAAACGTCAATTTCTCATCGATATACGTCCAATTTTTATAGCGATTTTTATAGAGATCCTTCGATTGATTTAGAGTAGATTTTTTTAAGTCGAAGTATCGATACTTTTAGAGTGCAATTACACAGAAAAAAAGAACATTCTTATTTCAAAAATATCTTTATTTTTGACATGTAAATCTTAAAATAAGATTGTATAGCGTTAAACGAAGAAATATTACTTGCATCAAAACATTTTATATAATTCAATAAAGAAAATTATAGTCTTATTATTCAAAAATAATGTTTATTAATGGAAAGCAAAAAATATTGGATAGAGAATAACAGTACATTCAAACCAAGAATATTCATATTATAAAGATAACACAGTTTAATCTTATTATTGTATTCTTTATGTGACAATTACAATATTCAAATTAATTTATAATATTCTTGAAATACAAGAATATAAAATTCTTCTAAGAAAATAATATTTTCTTGCTTATATATGAAACAATGATAGTGTTAATTTAAATATATTCGTCTTGATTGAAGACCTTTTTTCTGTGTGTAACAAAACTTTATTGTCTCAACCGTTGGAAGGTTTCATCTCTTGAGAATATTCATTTGAAGAAGTATTACGTATTTAATTTTAAATATTTAAAAAATGTTATGACGAATGGTGCAACTTCTCGCCAGCTTGTCAAAAGAGGGCTCTATATTGAGTTGAACTACTGCAAAAATAGTTATTTCCATAAATCGACGCGTGTGGGAATGTCAAACAAATATTCTGCGTAAGTTCCGATGAAATATCGACTACTAGAATGATTACTCGTGCTCCTACTATTACTCAAACTCGATTAAAACATCGCACGCTAAGACTCGTTTATAATGCAGACGCGATGCACTCTTCACGGCGGATTATGCAAACAGTGAACAGCCGGGATAATCGCCGGACGAGTGAGAATGGGAAGGCGTATTAAAGGGAATAAATTATTCAGGGGATACGCGCGGGCGAGGCTGAAAGTAAATTTTACTTGCCTCCTCGCCGAAGGTAATGGATTTTCAAGATATGCTCGGAATTTTACCCAGGAGCCACCGGGAGAGAAACTGGCACGTGCGACACGTCGTGCTGACAAGTCACGAAATCCGTATCGCTGGCGAACAAACCGTGCGAAATTTCCCAACAGAGATGCAAACTGCGCCAACTGAGATTTCAAAAATACATGAATTTCGGCAAATCTGTAAGTACGTAACCAATCAAGGCCGTAAGATGCGTAAGCTTTGCCAAGGCTTGAAAAAATAATAATTACGTTCCCATTATATTAATATAATATTTCAATGCAATTACTTTTCTCTCTGTATCTCTTACATAGAAATATGATTTAGTTCTGTACGCCGCTATTTTTAAAACATATTTATCGTTAGACAAAAATACATACATATGTGAAAAGCTTTATCCTTGATTTCGAAAGCTGTGCATAGCATTTAACAAAAGTTTGAGGCAGCTTGTAAAGTCGAAAATGAAAATCTTATGAGAGTCGACAATCCCGATCCTTCAATATGCATGAGAACTTCTCTCCTCACGCTCCGCGAAGAAGGGGAGAGGTGCTATGAAAAGGACATTTTTCTTTGGCAACCATGTCTGTGAAAATATGATCATAAATATTTACAATACAAACGAACTAGTAAAAAGTGTATTTATTAATCTTTATTAAAAATGCTATATAACCTTGCCAACGGATCATGTCAAAATTTAAAGTTTTCTAAAAAGTGAAAAACGTCCCTTTCATGGCTTTATGGTTTTGAATGGGACACTATATGTCATGAAAGGGACACATTAAATAAAATGACTACAACTGGCATTAAAACGATATTAAAAATCTTGAATTACATAAAACCACAAATTAAATATTTGTACTACCAATCAGCAGTCTTACCAACATACTTAACGATTCATAAAAAATAATTTTTCTTTAATATCAAGTAAAAAAACATTTTAATCAAATCTCTATCATTACAAACTTTTAACACACGGTTTCATGAGGTAAATACCTTTAAATAAATGTTTAAAAATATATAATAAAATTGACACTTTTTTCTTTAAATATCTTGATAACAAAAAATAATTTAAAAAAAGAAATTAAGATTTTGTTCTACTTAGAATAATAATGAGATTATTAATTGCTTTCTAACTGTTAACGTGCTATTTCTTTTTAAAAACTTTTTTAACCAATCTACAGTAGCAGTCTTGTTTTCTTGGCATTTTTCAGGAGCAATGTTTAATTTCAGAGCGTATTGATAAGCTAACTCTCTTAAACTGTAGTTAGTAACGAAATATCCAAATATCGAGCAAAAAAAGAAGTATTTACATGATTATATTATATTTTACCTATATAAAAAAGTATAGGTTACGAAAGGGACAGTCATGAAAGGGACGTCCCCTTCAAGACTTTTAATTTGTCCCTTTCAAAACTAGGTCTGTGTTTTAAAATATAACCTTAAAACAACACAAAGGAATCAGTCTAATTTTCCTTGAATTTTTCAATTGCAATTTGATGTATAACGAAATTTTGTAGGTAAAAAAACTTACGTTTATTTATATAATAATATCTCACATAGAACACAAAAATATAGTAAAAATTTTACTTATAGTTGCGAAAATATGTCAACGCGGCTCACAATTTTGTTACGAATGACAGCGTCGTGAAGTTTGCGTTAAATGACTAGGTGACAGTGTTGTCACTAGATAAAAAATAACTTTCACATGTAATACATTCAGATGTTTTGCAAGATGATTTGTCTCGTTCAAAACCTGTCCTTTTCAAGGCACCTCTCCCCTAACATATATAGTATATAAAAGTAGTTTTCAATAATGCAGGTGCGATTTCGTCTCGAAACAACAGCAGCGGATTCACCACGAAATCGACCGGCTGCCGCATAATCGCGCTTTAACGTGGCAGAACGCAATTAACCCTTTGTACACTAGTCGTGATATCTCACACTGGAACATCAGGCACCCCTTTACGTCCCTTCTTTCGTGTTAGGCCTTGTCATCGCGCTGCGGGATGCCACCGCGAAATGCAAATCTATCGTTCTCAATCGACTTCTCGTTAGCGAAGCTCGAATCGCGCGCATGGCATTTTTATCTTTATCTCATTTTATCACTCATCATACTATTTTTATTCCATGTGATGGAATATAAAAATATTACAATATATAAATGAATATTGTCTGCATACACAATTGTGTTTTATATTACAAAAAGCGGTTTAAAAATAAATTCGTAAAACATTTATTTTGACATAAATTTATTCATTGCAAATAAAATTATTTTTATATTAAAATTAAGATCTCTATATTAAAATCTATATTAAAATCTGCGATCAGTATTGCAATTATTGTACGACATTGTATATTCCTTTATTCAGTTTGCAAATATGATAACGAAATATGGGAACATCGTGTCGCGATTCGTTATCACTGCTCTTCGATTTTCAGAGACTGTCAGCTTTAAAAGAGACGATAATACGGTACGACACGCACGGCAAACACCGATACGTTTAAAAACACCAGCCAGGCGGAGTCCCGCCCGTATGGGAAATTGCAATTCGCAAAATCCGCGAGAGAAAATAGTATCGCGGCTCCGTTCCATTGTAACGCGATCTCCGCCTACGATATCACGCGCGCAAGTTTTTAATTAAGAACGAGGACGAAACAAAAGCACTTTCGTGCCGCTGCTTATCGCGCGACTATCGTGCCGAGACAGTCGCGATGAAGCGGAAGCTCGTCCGCCAAGGTTTTCTCAGCCAAAACGGCAGAAAACGAATTACTTCTGCGATTTTCTCTTTAAATGGAATTTCCTTTTCATTTAATCTTTGGTTACGAAGATCTGTGCGTTAGACTGGAACAATGTTCCGAACTTCTCGATCAGCCTCGGTCAATAATCAATCTTTCAAAACATCCTTCCTTCTTTCCTTTCCTCGTGTTTATTCTCCTTAACGAGGGGATGCATTTAGATCCCCTCTGGCGATACGCTATTACGTGATTGTCTTATCGAAGGACCTGTTCTCTGTTTCCATCGAATTGCGCATGGCATCGAGGAGAATCGCCGCGAGAGTCACGACGGGCTCGGAATCACACGGCGCCAGTAGTCGAACTCGACGGAAATCCAACCGCAGCCCTGGATCGCGTAGTGTGATTTACGACGCGCGCGTCGCGTTGGTGACGGCGCACAGTGGTCAAAACGGCCAAAAACGTGGCCAAAATTCTGTATATGAGGCATTATTTATGAAGTAATCCACCCCAAATTTTCAAAGTTTTCCGATCATGCTGAAATTTGCACAAATTGTAGTCCTATCAGAACTAAAATCATTGCCCAAATTTTTTTACCCTTGTCCAACGGGTTGTCTACTTACAGGGGCTTGGATTTTCATCATTTGGGCCATCACACAGTGGTCCAAACGGCCAAAAACGTGGCCAAAATTCTGTATATACTCAAGTCATTTTTTTGTAATCATAGTATATAACTTCAATTTAGTGATTTTTCCATGATTCTGTTGAAATTTAATTGTATAGTGTTAATTCTAGATGTATAGTAAAAAAAATTCTATATGTATAGTAATAAATTTTTCATAAATGATTACTGAACAAAAGTAATTCAGAAGATTATTGTACAAATAATATTCAAATGAACATCGACTGAGAACAAAAAATATTGAAAGTAAAGAAAAGATTACATCCAGAGTATTGGTTAGGTTCTCAGTTTCGGCGAACTATCAACATACAGTAATTAAAGTAGTCCGGCGCAGTTTGGCGCAGATGAACTTTTTCTTATTTCTTTTGATATATAATTACGTTTTAAATTCTGTTTGACCGATCGCGCTGACTCATGACGGGGATTTGGAATCGCAATACTTTAATAATGTTACATCTTACACAACAGCACTATTTTACTTTGCTTAGGAAACATTTATTTTTATTAACTGTAATGACAATTCAATAAATAACAGCGTTATTAGAGGCACAAATAATACGACTAAACATCGATAAAAAGATCTAATAACCTGCTACAGTAACAACCCTAAGAATGGAATCAAAATTGTGACATTGATTATGGCCAAAATCACATAAGAGACTTGCGATATTCATGAACTTTGTGCATTTATAGCTTCCATAAATGGGATTCTTTTGGAATAAAACGTTAAAGAAATCTAGTAAGGACTTATAAATTAACAAAAAAAATGTAATAATAATTTTTAAAAAATAAAAAAAAATGGATTTTGGCCACGTTTTTGGCCGTTTTAACCACACTGAGAGAAAAATTTATGATATTTGTGAC
>NJRP01000192.1:230836-241514 GCA_003063835.1 Aphaenogaster floridana
TTTTCATTATAGTCACAAATATCATAAATTTTTCTCTCAGTGCACTGTGCGGCGTCAGTAGTCGAACTCGACGGAAATCCGATCGCAGCTCTGGATCGCGTAGCGTGATTTACGACGCGCGACGTCGCGTTGGCGACGGCGCACACTGACGAATTTTCACAAAATCATGGCCAAAACTTAAAAATAAAATTAAAGTGTTTTTGAAATCTATTTTATGAAATAATGTATTGACTATCAAAGAATCATTTACCGTTATAAAAAAAAATTACCCTGCAATTTTTTTGAAAAAACGCCACTTTAAACCTAACGAGTTCATATTTTTGCAAAAATTTAAAACTATAAATTATTGTTTATATTGTGAACTTATCGATCTCAAAATGATAAGTAATGCATTTAAATATTATACCTAGATTGATTTTTAATTCTTAATATCTTCCAAATCTTTTTAGGCGGGAATACAATTCATTCTTTTTCTTTTGTAAACAAAAATTATTTGTTTTGCAAGATTTCGCCACGATTTTTTTAAAATTAAAGCTTATAAGCTTAACTTAACCATTTTTTGTCACAATTAGCTGCGACAATCTGCGACACTTCCAGGAAGAGTGTCCACTGATGCTAGAACGGTTACAGCGCAAGGTGAATTTCTTTATATTTTTTTTGCGAGTTAACTTATCAATATTTGTTAAAAACTCAAATTTTTATTTTTGTAGTCATTTTATAATAATGAGTCAGGAATTAACCTTAAAATTAAAAATATTACTTTTGGCCAGGATTTTGTAAATATTCGCCACTGTGGCGGCGACGGGAATTGTAATGCCGAAATTCCTTGGGAGGATCAACAAATCCCGCGGCGACGATCGCAATCTCGTGCGGGATGCACCCGGAATACGTGCGGCGCGTAGGTATACCGTAAACAACAGAATAAACAATTACTCATCGGGATCGCGATAAACTTTGCGGATGAGCAAACAATTGCGGACGGCAACAGGCGGCGTTCTACGAATGGATTGTTAGAAATGCAATCGTCGGGATGATTGCGACAGCTGGGTCGCCGCCGGGCTAGCAGTTAATAATCGCGGCACGATAATTACGCTCGCGAGGAAGGACATACGGTACATCATAAGCTTAAACTTTGCGACGAGCGAGAGAAGTTTATTAGCGTAATGACGATTTCTAAATTGTCCTTCAAATATTTTGATGCGAAGAGCATGTCATTTCATTGAAGAATGGAAAACATTTTGTAATATGTGCGCTACATGCGGAACATTATG
The DNA here is from genome assembly GCA_003063835.1 of Aphaenogaster floridana. NCBI lineage: Eukaryota > Metazoa > Arthropoda > Insecta > Hymenoptera > Formicidae > Aphaenogaster > Aphaenogaster floridana. The sequence continues at coordinate 232,108 of NJRP01000192.1, forward strand.
TGCAATCAAGTCCTGGCTCTCACGAGCGAGCCCCGGGGCTTAAGTGCGATTACGGAGATTCGTAGAAAGAAAACGTAGATAATAATCGGTTTTGCGTTCGCAGCGGCGCAGTTATTTCCATACGATTTGCAAGGGACGTGATATCACAGCGCGGCAGAAGCTTTCAAGTCGGTCAGTCGTTATCGCGCGCGAGCAAACCGTGAAAGAAAGAAAGGGAGAGAGAGGCAGAGAGAAAGTACCGTTTTTAATACTATGTTAATTTTATTCAAGCCGACACGCCCCGTCTCTCATTGGTCGCGGTGCTTTTTCATCCTTCCGAGTGGAAAGGAGAGGAATCGTGACTTCGTGCTCGCAAGCTGCCTGCCCTTCGATGAAGGGAAAAGGCAACCCTCTGCACGTGTGCGCCAGCACGCCACCCTTTGCACTCCTCGCGACCGACGTTAACTTCGGTTAACGGAATTTTCAGGGACCGCGAACGTTCTCTCCAGATAGGGAGAGAAGGGGCTCGTTCCCGTGAAATTTGTTTAAAATCCGCTTAATTTAAATTCCTCGCGCGCGAAGAAATCGATACTCGGACGCCACATGCCGCAGCATGCGATAACGATCGCGATAATGATAATCGCGTTTTAGTGCTGCAGTAGGTAATTTTTCAATCGCAATTTTTTTTCAGACGATTAATAAACGCGAAGTGAATAATATTTCATTAGCTCCACGCGCGTTGGAACACGCTATAAATTTATCCAACTTTTATCGGGCGTGTGTCGGTCTCACTGCCGGACGTCGAAGAGTAAAAGTCCACGTGCGATTTATAATTTATAAGCGTGAATTTATAATGACCAATAAAGAATTCTACTTCAAGTGCACCTATTTGCTTGCTCGTGCACTTATTGCGTTAAGTATTTACATATGACGTATTACAGCCGTTCCAGGATTAAATACGGCGTCATTCTCACGCTGTCCTCGCGTTGCTCCGTAAAGAACTCCGCAAACTTCAGAATAGGATTATCCCCCGTAACCAGGATGCCGATACTTTTCGCGAAAAAAGGAAAATACACTTTGCGGAGCGACGGCGAGGGAGCCTCGACTCTCGCATCCTGAACGGTCACGGGCTGGCGATTTTGCGGTTATCGATCCCGCCCTTGCGGTGTGTTCACCTCCCGGTACCGTTAAAACAACCTAACCGTAATGCCAGTGCGTACCAACACGTGTACACGTGTATATATACACACACACACACACGTACACATATACACGCGCTGATATTCCCGTAGGTACGTTCGAGTGAGTGAGGGGCCCTCTTTCTCTGCAATTCCCTCGAAGAATCGCAGAGGTCGGCCGGACGTGAGAATTCTAATCCGGAGTCGAGTTCTCTCCACAGTCATAAAGTACAAACTGGAGGATCTTATTCGCGCTCCCTCCCGCTCGCCGTATAACACCCGGCGAGTTTGCAGTCGCCGGAGAGTCTGCAATCGCAGAAGTCAGCCGCGCCAATAACTCGGGAACTTCTCCGTTACGCGATTGCGAAACTTTCTCTTTATGCAGCTCCCGAGGATTCAAACATTCAATAAGGGGTCGCCCATTTCGTGCCGCTACTCGTTCACATGCCGTCGCGACATTGTACGAGATGAAAAGATGTAGCCGTAGATAATCTATGTTAATTTTAGTCAGACGCATCGCATTGTCGGATAAAACGGGGACAGTCTGGTGGAGGATTTCACATGAGGATCTGACAACCCAAAGAACAATATAAGTTATCAAAAAAATCTCTAAAAGATTCTAAACCTGATAACTTAGAGAGAGAGAGAGAGAGAGAGAGAGAGAGAGAGACTTCTAAACAATTACATAAATATGTCAGAATGTTATCTAATGCGCCGTTTTTTGAGAGCAGAAAGATATCATGAAAATGATGTTTAAAAGATTTGTCAAATCGGCCGTCTTTAAGATATTGAAAGTTTGTCAACATATAGAGTTGTTATTTATGATGTGTAAAAGAAATCTAAAAATATATGTCAATATATAAATTTCTTATTTATGATATCTAAAAAATAATATTCTAAAAATTTTTTGGGGAAATTGTCTCATTATCATAATGTGATAAACATTTCGAAATTTATTTAAATTATTATTACACAACCCAAATAGATGTAAGCCATGCACAATTATGACATGTCCGAATTTCGGTTAATACAGACACATTGCACTCAGAGAAAAAAGTCGTATCAGCAACTAGAAATTTGTAGACAAATAGCGCCTCAACTATGTGCTATAAAGTTGCAGTAACAACAACAAATAAGTTATATGAACTAAGAAATAGTAATATTAACCATTTATAATAAATCGTTGGATATAACTATATATTTGTCTAAATATTTGTCTAAACTGGAAAAATGTTATTTTCATAATATCTTACTTGTATAAAGTCTATATAACTGTGTAATTATAGTTGAATCGCTATTTCACTATCAATTAATAGTTCACAAATGTAGTTAGCGTGATTATATTTTTATAGTATTCAGTATTACTTTAGTTCCTATTACTTCGTAAAACTAGTTGCAACTACTTAAATTTCAGAGTTGCCAAATTATAGTTGCCAGAACTATTTCGTTTTTTCTCAGTGTGGTTATATAGAGAGTCCGACAAATTTTACATGCGAGAAACGAGACCACCTAGCAGCAGTCCTAGAATATCAGAAATATATCTTTCATGAGAGTTCAAACTGATATCATTTAGCATGATATTATGAAGATAACATTTTCAAGAAATGTCTCAAATGAGATATCTTAAATAACTCTCGTTGTAGATGTCTCTGGTAAATGATGATTATTAGATACCATTTTGACATCATTTCCGAAATATCTCAACGTTTTCTTGAAAAAGTTCTCTTAAAGTTTTCATTCTGACAAGCGTGTTGTTTGGGAATGAGCGGGACGATCTTACGTCGTGTTTTCGCATGACGGGAGAGAAATCAGTTCTCCCTAATCTTATGTATTTAAACTTTAATGTATTTAAAGGCGAATAGAGCTCAAAATTTCAAACCCGCACGCACTCTCGGATCTCAAACGTTGAATTTTGCATGCTGACATTTCCCTTTTCCGGCCATCCTCCGCAATCCTGCATATATCAATAATGTGTCACGACGGCTTTTGCATTGAAATGTCAGATGGAAAAAGTTGTTTCGGACGATATAAGTGGACATAATACTAAAATAACCGTGTTAAAAGACACGATTTTACCGAGCGCGGATTTCCCGTGGGTCGAGCTAATGATCGAGCTCGATCACTATCCGTATCCGTTGGATAAAACGGATGACACTAACGATCTCGTTGCGATGTGTTTGCAAAACCAGTTGTGATTCCAGCATGATAAATATATAATGCGATAAATACACACTGTAAAAGTACCCTACATGAGCGAGCAAATAAATCCATTCGAAGCAGAATCCCTTGCTGATCACTTTATATCAGGAATCACGTTGTAAATTACAAATCAGTTACGTTATCAGCTTTGCTAAAATTGTATATTGTAAACAACAATATTGCGCACAGCAACTTCACATAATTTTTTAATGAAATTTAACTCTTCAGTACATGCAAACGTTCTCTTCCGCTATTGATATAATTAAAACATTTGTCCAAGAAAAACAGAGTTCCAATTGATTGTAATATAAAATTGATTGTGATACAAAACTATTTAAAAATGTAACTAAATAATCTCAAAAATATGATTATTTCTACTCAAAGCTCGCGTTCATACAAAAATGACGCATACGAATGGCCAGGTACATAAATTCAAACACGGCACCTCATTATTTTGCAAAAGGACAGGATCGATGGTCTTTTTTTAGAAAAAAAAACTGCATTACGTCTGTGCTACGTTTGGAACAAAATTATCCCGTTTAACGAATCGGACGATTTATTTTGTACTGTAATAATTGTGCCCGATTGTTATTGCCACTATCAATACGGGATGTACATAATTAACGTTTAATTGGATCAGCGCGATTTTACAACGGTACTCTAGCTCCATGAAATCGGTCGCCGCGTTAACGATCGGCCGAGTTTGATCACTCGTGCGACGCGATAAAACGGAATTAACGAGTGTGCGGTCGGCGGAGCTTGTTTATCAAAAAGGATAAGCGGAGGTGTAATCGCGTTTCGGTCGATACGCGGATACCGAAAGAGGTGAATCCGACGGGAAATTTTCGCGCGCTGCTGAAATCTCTCTGTTAAATAACACCGAAAGAATAACAAGCCGGTGTACAGCGAGCCTCGGTCTAAACTCCTGAATTTAAACAGCACTTTCAGATAATTCCATCCTGCGCAATATAGAAATGCTATTTTTATTGCGCGTCCACTTCGCTTATTCGCGTTTTACGTGTAAACTGAAATGTCAACTTGGAAATTCTCTCCGGTAAAGATGGAAGATTGATGATATTAAAATGGCAGGAGGATATTAAAATGGCCAAATCTCCGAGGCCAGTGGAAAAATAGCGAAATCAAGTCTTGATGGTATTTTTAGATTTCCGGTTTCTCTTTCTCGCGGCCTCAAAGTTAAGATGAGATTAGGAGACTCGGTGTTCTCGTCCTAATTGCAAAAAATGCGAGAAACGCAATTAGGATCGTTTGAATTTAAATATCTTCAATTTTCTTCTTACATACCGCCACTTATTTCTACCTCGCTCGTTTTGCATAATTGAAAAACGATATAATCTTCCCGCGACGTGTACGTCGAGGGAAGTTAATGCGGGTAACGCTGCAGATATTTTAACGTGGCACCGCGGCAAATTTACGGGCTTAGCGATTTGCCCCCGATCTTCGCGTGCGTTCGAAAATCAACGCGCGGATATGCCGCACGATGTATCGCCATAATTTGTCAGTGTCGATGCGCCCCGTCCTAATAGTTCGATAGCTCACTCGCTGCATGATTTGCTTGGCTGAACAGCGGCTGCCTCAAATTCCCGAGTTTAAGTGGATATCGGAAGACGCGGCGTTCACGACAATCCGTCTTCGTGACTTTCGATCTTTACGCGCTCCTCGCCGCATTTTTTAAAACTGATATATACTCCCAATATGATAAAATAACGATGAAACTGAATTTTTAGTTTTAACTCCCAAACTATATTATAAATAATATAAATGGTAAAACTGTTAATTCTTTTTTCGCGCTTAGCTTAATGATATCGAGAAAAAAGATGGAAAATCTTTGTAGAATTTTATTTATTTTATATTTTTGCTCGTTCTCTCGCTCTCTTTTTCCCTCTTCTCCAAATATATATATTTTTAAATTAAATTATCTAATTATATATTTTAGCGTATTTGATCGCAATTATTATTAAATCGTTTCATCAATTCACAATTTCATAATCCTCTGGAGGGTCAACGTACAATTAAACAATCGCGTTTATCCGTTTAATGACCGTAATGACGAGATTGTATATTACGATATGTATATTGCTCAATCCCCATCATTTATGCACAAATAACACTTAATATAGTCGCGCTTTTTAGACAGGACTCTTCAGTCTTTACACAGTATCCATCAAGGCAACTTTGCGTAAGTCGGTTCGCTCGAATAAATTTTGGCAAACTTGCGAAGTTTCGGGAGAGTGCCGGGGGTGATCGTTCTTCAAATTATACGCTCCGATAACAAGAACGGGTTATGGACTCATCGTACATCGTCATTATTAACTTCTCATCGCGCTGAAGTTCAGAATGTTTAAGAAGATACGTACGTCAGCGTATTAAAGTTCGTCGTGCTTTACGAGACAAACGATAATCCCGAATGCCTTTAAATTAAACTGCCGTTTTATAGTACACAAATCTTTCTCTCAACGGCACACGGAAAGAATGGTTTCGTTGAAATATTTAAAAATTTGGCCAGATACAGATCTGAAAATAATTTTGTTGGGTCATTAAAATAATTATGTAGAACGCCCAAAATAATTGCTAGAATATCAAAGCTTTTTGCAGCATTATCATCATGAGTGCCCTACATAGTTACTTTTGATGGTCTAACAAAATTATTTTTAGATCTGTATGTGGCCAAATTTTTAGATATTTCAGTGAAATTGTTCTTTCCGTGCACTTCTTTGATTTTTTGACTCATCTTTTCTTGAACTTACGTCATTTCTCAAATATTCACAGATGTTGCACTCAGGTCGCGCGCTAATCAACAACAGCAACGGTGGCAGATCATCTTCCGAGCAAAATTTCGATTTCGCAAAATCGACGTCCGTTTCCTCGCGACTTTCGCGCCTCAAGTTTTGATTGCTTCCAGCGCAACTTCCAACATGAGATCTCTCCCGGCGTTCGGATTCAATTACCTACGCGAGCGTAGTCCGCACCCGCCTCGTTGTAACTCACGCCGGTGTGTTACGCAACTCGCGAAATACTCGTCCCACTGTGGAATTGCTCGTAACAAGAGCATAAACCGTACAGAAGAGATTTTATCGTCGCCATTGTCGCGCATAAATCAGCTACGGGAGCCCGGCATGCATCCCCGTAGCGCCTAAACATGAAAACAGTCCTGTCGCAGCCAGCGTCCGAGGACAAACGTCGTGGACACGTAATGGGGAACACAATATGCCGATAACAAATACCGAGTCTAATCCGATATTATCCAGGCTTCATACAACTAATCGAACTAAACGAAATTAAGATTCTATCATGCTGAAAATTAGAAAAGCAGTAATAGGGATTTAAAGCTACAAGACTATATTTCTCGCATTATTTCTAGTTTATCTTAATATAAATAGATTATCGTCTAGTTTATTAATAAATCTTTTTAAATAGAAATATCAAATTAATTCAATTTAATTTTAAATGATAACTTTATCTTTATAAATAATTTCAATTTAATCATTTATCTCTGATAATTCGAGGATGAGATATGAAATTAGGAAAGCAGTAATAGAGGAATTTAAAGCTACAAGATTATATTTCTCGCATTATTTTTAGTTTATCTTAACCCATTTAGACCTACCCTACCACATACAGTACGGCTAAATACAATATGTTTAAAAAAATATACTTAAATATCCACTCAAATTTCATGTTATCGATTAAGCGATTCGTCAACTAGAAGGTATAAACAATACTAGAAAAATAGTTCATTGTGCCGGAATTTGTTGGAGAGTGAACACGAATACAATTAAATCAGTGATTAATTTTTCTTTATTCCAAGATGTTATCAAAAAGGTAAAAAAAATGTGTTTTTTTGTAATGTATCTATTTTATTTTGGAACAGACTCAGAAATGAAACTTCAGGTCATGATTCTAGTTCATTAGTAGCAGTGTGTGTAGTATACTTTGACTTTTGAATACGCATAAGCCTACTGTACCATATATGATTCCTAGCAACCCTTTCACGGAATATTTTTTTGTATTTTTTTATATGATTTTTTACCCCCCTTAACCCCAGTAATAAACGAAAATTCATAAAATTTAGATAAAAATAATTTCAGATCTAAATGGGTTAATATAAATAGGTTATCTTCTAGTTTATTAATAAATGTATCTTTTTAAATAATATCAACTTAATTCAAATTAATTTTAAATGATAAGTTTATCTTTATATATAATAATTTCAATTTAATTATTTCTCTCTGATAATTCGAAGATGAAATAGGATATCTAAAAAAAGCTTTTTCTTCTTTGCAGAGTTTATTTGCATTGTCTTTTTAAAATGTTAAATACTTTAATGAACATCGTATATGCTATATAAAAAAGTTAATTGATTTTGCTCTGCGGGAGATTAATATCGTCCACGAGTTTGCCAAGAAATTAGTCGCGAATAGCTAGTCCGAGCACGTCGGACGAAGTGGGAGAGCATTATAGCGTCCGGGCGAACGTCACCGCACGTAATGGAATCATTCTCGTGGAAAATCTTATGAAAGATAATTAAACGAACCGGCGTGGGGCGCTGCTGCTGAACGTGGAGAGATTCCTTCTGTAGAGGCATTCGGCCAATACCGGCGCGATCTTTTGAATAACGGCCTCGCTTTCTTCGAGCGAAATGCTCGAGCCTTCTTCCATTTCGCTTGTTTTCTCATCTTTCTCTCCCATTCAGAGTTTGCCGGCGAGCAAATTCGTCGCTATTTAATCTGCATGCATATCTGAAGACGAACAATCGACTGTTCTTGTTCCCTCCCCGATGCGAGAAAATAGCACGAGAGCGAAAATTAAGCGAGAGACATTGGAGAACAAAGACGCTATTGCTTGTTGTGTGTATAGATCGGAACGGGCCGGGAAAATTGAATTGCGTAGCAAAATCCAACGCGAACTTTGACACTTAAGCTTCGTTCAATACGTTCCATTCCGAAAATTGGAGTCTCGCGAAAAATTTGCGAATTTTCCGCGAAATGAAAAACTCGCCCCTCAATAATCGGTTACATCATGTCAAAGTAACACGTTTGCAAAGTTACGGTTTAATCCACCGGAAAGCTCTCCAAAGTTTCGATATTGCGGAATACGAAATTGCGAAAAATTCAATTAAAATTATTTTATTTCGCGATTACAGGATGAAATAATTGTGAAGGTGGGAGAGAAAGAGCTGTATTTGCTCGGAATAAATAAGCTGAAATTGATATGAAAACGGCTATCACGCGTAACGGTATATGGCACGGTAGAGAAATTCAGATTCGTTATAAATTTTTTGTACTCGCGATTTTCATCTCGATTTTATACTTTTATCGCGATAAACGCATAAGCGCTTGTGGACGATTTATCGGACGAGTAAATGAATTACCGCGCAACAATTTCTTACGTCAATCATAAAATCCATCATAAAATTGCGCATAACGAGCTCGCAACATCTGCCCGATATTAAATGTACAATCTTCGCGTGCCAGCCTAGAAATTTTCCCCCTTCGTGCCGCCTACCCCGATGGGGTTACCCTTACTTGCTGCCCACTCACGCCATTGTGTCTTCCCCGAGCGAGGAAAAAACTTTCCATTCTCTCGCGTGCGAAGGAAAGAACGAGGGAGGATTCTTCTTTCCGTCTTATCTTAAAATACTTTTCGTGCCTTTGAAAAATATGAGCTTTTTAGAGGAATACAATGCCGCCCATTATACTGCATCACTGCTGTCGTCCGACTTCGGCACATTTCGCTTATAATTACGCTTTGCATTACGTTATCGCGAAATATGCAATTTGCGTATTTTGGGATGCGTTAGAAAAATACTCCGTTAAAAATAATCAATACCGTCTTACATTTTTATGCACTTCAATACACTGAGAGAAAACGAAATAGTTCTGGCAACTATAATTTGGCAACTCTGACATTTAAGTAGTTGCAACTAGTTTTACGAAGTAATAGGAACTAAAGTAGTACTGAATACTATAAAAATATAGTCACGCTAACTACATTTGTGAACTATTAATTGATAGTGAAATAGCGACTCAACTA
>NJRP01000192.1:254591-264871 GCA_003063835.1 Aphaenogaster floridana
TTTTTTGTGTTTTTAACTTTTTTAATTTAAGATTTGATTTATTTACATTATTAGCGAGAAGAGCAGGAAGTTGTATAAAGAAACATAATATACACAGAATAGAGCGCAAGCATCCTGCCAAAATCTAGTTGTATTTCCTGTTCTTAATCCTCATCGTTTTCATCGTTAATATGTCGCGTCGTGTTCCTCTTACGCGTAGCTAGCCCACAAGAGCAGTAGCTCAACCTGCCAATATTAGGAATACTGCATGTCAAAAATACTAAAGCAACTTATAAATAAAACAGTGTCGGCATGTATTTGACTTGAAAAAATGCAATTTCCTAAAGTTGGTATAGAGCAGAATGTTGGTTTCTATTATAAACCAATATTAAGTCTAATAGCTTAATAAGCTATTTTTACAACTTTCCCATCACTTCTCGGATAAATAACGGTTGTTTTCGTACTTCTTAGGATCTAAGGAAGGATTTTTAAAAGTCAGTTTAGGTTCCATCGCGGGGCAGAATTTGGCCTAATTTACCGGCCCTCTTTTGCGAAGCTAAATAAATTAAACACGAAGGAAAAAAATTCTTTTTGTATTTCTTAACGCATACAAAAGGTTGATTCAAAGGTTTTGTCAAAATCTTTCTATTTCATATTTCGAAAATTATCGAGTGAATGACGTTGTCCATAATTCGACGGTATTTGCGTTAAAAGGGAGATGCAAATATGATGTCCGGAACATCGGTGTATCGCCTATCGGATGCGAAGCACATAGGCACGCGTCAGCGATTGAATGTTCGCGCATACATCATGCAGGCGGATGGAGAGCTTATGAAGAGCACGTGTTGCTCTTTTCCCTTCAATGGCACAGTTACGTCGCCATAAACGCGCTTTCGAAATAAATCCGTTTCCGGGGGAATCAAGTAGATATCTCGGGACATTCGCATATGCATGCACTAAAGTAAGATGTCTGATTGGGACGTGAATTGCGATCAGTTTCGGATAACGCAGATCTGGTAATCAAAAATTCACGCGTGGACACATATAAGATATAAAAGTATGTATGCATTTTTTGAAGAATTAATAGAAAGTTCTTTTTAGGAGAAGTGCCATACGGCACTAATATTTTAATTTTTTATTTCTTTATCTTTTTGTTGGATAACAACACCTGCTTCAGATGTTCATTTCTATTTCACTTCAGTATAGGAAGAAAGCGTGGACCCCGTTGTATAGTTAAATTAATTTAGAAATATTCTATAAATTTAATATATATTAAATTAATGTAGGAATATGCTGTAAATTTAATATAAATATAAGATTTTAATATAAATATAAGATTTTAGTATAAATATAAGATTTTAATATAAATATAAGATTTTAATATAAATATAAGATTTTAATATAAATATAAGATTTTAATATAAATATAAGATTTTAATATAAGCATAAGAATTTAATATAAATATAAGAGAATATTACTTCTTTGTAAGAAAACGTCAAATAGTACTGACGACGAACAATGCTAGTTTCTGAACTTTTTTAATTTTCCTGCTGAACAATAGCATTTGCTTTGTCACTTTTGCACATCTTTTGTCTATGGGCAGTCGTCTATAAGACTATATTAAATTAAACGCTATATTAAATTAATACACGATTGTACCGTCTTCGTGGGACGCTTGTATGCATCAGACTTCCAGATGTCTTATTTTTCTCAGTTGCGTCACGTCTTACTTGCCTTGAAATTTAATATCTTATTTTTGCAAGTACTTACTTGTCTTGAAATTTAATTCATTACTTGTGTAAGTAGGTAGTTAAAGAAAGTGCATCTTCTTTTTCAATCTGTACACCTAATTAAAGGAGAGGGGGGATAAAGAAACCTCAGCTACCAGATGTTTTCCCCCCTGATCGGCGTAAAACAAACCTTAAAATATATATACCGCGCGTCTCACGAGGCGTTTAGTGGACTTCGCGTTGATCGACGATCGCAATTTCAGAATGTCCTTGATACCTTTAATCCAGGCACACACCCTCCCCGGTATCGAGAAGCTATTACACGTTTAACGAGGTCGCCGCTGGAAGAAAACGATATTGCAGCGGTACGAGCTTATTTACGGTACGCCGAAACGTATAATATTGAGAATTGCAGCGGATAAGGGAATGGAAAGACCGCCTCGCGTAACCGCATCGATCGTGACCAAATTCTCAATTTCTCGCGCGACGTTAGCATTTTACGCAACGTGCTCATTAAGGGGGCTCATTCCAGTTTGATCGGTCAAAAAATTCGAAAAAGTTTTTTTTGCATAAATCAATAGTATAAAGCTTGAAGAATATGTTCCATATCCAATATCATTCCATTCCAATATGAAAAACTATTTTTTCGCGAAGAGGTAATCTTTAAATGCGTTTTTCTCAAAACTACATTTTCCAATTTGGCGTGCAGGATAACTAAAAAAATCATTAACTAAATGACATTTGCAAAGTACGGTTCGATTCCTTATAGTTTTCTTCAGGGGTTATACCAACCGCTACAATTTTATTGTTTATTTATATAACATTTTTATCAACAATAGAAAATTGATTTTTTGGTCAAAAAGATTTCACTTTTGTTACGATTGCTGTAACTGCTTCAATTTTTCATATTTTTATTTGCAAGTTGGTATAATCCCCGCATAATTGAATAAGCTTTGAAGGAAATTTTTGATTTTTGCCTTCAGATGACTCAGCTCGTTGCTACATTGCACGCCGCGCAATCGACATTGTGTGACAAAGTTGTACATCAACACGACAAAAATTTAAAAAAAATAAAAAAATGACATACTTTTTTATTCCTTAAGGATGCCTTTCTTTATCCCAATTAAACTATTATTCCAATATCATTCAGTTTTCTCAAAAAAAATTTTTTAAAAATCACATTTTTTTGCCCGGTTAAACTGGAATCCCCCCTTAAGTCGCATCAAGCTAATCATGTGATAGAGCGCACAAACGTGTTGACCGTCGAACGCACAGTGGCGTCTGAACTTTGACGTTTTCTCTGAACGTCCTCACATTTTTTTAGAATGAGATATTCGCACATAATCTGGTATTTAGAGAGGCTGTAGGGATTGTCTTAATCTGATTCGTTTATCTCCCATTAAACATCCCTCGGAGTTGATCCTGTCTGGAGCGGCGAGTTTCGGCATGATACAAAGGGAGAATTGTGGAAAAATTCCGTCCCAAATATTTGTGCGGAAATTCCGCTGCTGACGCGGGCGTTCGTGTGCCGCAGAGGCCTTTATGCGAAACTTCGTTGTTGCATAAAAGCGGATGACAACCCAGCCGGTGGTGGCGCGTCGCGCACATGCGATGCTCTCGTACCGTCCTAATGGTGCTTTTGACGTGCTCGCATAGATCCAATTACCGGTTTCTGAATTGTTTCGCAACGGAAGCCGCGTTAACTTCTCTTCTTCTTCATTTTTTTATTGCCGTCCCGCAGCACGTAAATGAGCGTATTTAACCGCGTTCCCCATTCCGTTTGGCATTTCGCTGATCGCGTAATCATCTTCCCCCTGTTTCCCCTGAAAGCGGGGGAAAGGCGAATCGCTACTTGGCGTGTCGTGCACGGGAAACGCCTGGAAACGAGATAACGTCCTGTCAGCCGCGATCGAAGGAGCTTCCGTGAAATCGTTTAACGTCGCAGAAAATAATCCGTGAACCTCAGCCTCAACGTCCGCTTGTTGATTATTTTCCCAGACCTCAAACGTGACTAACCGAGGCCCCCTTTTACTTCGAATCGCAATCGTGCTGCCTCATCGAATATTCCGACGACATCTGGCCGACGACGTGACTCGATTATTGAGAAATCGAGGGATGACGAATCCCAACAATACTGGAACCAGATTCCATCTCATGCATCGAGGATGTACTTAGGATGGATACGCCAAAGATGTATAACGTAGCAAAAAAAGTTACGTTAACAGAATTTACGTTAAACATTACATTACGTTAACAGAAGTTACGTTGCTCCTATCTCATCTTAAATTATAAAAATTACACGGAAAGAACGATTTTGTTGAAGTATCTAAAAATTTAGTCAGATACAGATTAGAAAAGAATTATGTTGGACCATTCAAAATAATTATTTTCAAATCAGTATCTAGCTAAATTTTTAGATACTTCAGTAAAACCGTTCTTTCCGTATAATCAAATCTTCCTCCGTCATTCTTCAAATTTTTACTTTCGCAAATTTTTATATTTGATAGTAATTACTTTCTCTTATTTTTTTTGCATGTAACTTAAATTGGAATTTAAATTAAAGAATACGTACTCGAAACTACAGTAATCTGAAGTAATCCTGAGGGTTTTTGTTCTCCTGGAATTTCGTTGAGTTCGATACTTTCTCTCTCTCTTTCGCGGGGCGCTTTCTGTGTTCTTATACGAGTTACTTGTACGTACAAATCACCGCATACCGCGAACAAGGTGTAACTTCACCGGCGGCGAAACGGGGTCAGTTCGCGGGTGTGTAAAGGCCGTCTTCCAATCCGCGTACTAGACTGCGAAGGTCGGGGCGGATTGCACCCGCAAAGCCCAAGCGAGTGCGGGGCCGCGATTAAGGGTTGGCCGAGCGCCAGTCACGAGGCGCATTATCCGTCTTCGGCGTAGCCCGGGAAATAAATTCACGGCCGTGCTCCTCTCTTTTCCGTTCTCGCTCTCAACGCGATGCGATGAAACGGATACATTTGGGACGGCCCCCCGTCATGAGTGAAATTGAATTTATATCTGCCGGTATCGGGATTCTAATCCGCATACACAATCGTCGTCGTCGCCATCCTCGTCGGCAATGCAACGACGTCTGATATTGAAAGTACTAAGGCCGGTATTCATAGTCCATTCTTATTTTAAGACCGTCTTGAGTAATGTCTTAGGCCGGTATTCATAGGCCGGTATTCATAGGGCGGTATTCATAGTCAGTTCTTATATTTAAGACCGTCTTAAGCATGATCTCAAGATGCTATACAGTCATTTCATTGGCTGAGTGGGACCTTAAGTCCACCTAAAACCCGATTTAAGACGATCTTAAATATAAGAACCGACTATGAATACCGGCCATAGTCTTCAAGACCGTCTTAAGTAATGTCTTAAGACGCTAATACGGCTCTGTGATTGGTTCATGACATCTTAAGATTGAACTTAAAATGGGCTTAAATAACTATGAATACCGGCCATAGTCTTCAAGACCGTCTTAAGTAATGTCTTAAGACGCTAATACGGCTCTGTGATTGGTTCATGACATCTTATAAGATTAAACTTAAGACGGACTTAAATAACTATGAATACCGGCCTTAAGATGCTAATACGGTTCTGTGATTGGTTTATGACTTAAGATTGTACTTGAGACGATCTTAAATATAAGAACTGACTATGAATACCGGCCTAAGATTCGCAGATCTGTTGTTTAGAACAATCCTTCCTCAAAACGATCCCCAGGTGAAGTTTGGCACGTTTGATCTCCCCCTGTTTGTCCGAAGCATTATACACGTCCGATGACGTTCGCGTTTACGTCGCTCGATGAGCAATTTCGCCGAGACTCGTGGAGCTCATTAAATTGTCGATCGCATCCCATTCTGCATTCGCTCGGCTGCGATCGCGAGTGCATAACGCGTCTCGTTCGATAATAGGAGACGTGCTCGTTTACGTTGCAGCCACCGGCCGGGATGCACGCTCGTCTCTTCTACAATCGTCTCTCTGTAGCCGGGCACAAAAGCGCTCGCCGAATAAAACTCGGCAAACTCATTTCGTTTCTGCGTCACGGTCCGTGCTCGCGACCGATCGAGCCTCGTCATTTTTTCATAGGCGCATATAGCGCTTTTTACCGGCTGTCTCTTCTTCTTGCCCGCCTCGCGTCGCAAATAGAACACGCGCCGTCTGTCTGATCCGACCTCGATTCGAGCTCGGCGACTCCCACCGACTTCCACCAACATCCCTCAAAATTATCATTCCATACGCTCTATCCTCGTAGGGTATAAAGCGTACCGGCCGATTCCTAAATAGAATTCGAGTCTGGCTTTGACCCGGATTCGCCCGGCTTCTCTCTCTCTCCCTCTCTCTCTTTGCGCGCCGCTTTTGCAGTCGGGATTATCGCGTTTCTCGTTTGCAATGTAAAAATATCGCCTCGCTTTCGGAAAATGGTATTCGTAATGAAAGATAAAGCGATCGTAAAGATATAGCAAATTATGGCAGTAAGTCGATGGATAAAATCGATATAAATGTATGCGAATGGATGCTGTAAATTGGCGCATCAGGGGTACGGCGGAATAATTATATAATGGACGTGTTGACGCCACCGCAAACTCGCTGCAACTTGCACATCCGTGTTCCGTCGTAAAGCCATCGAGCTCCGTTTAGAGATTGCCCTTAGGCTTTTCACCCCGGCCCCGGACGTTTCGACCCAGATTCGAGTTCGCCACTCTCTCCCGCCTTCCGAACGCGGGCATCGCTTTTGAACAATTAATCGAGCAACAAGCCGCGGAAACGGACGGCAATCCAGTTCGCGTATCCTCCCGAGGCTTTTCTATCGCCGTAGCGAGAGAGATAGAGAACGAGAAGGGGAGAGAGGGAGTCCAATTTGCAGCCGTGCGAGTTTCGCGGCGCGACGCGACTACGATCGCTCTTACGGCGAGCGTCGAAATTGGAGAAATAATTCACTTTGAGCAAACGGGAAATAAGGGAAGCGATAATCCCGCGAGCGAACTGGAAAATAATCGTGTTTCGGTTCCTCACAATCGGTATCGGGCCGAGCGAATCGAACGAGCGAAACGAATGGAATGAGGTAAAATACGAAGGATTATAAAAATGTACAAGTAACGATGCACAATACATCCGCGGAGAGTTCTCCAACGGATTTCTTCTCGTATAGAAGGTAACTAATGGCGGTATTTATCGGGCAACATGGGAGCTAGTTAACTGTTTCATTCAGTTTCGATTCAGTCTGCGGTGAGTAACTTTTATCCCACGCAAATTTTCTGCCTCATCTCTGCGTAGAAATGCAGGAAAGAATTGCGCGATGAAGTTTTACTGATACTTTATTATCGAATTTCGGAGCATGTTTGATTTTCACGGCACGATTTTCTTCTCGCACAAAAGGAAATTGACGAGGGCTTTCTAACGTTAATACAGTTAGGTATATAGGTCAATAAATGGTGGAAATGCCTTTTTTGCGAAAATAGAGTTGAGGGATGACGACGGCCAGACCATTTTCTGCAATGCGATTGCGGGCGTCGAAAATCGAGATAAAACACGAAACGTTTTACACGCCGCTCTCGCGGCGTTGCTTCATGTCGAAAGGTCGTGAGAGGAAATGCGTAAAGCCGTAATCACACTACAAGTTGCGGCTCGGTTGCGGTTGGGATTTGACCAATCAGAAGAAAGAATACCAATCGCAAGCTTAGTGAACTTTGTCCTTATTGGTCAAATTCCAACCGCAACCGAGCCGCAACCTGTAGTATGATTACGGTTTAAGGGGGAAAAGCTCGCGAGAACAGAGATCGTTTCTTTACGACGGCATTGCACACCCGTAATTCTCGCCCGCTGAAGCGCCCACGCTCGTTAGCAGCAATAATTAACGAAGTAGAAGAACATGGTACGGCGCCGACGACACCTGCACACGCGAAATCAAATTGAACGTGCCAGAAATGATCGCGATCGTTAATGGCGAATGTAACACGCTTTCTCTCGATCAATTAGCTTTATTAAATACCGGCCATTGACAGATCGCTCGTTATCCTCCGTGCGAGCACCTTATTCCCGGGTGCCAGGAACTTCCTGAATAATTCCGAAGTTAGCTGGAAGGCCGTGGGAAGCCGATTTATTTCGGCAATTAAAACGAGGGCGAACTTGTACAATAATTGGACGTATAAATTTTACATATTTAGGTCTATTTCCATTTCTTCGTCAGAAAAAATAGAAGTAGATATAAATTATATCTAATATTCTATTTCTTTGTCAGCAATAGAGCTAAATCCTTTGTCATAAAAACCAAATGTCTTATCTTTATACGTTTGAAATATTATCCGTCTCTCTCTGTGTGCCACCCCATCTCGTGTATATATTATTTTACAATTTTATAAATTCTGTAATTATTCTTTAATTTTCCCAATCTGTTATCATTTTACAATTTTATAAATTTTATAATCATTTTGTAATTTTGCCCATCTATCTTTCAGATTATGGATTATGCACTTCGCATGCTTATTTACATCAAATGTCATGCCAATCTTTCGTCGAAACCAAAACGACCAGCGTGCTGCTGTTATCGAGGATGGATCATCGACACAATAATGGAGCCAAAAACGTGCTTCGGTTAAGCGGCGGCATTAAGCGTCGCGGTTGAATTGCACCTACGTCGAATTGCGCCCATTACATTGAAACATCCGTCAAGCGTTTCCTTTGTATCGTCCGCGTGCAAAAGCTACATGCACTCGCGCAATAGGTGAGATATACATACATAAAAATAAGCATGCACTCACCCGGCTATGCAATACGGATGTCGCGCATGGTTCATGCTTTTGAATATTATCTACTGCAACCTTAGCGAGGAAAACACGTTGATTAACGACCTGCCAATTAAGCGGATACTTCTCGTATGTAGACACTCACGTCTTTGTACTTTCTTGCTCGCAATAATACTTGGTTCGACAGCCAGATGTCGAGTCGTTACGAAACCGAGCAAACCGCGACTTTAGCAAAATACGGGAAAATTCTGATGATAAAAACATACCGACGTTATAACGGAGATATTTCTGGAATATTTAAAAAAACAATAAAAAATAAATCTTTTTGCAGATATGTTAGAATAATAACAGAATTGTAGATAAATTTCGACACGAATTAATAAATTTTTCTCTCTAGGCATCATAAAAATGAATTATTAACAAAACTTTTCAGTCATTTAGAGTCATTTAGAGAGAGTACAGATAAAGACAAATATTTGTCTGCAGAAGTTTATGACACAAACCGATACGTCCGCTTTATTGCATTTGTCGACGAGTTTTTGTAAATAGTGCATGTGCATCAGTGCTATTTGCAATACATGTCGACATGTACAATAAAACGAAACTATGTTTATTAAAAAAATGGATATTTTTGTTTTTTAAGTTATTTTCAAATATTTCAAGAATACTTTAACTATATATATGTTTTCAAAATATATTTTTTCATTTTAAAATTGAGAAAGGCCGAAATACGGTCATAGCAGATCTTAGTGTTCATTAATATTATATGTATAATTTTTCTAGTTTTTTTAAACTACGCGCCATTACTTTCGGACTTAAACGTAGCTCTTGAAACCAGAAAAATAATATCACAATGATACTTTCTTTAAAGTAATATCACAATGATATTTCTTTATTTTTGGGATGAGACGGGGAGGGGGGATCTTACAGATGCTTGTCAGCATCATTATCATTGTGATATTACTTTTCTGGTTTCAAGAGCTACGTTTAAGGCTGCGTCCCGATGGAGAAAGAAATAGCGGAACGGAACAGTAACGGAATCATTCTGATTGGTTAGCCCCATGGAGCTTGTTTGTGTCCTACAAGACTAACCAATCAGAATGATTCCGTTATTGTTCCGTTCCGCTATTTCTTTCTCCATCGGGACGCAGCCTGAGTCCGAAAGTAACGGCGCGTAGTTTAAAAGAACTAGAAAAATCACACATATAATATTAATGAGCACTAAGATCTGCTATGACCGTATTTCGGTCTTTCTCAATTTTAAAATGTTTGATACACTTCGCGGTCTTGTTAATTACATTATATATGTATATTTTTTCAATTTTTATTTATTATCAGCATTTTTCCGGATTTTGTTAAATTTTATCTTATTTGATCTCTAATGACCCAACATTTGATTCCCGAAACAAGTGGATTAAATATATTTAATAAAATACAGTAAATCAAATATATTTAACAAAATACAGAGATCAACAGATTTCCTGATAAATAGAATGTAATTTCTGTAGTAAAAAATAGTAATCAAATGAAATGATTATCGCGTCTCGTAACAATGGAGCTTAAACAATTAAACTTGAACGCAGGATTAATAAAAGATGCAGAAGCGAGATCTATCGGGCTTGATTAAAAAGTATTTCGCATACATACAATGTATGCACCGTAAAAAAATTTCATGTAAAATTACAACTATTATAGTGGGTAATATTGGGACCATCTATTAAACAAAAATATATACACACATCAGTATATCTCGTAGATAAAATTATTATCTTATATGGTAAGTAAGCAGCTTGCACAAGTAAATTTACATGTTAA
>NJRP01000192.1:279198-295878 GCA_003063835.1 Aphaenogaster floridana
TTGGTGAAATAGTTTCAACTAAACGTATAATAAGTATTACATAATTTAGTTGGCTCAACTAAACAAAATTTGCTCTTTTATAATTATTACAAATGTTTATAATTATTATACAAAATATTTTGTTATTATTATTATAAACGCTAATAATAATCAAATACTTCAAAAGAAAGTATACTAAATGCATCTCACAAGTTTACCAACAATTTTTTTTTCAGTGTAACACATATCCGGACGCGTTCTCGCTTCGCCCTGACTATTCTTTTGTATTTTCTCGCCCTTATTTATCGGCAAGAATTTTCGCTGGTCACCGCGAAGGGTCGGATCAATAATTAATAGATCTAGCGCACTGCGGGCACACTCTCGCGACGCTCGAGTTCGACAACCATAACCACGTGATTGACAGTGGCGGAATAATGGCACCCTGTAGCACGTATGTACATATAATCGACGAGGGATTGGCAACGCGAACGATTAGCAATTAGAGACGCTAAGTGCTGCCGGGTAGACGGCAACCTCGGGATTCATTACCTTTCCGCATGCACACGCTGCTAGGCGAACTAGGTCGTGTGTGTATCGCAAAAAGAAAAGCCCGTTTCAGAAAACGTCGATATCTGAGAAGAACACCCCGCGCGCTTTTCCCTCGAATCGATCCGATGGGTAAGTATGAATTCGCGAAAAATCCGCGTGGAGCATCACACGGCCAGCGTGTATTTTCGCTAGACTTCGATAAACATTTGAACTTTTGCATATTGATATGCATTTATTATCGTACGAACTGTTATTGTTTACTCTCTAAATTTTTTCGAGTGAATTGAGTGAAAATTCATTCCAAGCGAGTGAAAATACTGCCCACTCAAATTTCGAAGTGGCAGTATTTTCACTCTTTTGAGTGAGATTTCACTCTAAGAAATTTAGAGAGTACACTGAGAGAAAAATGTATGATATTTGGAACTATAATGACATAGTAAATAATTATTAGTTAGGAATATTATTTTTTATAGTAAGTGTTACCATTTATGTTGGTGATAATTACGATATAGGCATAGTATAAGTGACCCATGTAAAATTTTTACCAATAATTATAATCATTTTAAGTAAAAATATAGTAAGATAGAATATATGGAATGGGTAAGAGAAATTAACCATTTTATATAGTCAATACAATTAGAATATTTGACAAATATTGGTACAGGTAACTATAGTTTAGCATGCTTTACTATTATACATGGTAATAATAACAGCAAATATAATGACTATAAATTTCGTTCACTCTGCTATATTTTGCATGTTTAAATAAACTATAAAAATATGTTTGAGGTCAAAACTCACTATAAAATATAGTGAGATTATTGTTATTCCAACTTTTTTTTTCTCAGTGTACATCTATATTCTATGCGAGAAAAATATTTAGATTAAAAATATTTCACACATCATACATTGATTCTCTAAGTTCTCGCGAGATTAGCGAGATGATTGGCGAGTGTTCAATCATGACTATCATTAGTTTTTCGTTACGGTACCATTTTAAAGTCGCCCCCTCCGAAAATTTACGGTTAATTGGTCGGTTAGTGACACGAGGAGAATTTCATCGCGATGATTGGCGCTTTGTGTTTCGATATTACTTCGAATTTCAAACGTCCGCGACAAAACGCGGACTCGCGAAATCGGATTAACGCGGTTTTACAAAGGGTGGAAAAGGCGTCGGGTGTCAAATATCCGTTCCGGCCGTATACTTGTTGATTTTCGGTAGCGAGAGGCGGCTATGTGGCTAGGCGCCGGCGTTTAACCGGTATGCAAATGCGAGGCGTTTAACGATGTGAGGAACTACAGACGTCGACTGTAGCAGAGAATGATAATGTTGTTACGGCATTGTAATACACCAGCGAAGCTAATCAATACCGCTACTACGGCGAAATTCTACGGTTGTTCACCCTTAAACGTTCACCCGCCGCTCTAACGTCCCGCGATAATTTCTTGACGTCGCGAAGCAATGCACATCTCAACTAAGATAAAAAATATGTAGAAATATGAGCTCTTTACGGTCGGGCTGGATCTTCTTTGCCTAATAATATTTTTATTGTGTGAATTTATATACACAAGCTCAGCCAACTTCGAGCCGATTACTTTTCGGACTTGAAACAGTCTTTTTAGCTAGAACTGAAAATAGTAATATTACGTTGAATTAAATTGATAATCAATTTATAATACTAATGATAAAAAATAATAAAGTCACAATTATTCAAGAGGGCTAATAAGCCAAGCCAGTTGTTCGTGCTAATATTATTATATTCTAAAACAAATCTTCATAATAAAGATAATAGAATAATAAAATCTTCTCTTCGCCAGTAAACAAATAACAGAAATAATAGTATGATCGACACAACTGGCTAATAAAATATTTAATTTATTATGTCGACACACTTTCTTCGCATTCACTCTCTGACATCCTTCTGACTATGTACGTGAATTTATTATCTGCGATCCATCGGACTCTGTTTAGTTTTTTACTTGTGGCTTATGTATTAGACTGCGAAATTTTATTTTTGTAACTGAGATAATGGTTCTCACGCTCGTGGCCTTTTGGGGCCACAATTAACATTTTCTAATCGTCACTTGATTATCCAACCACGGAGATTGATTGGGAATGGACACAGGAATGGATTGACTCTCCCTCTTGGTCTCATAAGCGTTTGGATCTCGATCTGGATTTACTATGTTTCATCTCGCTGAGGATGGCTCCAAATGTAGCCAAACGTTCGAATTTTTTAATACACACATTAAACTTAATATAATGAATAATCAATTCGATCTATATATTTACCTACTATTTTAATTGTTAAGATAAAAAATTACACGTCGGAAGGATATTATGTGTTTTTACTTTTCTTAGAGGAAATGACACTCGCATTGTTAAAGATTAAAAATCCAGAGATGTGGCGAGTTAAGATTTGGAGACGCAAATGAATAACGGTATCTTGTTCGTCGCTCGAGCTCAAGTAGGTCGTATGTTAGTGGAAATTTTAAGTTCACAGGTTAATCAGAGAGACGTGTGACATTAAATCTCGTAGATGAAAGGAAGGCCCCTACGACAACCTGCATAAATTTCCATATGTGCGCGGGCGCGTCTCATTTCCCCAGTGTCTCGCTTATGCATTAGCGCATTAATATCGCTAATCGATTCGATACGGCAGTTAATAATGCCTGGTATAATGCGCGCGCGTTCACGGGTATTTCCGCGAGAATTATTGTTACCTGCCGGTTAATAATCGAGGAGCTCGGGAGAAATCTGAGAGACACTCGCGGCGCGGCTAATGTGTGTACATATGGCTGCAGATTTTCCATGTCGAGAGGGAGGCCTTACAACGCAACCCTGAACTCACGAGATCGATCCGGCCAGCCGGTTAACGCCAGCCGCGAAAGAGACGGGCCCCGCGATAAAAGCGTGTGAAATTTTATTAAGAAGCCGGGGTATACTATCGCGAGGACGCATCGATCATTTACAGATTTATCGCAATCGCCGGACAATAAATCAAGCTGCTACGTAATTACTCGGACATCAGAATCCGAGAGAGATTAAGGAGAGATATCTGATGAGCACTTAAATACGTCTTCGTCCACTTTTTCTCTCTTTTTTTCAGACATCCGTCGAATATCAGAACGATTGAATATTTAATGCATGCTGAGAGAATAACTGTTACTGCTTAGATTCAGCGAATGAAATAAGCAATGACGGTCGAGTAACGATTAAAGGTCGAGATCGATAATTCATGAATTGAGTCAAAACCGTCACCGCCATTTAACAGACGAATTAGGTGATTGAAATTAGAATAATTAAATTGCAGTCTGTCCTTTATATTACGACGGGAGATCCGTGTAAATGGGGCCCAAAATTGGCCGAGGCTATAATTAACAATTGTCGTATTTTACGCTGCACGTGACACTTATTTCCGAACGCAGAGGAGCCCGCTTTTAGACATATTCGCCATTTCGTCAAATAAGTCCTCGTCGAAGCGCGGAATCACGGACTCGCGAAGTAGAATCGGAGTAGAATCGTACTTTCGTACACCTCTCAGCTATATTAATAGCAGCTCGCGATATCGAGTTATCATTGTCCCGTCCACCCTCCTCCTTATTTTACTCGGGCGCGCTATTTTCAGGCGAACGCTAAAGACGGCGCGAACCGGGCGAAATTGGGTCAAGTACGAAGCGCGTCACGTCACGTCACGTTCGAGTCGACGTGTACCGCAACCACTACGTACACGGGAATTAAATAACCCGTAAATATACACACCGTTAAAGTATACTCTGGATGCGGGGGTGAAGAGAGAGAGAGAGAGCGAGAGACGCGTTTCCTCGTCGCTAATTCGCGAGACTGCATTCTGCGCATATGATTCCAGTTTGCGCTCGGCCAAGCAGTAACGATGTTAATACGACGGAGATGAAACGTACGTGGATGCGAGAGAGGAATTCGAAATTCACAGACGACAATGGGAAATTGCTACACTTGAAATTAATATGCCGTCGAGTCTCATTTCGTGCGCATGATATAAAATCTTAATTCCGCAAGCAGATCCCGATGCCGATCTCGTCGCTGAACGCTTTTTACCGATTTCCTCACGCATACAGACTCGAATCGATTGTTACACGCTTGGAAATTGTTCGCGGAGAATTCGATTCTGCCATTGTTGCGATATCATTACGAAATGCGAAAACGTGACTGCCGTCGAATCGTCGGCGATGTAAATGTCGCTGGGAGACGGGGCGGAAAAAGAAGTAGTAAAAGTAGCCGATATCGCAGACTCGTTGTATGCACACTCGATGATAGGGATTAGCGAGCATCGTGAACGCCAACGGGCGTATCTAATTCACTCTTGTTTGAGACAGAGACCCTATAATAAGAGTCAGGACATGTAACAGCCAGTTTTGATTGGTCCGCCAGTTTTGTCAAAAACAAGAGAAACAGAAAGAGAAAGAGATAGAAAAGAGACAGAGAAAGAGATAGGGAGAAAGAGAAAGCGATAGTGAATGTATATCCTTCTCTCTCGCAGGATTTTGACAAAACCGCGACGTGTCCTGACTCTTATTAGAGGGTCTCTAGTTTGAGACAGTAGCGGACGCACTCTGACGGCGACTTAATTTAAAGCGTTTGGCGACGACTGACGTCTACATTAACGTAATTGCAGGATCGCTATTAGACGTTGAACGTCAGGACGCAACGTTGTTTGTAACATCGTCATTTGTCACACGCCGCGCACTTATTCTGCAAAATAATTGCGAAACGCGCTGACGAAGTTATTACATAAGCCGCAACACACAAAACACAGTTCGCAAACGCAGAGAAAATGTATCACGAATTCGCATATCATTCATTTGTTTATGCGAATGCGTGATACGTTTTCTCTGCGTTTGCGAGCTGCGTTTTGCGTGTTGCGACTTTGTGTAGAAGAGCCTTTACAGAGAGCGTCGTAAGTTAATGCACCAACATCAGAGAACATCATTCCCGAAGAGCGCGCCTTGCATGGCATAAAATATTGGGTAGACCCAAAGGTTGCGGTGTCGCGTAAATATTGCACGATGCTTGTTTACGACATATGTAAGGGCACGCAATTGGGCTGAAACCGGAAATATATACCTAAGATACCGCGAGACTTTCGCGGAGGAACGTAGCTTTAAAGTGAATATATTTTAAAGTGAATATATTTTTATTATTCTCGCTATGTTATACGTGAGACGTGTAGATGCGCTGTGAAATCTATCTCACATGTGTCATCGTACCTCCTGACACGGGTCGGACAATGCATCCGCTTTCAGCACATGTCAATATAGTATGTGTGAAGGGTGAAAAGGGGGAAGAGATGATTCTCGCGATCCCGGTGAGCTTGTCAGTGACGAAAGTCAGCGATTCGCGCGACAGATGATATATAACGCCGGGGACAAGTAGTACGACCATAAAATTAGGGAGACGCGAGGTATCGATAAAAATCGGATCGTTCGGGTAGACTGAATTAACTTAGTGTTATCAATAATAACCAGAAACTTTAATTTTTCTAAATCGCCAGTAAATAATTAACATATAATAGATTGTAAGACGACTTGACTGACCATAGATGGTATGCTATTTATTACTACGTATCAACCATACGGATTGTGGTCCTCTACGAGTATTAAATTTTAATAATAATAATGCTAACGCATCTATTAGATTCTCCCCCTCTCCCCCAACACCCTCCCATCACGAAAACTATTAGAAAATTTTTTAGCTGAGGTAATATTTTTCGCAACAAATTTTCTGATAGTTTTCGTGATGGGAGGGTGTTGGAAAGAAGGGGGAGAATCTAACAAATGCGTTAGCATTATTATTATTAAAATTTAATACTCGTAGAGGACCACAATCCGTATGGTTGACACGTAGTAATAAATAGAATACCATCTATGGCCAGTCAAGTCGTCTTACAATCTATTACATGTTATCAATAATCTTTAATGTTATAAATAAAACTCAGTAACAGTAAATAATAATTTAAAAAGTTAAAAAATTATAAAATAATTATTGTATCCAATTATAAACGTGCGGTAATTTATTGGAATTAGTGATTATCGTAATATCATCGAGTTTAACGTTCTTCTTTCGTTAATCTTGGGCGATGCACTTTCTAGATAAAAGCTTAGAGAATCACGATATTGCAGATAAACGTTCTATTATGATCCATGTGAGTGGCTACGATTTCTTTTCCGTCGAGTCGGTAGAATGAGGAAACACTGGCAGTACAATTAAGTAAACGAGGTGAAAGAGAGGGCTTTTTCTCATCGACAAAGCGAAAAAAGGTTTACCCTTTTACGGCAATCGTTTTACAAATTGAAGAACAGTCGTCCGAAAAACGAAGTGAATAATTTCCACGCTACGATCAGTCGGTTCGTTTATACATTCATAATGTCTTAATGAACGTTTAATACGGGCAGTTTCCAGATATTATCCGAACAAACTTTGTTCATCGTGATGACCGAGATTTAAGTTTTCAGATATTCTCGTCGAGATAAGTTACATGTTATCGATTAATCCTCTAATGTTTCTTGAAAACGAACATGAGCCTTCGCTTAACGCTTCGTCAGATCTTTTTGATATTAGAGCAATATAATTAAAACAGTATTGAAACAGTATAAAATACGATACATATTTAATATGAAAAGCGTCAACGAGTATCCTGACATTATTGTTACATTTTATGTAAATATGTTTAGAGTGGTTATTAATTATTTTATTTAGGTAAATGCATTTATTCGAGAGATAAACAACAACATTTTCGATCTTTCTGTAATTCGTTAATTGACCTAATTAACGATTAATTTGATGTCCTTTGCTGTCCTACATCAAAGCGGACATTAGTCACATTTTGTGTATAATATTCCAAACCCTCGAATCAATCCACACGGAAAAAACGATATGGTTGCCACAACCACAATAATAGTAATATTTGGTACAGCTACGTTCTGTGGTTGTCACATTCACATTGTTTTGTGTAGTGCATCTATATATGTTTGTCTCAACATTCACTATGTTTGCTGTACCAAATGCATATAGTTGCCTTCACATCAATGTGAATGTGACAACCACAGGACGTGGTTGTACCAAATATTACTATTATTGTGGTTGTGGCAACCTTATCGTTTTTTTCCGTGCACGCTTACGATTAGCAGGCTATATTTTCAAAGTCTCCACACTGAGAAAAAAAATTGGTTGAACGGATTAAATTTGTATTGTTGTTGATCCAATGGTTGATTCAACAATTATTAAGTTGCATTAAAAATGGTATAGTTCATTCATGTCAACCATCAAAATTTTTTAATCAAGAATTAGTTAATTCAACTAATGTTCAGTTAAACCAACTAATGTTTAATTGAACGTATCGAACTAAATATTTTAGTTGAATAAAACACATTTTGTTTTTTTCAACAAATTTTTTTTCTCAAAAATATTATGTAATATTTTTCGAATAACAAAATTTAAGTGTTACAACAGACACCGATGATATCCAAATAAAAACGGAGCGCTTAATGCTTTGCCAATTTGGACCGCACACAGACGCAAAGGAAGAATTTATATTTCAGCACGATTGCGATCCTAAATGTCGCACTTATGGAAATTTGTTGAAATCGTGGGCCGTGGGTGAATAGTAGTTTTGTATTTCCATATTTTGGAGCCGGCATTACGCGCGTCGTTACAAATATCGTGCCGCAGCTGCGAACGATGAATAATTTAATCCCACACTCCCCTGGAGCTTCGGGTCTCCGAAATCCTGCGCAGTACCGCACGCACATTGCGTACAAGTGAGTCGCGCGGATTTCGCGTTTCGCGTTTTCGCGAAAAGGGAATATTCAACGCGCGTCCCCGTGGATATCCGGAATTTCGAACTGTAACGTGATAACGCCGATGAAAATACGAAAAGCGAAAAGCGTGGAAACGCGAGAAACCGTCGGTCGCCAGCTTACGTTACGTTGTTGTTTTGACGTTGCAGAATCACGCGATTATTAATACCGACCACTCTTGGCGCGAGACTGGGGGAAAATGATTCATCGACGAGACACAATCGCGCAGCGAACGACGCGCGTGGAATTCCGCGATAAGGGTGAGAGTGTGCCTCGTCGTGCACATGCGACCGGTATTTTCAGGCTCTCCCGGAACCTTTACATTCTCAAGGCGTCGAGAAGTAGTTCTTCTGATGCAAAAATAGGAGCCCAAGGGTGCACGTCGAGACCCTTGCGTTCGTTGCCGTATCTCGAGACGATAAGCTATCGCAGAAATGAGAAACACGCTTCGCTTGCATCTACTTACGAGTCCTCAAATCTGCAGATCTTATTATTTTTTTTTACAACAAATTACTGAGTTCGCTTGGCGTTAAGGCCGAAACGAGATCGAGTCGGTCGACCGCGTCTTCTTAACATTCAGCACCGAATGCCTCTTGGTAATGAAGCTTGGACTTAATATCTGATAAAATTAAGTTCCCTTGAATTTAAATGAACGGGAAAGTTTTGTTATTTAATTGCATCGCGGAAAGTTTAGCTCGCGAAAGGTCCGTCGTTTCCCAATCATTGGTAACGCGAAAACTGTCCGTACCCCGACGCGTTTTAGTTGAGAAAAACTCGACTGTTAATTGGCGAGGGAATCTGTCGTTAAGGTTTAAGTCGGATATTCGCAGTATTTTCACGTAATTTTACTGCATTAGCACCTGTCGATCTGTTTTCATTAAAAGTGTATTTTACTGGCAGGTGAAAAAGACTATCGTTCCTACATTTCTTTTATCGTCCACATATATTTGTCGACATTTTCACTACGTCCAGCTATCCCCGCGAACAATGCGGGACTCAATAAAACAATTTTTTTCGGCTTTCCCGCGAATTTGTTCTGTCAATCCAAGATTGAAACAGTACTATACTGTGCTTTGTTCCTCCCTACGTTGCTTTTTTCCATCCAATCAAGTCTTACATAAATAATTGGATATTTGTCGATGATTATGATAAAGTTATGTTAGTAATTACAAAAATTATATTATTAATTACAAAGTAAATTTTGCGCATAAGGAGTAAGAATATAAATTTCAATTCAACGATTCTCAATATAAAACGATAAAATGCCAGTAGATTAATTTTTAAAATATCGGAAATTTTTATGTTTTATTGCAAATTAATATTTTGTGCGTATATTTTGAACATTCCCAGTTTTAATATTTTAAAAAATATCAATTTATTAATATAATTTCATACAGTAATACACAAATATATATATTTTTTTAACGTATTATTACACATTAATATTTTTAATGTATAAGTTATTTAAATTTGTTACGAATGTAAAGTATCAAATATAAAACATTAAAATTCCTAATTCCTACGCAAAAGTTATATTATTGTATTGATATTTTATTTAATACTAAATCTCGATGGATCAACATTTATATTTTTATATTTTATGCACAAATACAATTTTTTATGATCATTGGCAAAAAGGTATCCAGTTATTTTTTTGAATGTAAGATTTGATTTGATAAAAAAGTATTAAAAAAAAATAGAGGCAAACAAGATTTTGTATATATATATATATATATATATATATATATATATATATAGATAGATAGATAATTCTTCTTTTATAAATCAATCAAACTTTACAAAGTGTGTCGATTATTTTATTAATTATTATTAAGTGAAATAACGTTGCGAATTCGTTTGAGGTTCAATAAAACAATCTTTCAGTGCTTAAGAGAATTATACAAGTCAAACAAAACTTTACTTCCCGCAAAGAAAGTAAACTTTCTATTTCGAGAAAATATAAGCTAAATATAATGGATTTTATAAATACAACGGAAAATTAAGAACTTCGTAATTCGTTCTATAATTTGTAGACACATACAGTTTTTTTTTTAATTACAATTATATTGATGGACTAAAAGAGATAGAATATATAAAGATACGATTGCACAAATCATAGGATACTCAAAATTGGTTTTTAGCCCAGACGAGAGATCTAACGTACAAGCATAAGGGGATGTAAGTCGAGATGTAAACCTGCGGGATAGACGAGCCGAACCGATTCATTACCTCGGTTTCCGCTTATCGATGGGCTTCAATTTAACCGGCCTAACTGCCCAATTAACCTTCCGCCCCGCGTGTAGCGCGAGTAAAAACCTCCAGTCAGGGTCGGACGAAGGGAGCGTAGGTTCCACTTACCCTGCCTGTCTGTCTTATCCCGTCTCGTCGCAGAGATCACTGTCCCACCTCCCTTGACGAGCGGCACAAGGAATCACAGTTCACGAGAAAAGATATGCACGACGGACGACGACGGCGACGGCGACGACACGTAGCTGCTCGTGAGCGATCATCCGCGGGAGGGAATTTCTTTTTGTGTCTCCCTGTCTCTCTCTCTCTCTTTCTCTCTCCCTTTCGGGCTCTGTCGAGTCACTTCCGGAACTTCTCTAAGGAGATCCCAATGCCCCAAAAGCTTCGGGCCGGAAGAGGACGCGTTCACGACGACGACGACGACGACGATGACGATCAAGCCAAGTACACTCACACGTTTCGCGTTGCGCATGTGTATACATATATCTATCTATCTATCCAGCTATCTATATTTATATATATCTTTGTGTACGCATCTCAATGGAACTCACGACGTTTCTTCTTCTCCCTTTCTCCCTCTTTTTCTCCATGTACCCTCGTTAAACTCACTGATTCGCGACAACCTCCGTTCGCGTCGTTCTTTCTCACGATCCACCCTCCGCCCTCTCGCTACCGACTCTCTCTCTCTCTCTCCCTCTTATTCCCTCTATCTATCTCCCTCTCTCTCTCACTCTCTGCAACTAGGATAAAATGATATGTATTCGTTCGCAACGGCGGTCCTCGAAACTGCACAGCTGTCTTCGCGTTTCGCACGTTCACTGGGCCGGCGATCGAGAGCGTCTGATTTCACCCAGCCACCCCCGTATCATCCGTCCGTCTCGTTGGTTGAGATTTTCCTCCCTTGTGCTGGCTCTGCTCCGTTCCTCGCTCTGTCTTTCTATCTCTCACTCTCTCTCTCTCTCTCTCTCTCTGTCTTTCTCTCGACGAAGACCCCGTTGCACGCCCCCTCGGACAACAACCTTTACTCACTATTATTTTTGCTTGTCTAAAACTAATACGGATAATATACTCCCGGTGCACACGGCTAATATCTCTACACTCGCACGACTACCCCGTGTGCGCTCTAACCCGAGTCATATTTTAAGTACGACGACGCACGGGTGGCGGTGCGACCGTGGGGTTACACTCTCTGCCTCTCACGCTGCCGCCTCCCTCTTGCGCCCCGGTCGGCCGCGACGCGCCCCTACCTGCCGAAGATATCCCCACCAGACACGCCGCTCGCCCTTGACGCGCCACCCCGCCGAACAGTGGCGTCTTCGGAGGGTTTAACTCCGACCCTCCACCGAGATGTGCGTGCCGCCTGCTTTTAATTTCTATCATTAAAGCAAAATATGACAGGCCATCTTTGTTACTTTAAATTATTAGTAAGTCAAAGAATGTGGGACGCATTAATTTTTATAACATTATCCATTTTTAGCTTTGTTAATTAAAATGGTACGTAAAATTTAAAAATTTAGATCGCGAGTTTTCTAGAGAAAATTTTGAAGATGCTTTTTTGATATTTCATAATAAAATTGGAAAGAAAATAAAAAGAAGAACATTATTCATATGTCATTAAAGTTATAGATATTACATTAATTAATATAATAGGCGAAGTTAATTTTGATGAGCCAAAACATCGCGACACTATAAAGACAAAAAACTGTCGTTAAATATCCCTTGTTCCTTCCTGTTAAGCTCAGTCAACCTTTTTATAACCACCCGGGTTCCTCCGCGCGATCGAAACGCTCCTGACGTACTACCCCTTATTCCCCGTTCGGAAAATCGCAGTGACGGAATTCTCCCGCAAGGTTCCGTGCCTCTAGAATATTTCCACAGTGATCTTTACGTGTTTCACGAAACATTACGAGTTTATTACGAAGACTTGACTGTTTATTTTTAATGAATTCACAGTACGTTGCACGAAGAAGTTACGCTACATTACAACCCTTCGAAGTTTTGCTCGGTAAATGTTTCCCGGTATTGTAGCGCGATACTCCTATTACTTGCGACGCCCTTGAAATTATGACAACCCATCCCTGGCGAGCACAAGACAGTAACGTAGTCGGAGTATCGCTTTACAGAGAATTATAGTTAAATTAGTGATACTTACGTCACCGCAAAATTGCGGGCGTGAGGTTAATGAATGTACACGAGGGAGATTTAATTTAGCAGCGTCAAATTTATTATGCAAACTCGCAGCATATACGCAATTCGTAAGCTGTAACTTTTCATGACACGCCGCGTGGAAATACGGCAAAACTAATGTTTACACCGTAAAAGCCGCGCAAACGGATCCGACAGCTTTTCCGCCCACATTTCGACGTATTATTGCGGGGAGCGCTACGCTATTTCGCCTCGGTCGAATGAGCCGTCAAAGTTACGACAGCCCTTATTAGCGCGGGGGCTCGTGGAAATTTGTAAGTGCCGTGTTTCATGCGGCAGTTTTTGCGGCCGTTACCACACCGTCACGCTGCGTTTCCGCAATCCCACCCCCTCCCCGTATTCGGTCGATCGACGATAACGTCGGCATTGTTGTCGTACGTCACTGACCGCCACCCCCGCGAGGAATTACATCCCTCACTCCTCCCGCCGTCCACCCCACCTTCTGCGCGCACCCCCGCCGCCCCCGTTACCCTCCTCCCGTCCCTCTACCCCCCAAACCGGGCTTCAATGGTAGCCGCAGACTACTTATGGTATCTAAACGCCCGATGCCTAGAGCGACGTGTCTGACACGGCCCGATAGGTGAATGGACAGAAAGCCGCCTCTATCCTGCGGCAAGCGCCACACCACTAAATCATGCACATCAAAACCGTCACGGGGACGGTTGCGCGCGTCACATGACGACCGTCGCGAATTAGGGGTGTCCGTACCCCCGCGGCGCGAGTACCGTACTCGAATCCGAGCTCGATGGAGCTACCGATCCGCCTGGATCCGCCGTCGATCTCTACGTTACGCGATATTGTACCGCGACCGAGTTGTAGGTCGCAGACCGAGGGGGATAATTTTAGAGTGGAGTTAACGACGACGGCGTTTCTACGTAGCTGATCCATTGTATATATAAACATCGGCCAATATTCCGTATGGCCCTTTGTCTCTGCGATACATTAGTTCTAACTAATATTTACGGTAACGATCCCACGGATATTAGCGTATTGCAGTCAGGAAAAGCGACTACTCTTCTTGGAAAAACAACCCCCGAACGTAGTAAGCGACTCTCCTGGCGACCCCCAGGCCGCTCGAACTCGTACAATCGCGGAAATTGTGCGTTACCGGAAGTCAATTCGAAAGGGTAGAGCGAAAGCGAGAGAAAGAGAGAGAGTGACAAGGGGCGGGAGGGAGGGAAAAGCATCGGGGCGGCTTACCCCTTCCGCGTCCCTTGGCCGCGAGCTTTCATGAGCTACTCCCCACTCGGGGGTTCGTTTCCCTACCCGGCGGCCGAGGGATTCTCCTATTGACGTACCGGTCCCTCCGACCCAACCCCGTGAACCCCGCACCCACGTGTACCCCCACGCGCACCACCGCCATCCCTTCGGCGCTCTATAGCACGGTCTGACGTAACGCGACGTTACGTCAGACCACCCTCGCGGCCCGCTGCTGCAACGGGTGGTCTCCGGACACTCGCACCCTCGCACGAACGGTTCCTCTGTCTTTCTCTTTTTCTCCCTCCTTCCCTCTCTCACTCTGTCTCGCCGTTTCTGCGCGATGGCATTTCTTATCGCCGCGACGCGGTGCTTCTTTATAATCACAAACCCCGCCTTCGCGATGTCGCCCTCGCGAGTGGGACGCGATTTCGCAAAAAAAAGCGTTAGATGGAACGTTAGATAGGCGGCAACAGAGCGAAAGAGTCTCTCGCCGTGCACGTCATGGGGGTTTCTTTTCACGGATCGATTTAAAATCTTGTTCTCCGTTATACCGTCTTTTCGTCTTGGTGTATTTTATTTTATGCTAATTTTACTTTTCGCATAGAAAACGCGCTGTGTAGGATGTTCGATGTCTCGACAGGAACTTATTATTATTTCGTACAATGTAATTCGCAGCCGACGTGATTGCGCCCCTTTACACCACCCCCGTATTTTTAGAAACCGGCGGCTCACCGGTCTCTGCATGGTTAGCGGTGACAATGTAATCATTCTAGTAGACTCAAAGGGAGTGAGAAAGAGAGAGGAGGGAAGAAAAGAGAGGGAGAGTTCCAAGAAATTGTCTTATTCCACGTAGGGCAGATATAGAAGAGTCGATTTTACATTAATGAATTCTTGGAACGATCTTAGGGAAATACGCAATAAAAACCGAATGTAAACTCAATAACTTATCCTATTAAAATACGTTCCTCGTTACACGCGATTTCTGTCTCCAGTCAAGATATATTCTAATATTTTTAGGATATGTATAAAACATATTTACGTATATCTCTTCTAACATTACGATTATTATCAGTTTTTATAAATTTTTATAAATGTTTTATAAATGTTTTACAAATTTTTATAAATGTTTTACAAATTTTTATAAACGTTTTATAAATGTTTTATGAATTTCGGATTATTTTTTGCGAGATTGTATGTACGTTATACGCGATAGATACAAAATTTTGATTTCCTCGAATCATTCACATGACACATTTTCTTTAGATTTTAAATTCCATATTAATTTTGAGTTCTCTAACGCCGCCATATTGAGGATCGATATCAATTCTCTGTTTGCGCTTCGAATTACTTTAACTATATATGATTCACATCTGCATTTACATAACTTAATTCTGCACAAATGGTGTCCGCGGCACAGTTATTAAGCATAATTTATCATTATTAACAATTTGGTGCATTTTAAACATCGCCATAATTCTTTGTAGTACATATCTCAAGGTAGTCGAACAACATATCGTCCGCTGTTTCGAATAAGATATCTGTACGAAAAGTTACGATAAACTTACGAATCTCTAGCAAGTCTATGACAAGATTGAGCAGTCCGTGAGCAGGAGGCGATGAGATGGCGACGCAACACTTTTCAACGTGAACGTACGCATGTTATAAAAATTCGCGACTAACGGGCATCCAAATCGAAGAACGACTTCGCGGGAACTGCTTGAAGGTTGCGCTTAAAGGCAACAGTCGCGAAAATCGTGTCGGTGGCGCCATCTGACATCGCGAGCGCGAAGCCACTTAGGGTCGGTTCCTTCTCGAATTCGAATTCGATCGGTGCACGTAATCCCGACCCGTCCGAATTCATAGGGTGCGTTCCACTTAACGCTCGCAACGCTCGTGAGCATCGTTTATCCTTATTTATCATTTGATAAACAACAAGGATGACATGACTCGCGAACGTTGCGAGCGTTGAAGTGGAACGCACCCATAGACGTTTCTCAGTTCTTAAGATCAGTCTGTCTGTCTCGCTACGTTTTACCATACGCGTAACAAAAGACAGACTGATCTTGAGAACTGAGAAACGGTCTATGAATTCGGACCTCAATCTATAATGTCCGTTTCTACCAATGTAGATTAACTTTAATCTCGGATTAACTTACTTTTTACTTTTTTCTAGTTTTAAGAATTAGAAAAAGAAAAAAAGTAAGTTAAACCGAGATTAAAGTTAATCTACATTGGTAGAAATGGACATAAAGCTCAGTTCCACAATCTCCAGTTAACTTAAGGGGATCCTGTAGTGAAGACCGAACTCCGACGCGATAGCCGACTTTACCGACCGATTTACAATACATATAGATTTACGAAACATCGATACATCACTACATACTACTACATCAATATCGCACGCACACAAATTTCAGGCACATTAATCTTTCATATTAGATATCTGAGCCTAATTCTATCTAAAAACTCATCATTGTTTCTTCATGTAATCCGCATTCAGAACCGTTCCCATTTTGTATAAACAGACTGCAAAATTTGTGTATGAAGCAAATATAGGCACTCATAGGGCGCATTCAGCAGAACAAACCGCTTAGTAGCAATCGAATGTGATTGGCTCTTACTTTTAGAACCAACAAATCAACATTGGGCGACTGCACACAGGAC
>NJRP01000192.1:309748-326737 GCA_003063835.1 Aphaenogaster floridana
TCCAGCAGCCAATCAACGTGTTTAAAAATTTTGTCGTACGACACATGTAATATTAGCCTTAAAATACGTTACGATCATATGAGAGAAAACAACGCGCTGTCAACTGGGACTGAATGACGAAGAATTGACAGAGAACTGGCCGGTATGAATAATCTTGCTTTCATCCTTTCGTGTCAGTTGTGTGAAGATTAATTCTGTATGCGATGTTGACAAGATGGATTTAATTTTCGTGAAATATCGCACATGAAAATCTTACTCCACGTTCTTTTTTTTATATGTTTCTAAAGATATATGCCTGCACTGTGTATATAAAGTCAGAGTGTTTACAAGATTATAATTTTTGCGAGTTAAGAACTCACTGCTTTCATGATCTAATAATCTCTTCTATTTTTGTTTATCCGTTTATATTTTCATTCTTTTAATATTTTGATTTATAGTATTTTTTATTATTAGGTAAAAATATGTCGAACCATTGTAACATTTATTAATGTTGTAATGTTTATTAATATTTATTAATATTTATTATATTTTTTAAATTTCAGAAACAGCCACAATGAATGAAGTTGCAGATAATTTTGCATGGACTCGCCAGCTCGAGTGTCCGCCGACAGTATACAACGATTCAGTGAAGAAAATGTTTGTCCATTATTTTTCGTATCTGTTTATTGGAATTCTTGTTGTGTTATCGCCTTGCCTAATCTTTTCCTTTCCGTCAGATTGTGCAAAGGAGTATTGGAGCTCCTGTGGGAGGACATTTCCAATTCTGCGTTCCCTGTGACTGAAACATGCAAGATAAGAAAGAACATTTTACTGTACAAACTGAAGCATGGATTGAACGATTCTGCAATTTCGTGTGTGAGGGATTTGAATCAATTGAGATCCAAAAGCAACGTACTGAAACAGCAGATATCTGCACTGGAGGAAGAATATGAAGAACAAGATCATACTGTCAGGCAAAAAAGTAAGATGAAAAGCACGCATTGATTTCGAGGATGTTTTGATACAATTTTTTATAAGTTTCATGAAATTATTAGTGCAACGATTGAAGGATATAAAGAGCAAATGTTCAGTGACCAGCACGAGAAAGAATTTTCTTAAACTAAAATACAGTGAAACCAGCAAGCAACTGAAAGACTGTGGCGATATGAGACAAGTATGCCAGCATTTAATGCCAAACACCTCTATGGACATAGATCAACAGAGATTAAGGGAGAACCTGGATATAGTAGCAAATCTGCGTCGTTCAGCTACAGATAAGAAACAAGTCAATTTTTTTATAGAATATTATATGAAATAATACTCGTGTGTAAAACCATACCGATTAAAATAATTTAATGACATTTTCTAATAACAGATACGGACAAAGGTATCAAGCTCTCTTGGTAGTATCGATGTACACACGCTATGGACACACTTGTATCAAGCGCTATCGCAGGATTTGAGTATATTAATGAAGTTAGAGACCAAGAACGATTTCGACAATTCGAGTGGAGTGGGCGAAAATATAGATATTGGTATCGCAAGAGCATGTGGCCAATACATATGCATGATGTCGAAACGCATATTGTCTAATGTTAGGGTAAATTCGTATCAAGAACGTTTGATGCAGTTTATAGAATTAATAGAGGTAGCGTGATTATAAAAAATAATAAAAAAAGATATAATTAACAAACAACATGAGATATGATTAGAATTAATGCACACCTCGTCTTGCAGTCTTTAGCCCGTGAAGACGTGAGCGCGTGGTTAGCTTTAAATTTGGAGGTGAAAAAGTTAGAAACTGAACAGGCGTATCTGCAAAACGAAGTTCAGAAATTGAAGAACATTATCCAGGAGAATTCCTTGCTTAATCTCGACATAGCTCGATTAACGGCCGATATAGAAACGATTGACGAACAGATGGTATGTTTTGACACATTTCACTTTACATATTTTTGGTACTAATATTCGAGCATATTACAGGGTAAATATATAAAGGACATTCAGCAATCTATAGCAGTCTTAAACTCTACGCCGACACTCATATTTAAAGGGAAAGAGAAACTGCATTACGAATTGCAGAGAATAATGGCGTTGCAGGCCGACAATTACGACGCGAATTGCGTGAATAATGCATTGGACATCGAACTGGATATGTTTTATAATATCTTGGATCTCAACGCTTTACGAAAAGTAATGTTGAAGGGAGATGTGGGATTGTACAGGTTGGTAAAAGCTTCTTACATTTTGCATTAGTATTTTGGAGCTATCATATGACGAACGTATCTTCTTGTAGACACGCAGCTTGTAGTCTCGACAAAGCCTCCATCATCACGATCAATCCGCAATGCTCGAGAATCAAGCCTTACTTCCCGATAATACAGATGCCGATATACTCTCTCATAGAATGCTATAGAAACGTGCTTACCAATATAATTTACACGAAGCTGCATTGTTCCATGCCAACAGGGGAGATTGAGTGCGCGGATAAGTTAGTGCCGTCACGAGAAAAATGTAATTACAATAGCCTAGAGCTGCTGAACCTCGCCAAAATCGGTTGCGATCAGGCACGCGAAGAGATCAAGCGCTTCGATGCGGTCCTGAGTGCTTGGTAAGTTAATCCGTCGATATAATTTGCTACTGCGGTTATCTTAACTTTAATTATATGTTTTAGGACGAACCAAGACGTACAAGAAGCGATGGCGCTCGACGAAACGACCGTGGACGGTGTGACCTTTAAGGATTGGTTGCAGCGCTACAATTTATTATTATATATGATACAAAATAGTAAATGATCCATATACTGTAATCTTTCGCTATTTATCTTTATAATATTATCATGTGTCCGAAGAATTGTTGCATGTATATATATTTTTATACCAAGCCACAGAGGTAATGATTCAAAGAACACGGGCATAGTAAATAGACTTATATTTCTCGCAAAAATACATCACGTAATACAATTACGTTAACCAATTGTGTGATTAATAAATTTCGGTTACAGTACGACGTAAAAATTCTCTTGATGTAAGAGCACTTGGAATTTTCACATATCGCTGCCTATCGAGATTGGCGGCGCACGCCCGTAATTCACTTTTGGCACCCAATCTCGGCGAGCCACTTGCAACAAAATAACTTCAAGTTCTCGGCCGAGTGGGAGAAAAAATTCGACGGATTGTCCATGTTTTTTTTTTGTACCATACATGCGCATTTAATATTTTCGATACCTAATAAAAAGTCAGCCGTCGATGCCTACAATCTTTTTAAGCTGAAATATTCTGAATTCACGGAATTCTAAAATTTTTTTGTGTAGATAATTCTATGAACGCTCACGTATGGTACACGTATTAATTATTGCAGATCACATACGTGGCAGATCGCGATCAAAGAGCTCGTTACTAATGCAGCTCCAGTTAAATTTTTTCAACAATCATTGCTCTTCCATCAATTAACCCCTTGCCTTACGATTTTTCGTTGCATGTGTCAGAGTTGGCTATTTAATTTCATGGAACAGCTCTCACTGGATATACCGTTCTGTTTATCTATGTCAATTGATCAGATTCAATATATTATTCAATATACTATTCAATAGAAAAAACAAGAATTCACTGAATTACGTGCACACATCCAAGAACTGCACAGATTAAACAATGCGTAACACTTGAATGCAGCGCCCATAGCAACCAAGTGCACTCATTATCATTATGATAAGACAAGGAGTTAAATGACGCGAGTAAACATGCAAAAATATATTCTTCATCTATATATGTCGTTTGTAAGAGATGAAAAAATGAATTAAGCCCATTTGGGAACAAGCTCTACGATTTCGCTTGCTTCAATCTGCATCATCTGCATTACTCGAATTGCAAGAGAGAACGTTCAGTTGACAAGGGCAGTAATGGGACCGGAGTCCCAAGTCGAAAATTTTCAAGGCGCCCTCTTGACTTTTCATTTTCCTTATGTACGTAGCCGCAACTATAAGGGTCATGCACCCCAACGTGCGATTTTATTCATACAGCTCCCGCCTCTTATACATATGCACATGTGGATTTATATAAATTAGCCCCTGAACTTGGATCTTTTTTTTTTAACATTTTTAATTGCCTCGAAGTGTGGCACGGCCGTCGCACTCCTCGGACTCTTCTTTAGTAGTATATAAAACTAGCCTACCTATGTACAAGACGCTATGTAATACATACAAGACGCATGCGAAGCGAGCGAGATAGATTGATAGCGTTCCGACCGTCGCGATTTTAGCCGACTTCAGCTTCGGGGAGAACATAAAAGCCCGACAGTAATACTTAAAGTAGTCAATAATAAGTAGACAGCAATTAAAAAGCAGAAATTAAACAAGGAATATGCATTATCTACATATTTTTCTTTGTCCATAATTTTTAATCGCGCGAGAAATAGACGGATTAAAAGGAACATATTTCCTGAAGCTACAATTTCCGTATCTTGTCGATCCATACTCGAGATAATCCAATTTTGCAAGATGAGTATCACTCGAGTTCTTTTTAATTCGTTCATCTTTTTTAAACTTTAACAATCGCTCCCTCATCGTCCGATTCTGAATAACGACTTAAATCACCATCGATGCGAGATTTCCTCGGGGAAAACTCGGCTGTCGGGTAGACCGAGATTCTCAATGTTCAACTCCTTTAAACCGAAGGAGCTAATGTGTCTGTTTTTTATAGCTGAACACTGGCTAGACTAGTTCAGAGTTTCTTTTTCCTTCCAATGTGGAGTAAAAAAGATAAACTCTGAACTAGTGTAACTGGTTCAATTTTAAAGAACAGACCCAATGATCGCGAATGCAAACTCTCGCACGCTTCGCGCGCGCGTTCACACGCGTTAAATAGTACAACCGAGACGACGAGCATCCGCGATGTGGAGGGCGTCGCGACGCCGGGACCGGACGTCGGCGTGGCGGCTGCTGGACGCGCGAAGGAAGGGGGATGTCGAGAGTCCCTCTCGCGAGTCGACGTACGCACGATCACAGAGGTCGGTTACTGGCATTTCGAACCGATGCTTTTGAGCTTTAAGTATTGAGCAAAAGGCACGCCTGTCTTCCCAAGACACGCCGGCGCGATCGTATCCTTCCTGCTCCCACGTGGACGTTTGATACTCGATGGTACCTTCGCAAATTAATCAAATAAACCTAAACTGACTCGTTGAACCGTTTCGATTTCAAGACTGTGACTTCCTATGATCACAGAATATATAAAACTACAACTTTAAATATACTCTTATCTTTTCTGGAGGAATCGTAATAAATATTGACAATAATGTGTGCAGCGGCGCTTTATGAGACCGATCGTTTGGTCAAAGATCGTGATTTTCGAACTTTCCTTCGATCCTGGCTGTCTTTTTACATTGCGCTTTTACATAATCGAGAAATTTCGCATCGAAGTCCGCGACTCGGACGGCTAAGGTCACCGGATTCATGCGTGTTTCTACGCGTCGAAATGCAAACGAAAAGATTTCTCGGCTAATTGCGTAACAGTGCCGCGCCAAATTGCTATTGTGATTTACCGTTATTTACGTCCGTGTAATTTCTTCCTTTATGTAACGTCGGAGTCGCGCCGGCGGCTAACGAGTCCGCGATTTTCGAGAAACCGGGAGCGCGCGATCGTGAAGCCTTGACGGAGTTTATTTTTACCAAAGCGGAGGGAATACCTCGCACGTCACGCGGTATGGAGAACGGAATCGAAGACGATCATCCGAAATATTTCCAAAAAGTGAATTGCGAAAGCGGCCAATAAGGAATGTCGCCCGGGTGATTCACTGATCACGAAATCTCCAGGTACCCAGTTTCCCAGAAATTATAATTTTTTGCGTTTTGGACGACATTGGTTCTTCCCCGACTTGTCCTCCCTATTTTTCCCCCGCAATTTTATCGAAGCGGTTTGACTGCTTCCAATGCGCGATCCCAAGGGCAAGCCAAAGAAGGGAAATGTCTGCACTGCAAATGACGTCGGTCTCTTTAAAAATTCATTCAACCCAGAGATTACATCTCACAATTCGATCTATACGTCATTTCCAGAACGACTCTCTTTTCTTCTACGATCGCGACCTGGGCTCTTACTATAACTTTTAACAGTGGTGTTATCATTATGTTGTCGTGGCGCAGCTATTTTACCATATATTATACCTTTGCAACACTAATATAACGATAACGACGGTGTCGTTAAAAGTTACAGAATAAACCTACTGATTGCTACGCAAAACCGGCGCTGGCGAACCGATTGCTCGGCCGCCGATGAGAATCGCGAGTGAATTATCGTCAAGGTCGTTGAAAACCGCACAATTATTTACGAT
The DNA here is from genome assembly GCA_003063835.1 of Aphaenogaster floridana. NCBI lineage: Eukaryota > Metazoa > Arthropoda > Insecta > Hymenoptera > Formicidae > Aphaenogaster > Aphaenogaster floridana. Next base: position 316,049 of record NJRP01000192.1, read on the forward strand.
CAAACGTTTCGTAACCCGATTCAAACGGCTCGTTTTTCCTCAGCTCTGTCCACGATCGCAAGAGCACTAGGATACGATCCGCCCGAGCATCCTTCTGCGTCAGTCGTCGGATTACGCTCGCGCGCGACTGCTCGGACCTAGCTGGAGAACCGTCACGCTCGTGAAGTATCATATCGTCGACGAGGTACATCGACGTACGCTGTACACCGCGAGCCGAATACGTGCGACGTAATTTTGTACTCTTTTTTTCTTTTTCGATAGATGCGTCGATCTCGGCGGGGCCTTCAACCCTTCGTGTTCGGGTAATACGGCAAATTAAAAGTAAAGAAAGAGAGAGAGAAGAAGAGACAGAGGGTTGAAGGCCCGCTAATCCTTCGGCGATTCCGCGGAAGAAAAAGAAAAACACGATGTCGTGGCGAGAGAAGATCGACTAGGCGCTCGCTCGAGAGTCACTCGACTTTCGTCGCGAACGGTTTTCGGAGATTGAGCTCCGTCGCTAGGCTTTCGCCTTTCACGTAATAATCGGCGGCATCCCTCCTTCTGGGCGAGGAGCCGTTCGCGACGCCGTTGACGATGCCGTTCGCGACGCCGTTTGCGGTGCCATTCGCGACGCCGTTGGCGTGCTTGCCCTTCGATTGGTGATCGTCCTTAGCGACGCCGTTCGCCATCACCGACTTCCTGGGCCTCTTTTGCTGGTAACTCTGTTGGTAGAACTCCTTGAACAGGAAGAGGAACATGACGGCGTGCAGACCGATCCACCAGACGAACGCCTTCGGATAGTTGCACTGGATGAAGAGCAACTGGAAGGCGTGGACCATGATGGCGATGAACTGCAGCATTTGGAAGGCGGTCAGATACTTTTTCCACCAAAGGAACGGTTGCACCTTTGGACCCATCGCCGCCAGAAGATAATATGTGTACATCACGATGTGGACGAAGGTGTTCAATAAGCCGAAGAAGGTCGAGTGGCCGCCTAGAAGATTGACCATCAATCAAAATTTGCATAAAATTACACTGTTAATTCCTTTGGGTCATTAACTATTCTATAGGTCGCCACTGCTCCTACCCAATGTTGTTAATTTCGACACCTTGTTTTAAGTTAAATTAACGACAAATATAGTCATTTTGACATATACATGATTAAATGTTTTAATTAAAATGACTACATATTGGGTAGAAGCAGTGACGACCTACAGAATAGTTAAAAATGGCCCAAAGAAATTAACAGCGTATTCGTATCTAATTTCGTATCTAGTTTCCGATCATCGAAAGTTTGACGTAAAACAATGACAAACACATTCTTGCATTCTCGAAATTATTTGCGAATAAGTCGTTATAAAAATGGATATGCGTTATCAAGAATATTAATTGCATCCAAGTTGTTTATTCGATAATCGGAGATACGGATTCTTTAGCAAATAGTTGCTACGAAAATAACACGTCTACGGTTTAGTCAAAAAGATCATTATCAAATTCCCAAAAACAGTTTCTCATAAAAAAAAATATTAAATTCCGAATATATCAAAAACGGGCTCTAAACAATGATATGCATGTGAGAAAACAAGAAAAACAATTTTTTTTCGATCTTTAAAAATTGTCACCACGAATCGCGACTGTTTCGTAACAATCGATCCGTATGTATAAGGAAGGCTCTTAACCGAGAGCACCGCAAACGATCGCGCTCGCGACATTGACACAAATTAGATTTGCAAAATCGGCCAAGATTCTGCAACGAATCAATACGTAAGGAATTGCGTAAACAATTTTCTACCTACCTGGCGTGAACTTGACACCGAACCAGACAGACATGGGCATGCAACCGTGGTGGATCACATGCAGCGTGGACACGTGATTATTCTTCTTTCTTAATACGAAAAAGATCTGGAAGGAGATACATGCGATTAGCACCGTGGAATATAATCGCGCGTCCCGGTAAAAGGGATCGTTTAGACCACTCTACGTACCGTGTCCATGAATTCGGTAAATTTCGAGAAGTAATACCACCAGCTTGCGTGGACCATCTGCGATTTCGAAATATTGATTAGGAGAAGCTTCTTAATCGCCCCTTAATTGGGTCGATTTTACGCATGAAATTCTCTTTGACTTTACTCTACTCGAAACATTTTGTTCTCGAAAGTGAGATACTCTTACATTTCTTTTACATTCCTGTCGAAGATCAGAATTCTTGCCTTCGATCTCTGTTACACACTTAAATAGTTTCAAACATATTGTGATAAATGAAATGAATTAAAAATTAGTTTCATTTAGACTGAAAGAGAGAGAGAGAGAGAGAGAAAGGGAAGGATGAGAGAGGGACAGACAAGGAATGTGCATATTGCATTAATACAGCAATTTGCAAAAACGAATTGACTCAACGTGAATAATTATAATTACAAATCGATGGCCAGTGCGACCCAGGGCCACGGTTGTACGTAAGATAAATCAAATTTTACAAATAATTATACTTAATTGCGCTTTCCAAATTTGGTATATCTGAACATTGATATCCAATTTGAATATAATTGGAAATCGCAATTCAGTATTTATTTATAAAATTTGATTTATCGCACGTACAGTAGACCCCAGACTCGCATTGGCCATCAGATTGCAACACTATGAATAATTATTCACGTTCGATCAATTCGTCTTTACTCTGTATTAATGCAACATGCATATTTCTCATCTCCCCCCTATCTTTCTTTTTCTTTCTGTTTAAATAAAATTAATTTTAAATTCACATACATCACAATATGTAAAAGAAGTGTTTAAAACCGTTTAAATATGTAACAAAGATCAAAGGCAAGAATCCTGACCTTCGATCTTCTTATTTGTACTATAAGATTTATCGCACGTACAATTGCGTCCCAGATTGGCATTCATCGATTTGTAATTATGTTACAGAGTCAAAGAAATTGATTTGTTTAACCATATCATGTGTGTGTGAATAATTATCTCATTAACATATCAGGATTCTTGTCTTCGATCTTTGTTACAAATTAAACGATTTTAAACACTTTTGTTACATATTGTGATGCATGTGAATTAAAATTAGTTTAATTTAGATTTTAGACAGAAAGAGAACGAGGGAAAGACAAGGAATATGCATCTTGCATTAATACAGCAATTTGTAAAAGCGAATTGATTCAACGTGGTTAATAATCTCTTTGTAATGTAAACAAGATAGCAGGTGAGAAAATAACTATATTTATCAAGTATTTTTAAAAACCAAGTTTCACAGGACTGCTTAATTAAAAGCATTTCGCGTGAACACATGTCGATTTGTGTCACAATAGGTGTATTCGAGACAGCAAGGAGTTCGTGAAAATCGTCATTAATCGGAGTACGTCACAGTACGTATGAGTGTGATGACGAAACTAATGTGACGCGATAGCGCGTAAATGAGGAAATGTACGTAACTTCATGGTCATTATTGTTTTTAAGACAACAATGACACATAGTGCATGTTAAACAGTGTTAATCACGCAGGCCGCTAACTACAGTTAGAATCGTTCTATCGCGAACTCTACCAAGTTCGCAACTCTACGTGCTACGCTACTTTAGCTGTCCTCTTAGCGTATCGTATGGATTATTGTGTACAGAACCGGTCATTATTGTATGTCAAAGGATCGCAAGTTCTTGGAATAATTTTTCAATCGATGATACAATTACTAATTTACACACTCAGAGAAAAAAGTCGTATCAGCAACTAGAAATTTGTGGACAAATAGCGCCTCAACTATGTGCTATAAAGTTGCAGTAACAACAACAAATAAGTTATATGAACTAAGAAAACATAGTAATATTAACCATTTATAGTAAATCGTTGGAAACTACATATTTGTCTAAATATTTGTCTAAACTGGAAAAATGTTGTTGTCATAATATCTTACTTGTATGAAGTTTATATAACTGTAATTATAGTTGAGTCGCTATTTCACTATCAATTAATAGTTCACAAATGTAGTTAGCGTGACTATATTTTTATAGTATTCAGTACTACTTTAGTTCCTATTACTTCGTAAAACTAGTTGCAACTACTTAAATTTCAGAGTTGCCAAATTATAGTTGCCAGAACCATTTCGTTTTCTCTCAGTGCAGTGGGAAAAATATTCCGAGAATCGTACACGAAGTTAAAGTTAATCCAACGGGAATCATTCAACGTGAATCATCCAATGGTCACTCGGATTTTTCTCCTTCGGTCAAATTTCGAATTAATTGACCGGTTTTGTGAAGCGTATCGTAAAGTTAGATTTCGCTAAAGCTAGAAACGCGAATAGAAGAAAATCAAGTGGCAAGGATAACTCTGTTAATCGAAAGATCACCCACCCTCAGCACTTCAGGTCTGTCGCTGTAGTCTACAGGTTGACATCTTAGAGAATAGTCTCCAGTCAGCCATCCGGATATCCCTATCTGCAACCACATTCGCCCAGAGGCCATTCGCCATTGATCAATAAAGAGACAAAGAAAATAGGCATAATACAGAGCAGATGTATATTGCGTACAAGCTTAACAACTACTCTCTACGCGTATAATGTAAGATATTGCGTCGAATTCATCGACGAATGTCGAGCGATGCCGCGTCTCGCACCTCCAACAGGAAAGGAAGTCGCAATCGAGTAAAAGAAAAAGGATTGCTTCGCGAAGAAACGAGATTTAACCCTCCGCCTGAATACGTGGGTCGTTGGTGTCCGAGCCCTCGTAAAGAAACTCACGTCTTTCGTTCGTTAGTGTTCAGAATTCATTAAAAATAAAATATTTAATAAATAATTTTTATCAAAATGACTATGAGAGAGAAATATATCATTAACTACAATGTAGACAGATGTTCCATGAATTTTTTTAGATTTTTTAAAATACTTTAAAGTGAGGAAAATAGCGTCGGACGCAAAAAAACCCACGTATTCAGTGGAAAGGTGTCGAAAAAACGTATTCATTCGGAGGATTAAGATTCCTCCGGTCGAGGGATAAATCGGTGGAGATTGAAAGACGACTTTATAATTGCAATTCTTTCCCGATGGGGGTGCGACACGCGTTCAACACTCAGCCGATTAACGTCCGGCTTCTCCATCAAGAGTCGAGATAGCAGATATCGAAGCGGAGAATGATCGGATCGAGACGCTCGAGGGACATGCCAGGATCTATATGCGAAGATAATGAAAGCGTAAGCTCTTCCGCGCTTAAATCATACGCTTCTGCAATATTTGCCCTTGCCGCAAGCCTATGCTCCGTGAAAAGAAGTCTATCTACAAAAATAACAGTATTTATAGGAAGTATCCATAATATCAGCGATCCCGATGCGATACAGTTCTTTCTGTTGCGATTGTCGTCTCGTTGAACGGTCCGGCTAGGATTAGACCGATTAGAGCGCACTTACCCTGATCGCGGTGGGGCTGTTGGAATAATCCACCGGCTGGCAGCGAAAACTATACTGGTCCCACCATCCGCCCATCAGACACTGCGTTGCGAAAGAAACGTACAATCGTGCTTCGCACATCTTTGCCATTGGTGCGTTCCCGCGACACGAGAATTAATCGTCGAAGTTATAAGCGACAGCTTTATAGAACTCGTCCGAAGTATAAGAAATCGAGTTACATATTTTAAAAAATTAACATCAGTATACTGAGAGAAAAAATATCTTGATACAAAAAAAATATGAATTCGGTGGGTTCTAATAACTTATTTACTTGTATTCGTCTTGAAATTTCTCGATTAAAATATTTATAATATTTATAATTTTTAATTAAATATTCATTTTCTTTTCGTTCTATATTCGAAAATATATACTGTTATTAATAGATTATTTTTATGTTTAAGATAATCGGATTTTTTTATATTAGAAAACAATTTAATTAAGTTTAATATATTATTAGCTTATTTATAAAATATTTATTTAAATGAAAAAAATGTAAAAGTACAAAATAATATACTTAAGATAATATACTTAAGATGTGTATTTATTTAAAACTAAATATTTTTACTCTTAAATAAAACAAACAAATACTTGTATCAAAAGATATAGTTTTAAGAAAATGTTTTTTTTCATTTAAAAAAATTGTTCTCTCAGTGTACGCACACGTATAATTTATTATTATTAGATGAGATCTGCTTGATATGAGCGGTCAAACTCGTAATTGTAACAATTTTCGGCTTTTCTTTAATCCTTGAAATGCATGAGAACACTTATTCGCGAGGCGTAAACTCAGCCGGGGAATGCACCAATGGCAAACGTATTCGTTTGCGGGCGACGTAATCGAACGTAATCGCGACTGTTAAGATAGAAAGTTTTCGTCGCGTTATGCGTTCCGGTGGCTGCCGGCGGTAAGATCGCGGAATCGTCAGATCGCGCAACTGTAAATAGCAACGTACAGCACCCTAAGACCATTATCATCCGTTTTCGACCGTGTCGCGACGAATACCGTGCCGCCAAACCGATCGTGACTGCGAGCTCGACGATGAGTTTGAAAGCCGGTTATCTGGGATTAGCTAATGAATTTTCGAGTCGGATCTAAACGCAGAAAGAAACGAGAACTCGACGAAAACGCGCTCGGGTAATTGCGATTCATTATCGGATACTCGGGAAAGTCTAGAATATATCGCGAAAGATTTTATGCGATTCTGTGGCAAATTATGGTGAAAGATCAGGTAGACGGAAAGAACGGTTTTGCTCAATTATCTAAAAATTTAGTTCAGATATAGATCTGAAAATAATTATGGATCATCCAAAATAATTATGTAGGGCGCTCAAGCATAAAGACAATGCTACAAAAAAGTTTTGATATTCTAGCGAACAACTTGAGCGTCCTATATAATTATTTTGAATAATCCAATATAATTATTTTCTGTATCTGACTAAATTTTTAGATACTTCAGTAAAACCGTTCTTTCCGTGTATATGTCGCAGCCTTATTGCGAAATCAGCCTTTTTGCAAAAAGGCTAGCCTTTTCGCGAACGGCCGCCCTTTTGCAAAGCACTGATCGTTTCCCAATAAGACTGAACGCATTTCGGGCTTTTTGGCACACATGGGCTGGTGCTAGACTAGGCACTTTACAAAAAGTCTAAAATACGTCAATCTTATTAAAGAAACGATCAATGCTTTCGCAAAAGGGCGGCCTTTCGCAAAAAGGCTGATTTCGCAATAAGGCTGCGACATATACAAAAGAAAGCTTTCCCAAAAAGAGAAATAAAAATAAATCCAGATATTTGTCTGTTGCAAGCTTCTCTCTGAAATTCTGAAACGTTGAATCACACAGTAAAATTAAAATATTTTCGGATAATAATCAGCGAGACGAGAAACGGCTGAAATAAAACAACAATCTAACTTTTTGTGTTTCCTGAAAAATTCATCAGGCAAAATTTTTTCAAACATCTGACTCATCAGGTGCCGGACGATCGTGTATCGCGGGGGAAACGGATGACAGGTAGTCTCACCTCGTAGAAAAGCCATGCGGAGAAGATCATTTGGAACAGGTTGTAGACTACCAAGGTGTTCTTCAGCTGGAAGGGTTTCCGGTTCTCCATTATCTTCGGACCCAGCACCTTGGCGACGTAGACGTAGGTGAGGCAGATGAACAACGTGGGGAAGGGTGAGCTCATCAGCAGCCAGTTAGTCGTCCTCGTATCTGTAAAGGAAACGTCAAAGCGATTCGCGTGAGAGTGACCTCGAAGCTTCAATCTGTTTTCGGAAGAACCGCAGAATTTGGCGACGCGACGTCATTTTATTCGTTTGACATTTCAACTGTACCGAAAAATTGACAAAAAATGTGGCAGAAAAGTTTCTTAGATTTCACGATTACGATACATTAACGTGTGTAAGAAAAATATAGTATCGTCGCTAGGCGATATAATATCGAAGGTACAGAACATTTCGATCGATGATCGACGATACGGATCGGTACCAAAGCTGCCAGATCCATATCTCCGCCGTCCGCGATTAATTCTTTCAGGGTGTTTACTATCTGGAATTTTCTTTTTTACCTTTGAAAATCAGGGGATTTTCATGGAATTTTATTAGCACTCAGGGAAATTTTTGGAATTTTACTTTTAAATTTAAATTTCGTCTTTTTCTGAAAAAATTGTTTTTTCATTATTATTTTTTTTTATAATGCAGAATGTCGACAACTGGTTAACAATTGTCATACATTTGGCATATGCATCCGCGTATATTCATGTACATTCTCGTGTGATTCGCTAGTTTTTATTTTAAAAATCAGAGTAACAGTAAAAGATAATACAGAAAAGAATTCACTATTACTATATTATAATGAGCCTTCCATATTAAAGGTTTTACGACACCAATTGTAGAAAATAATATAGTCTCGTGGAAGACCATAAGAGGAGAAGAAATATTAAAAGGGACATATAATAAAATAAATTCATTTCAAAAGTGCATGAAAAAATTCTCTAATCTTATTCTTCTAACCTGGAATTTTTAATAAAAATACCTGGGGGGAAATTCGGGATTTCTCAGGGAATTTTTTTACATGATTTGAGTAAACACCCTGTTCTTTCCAGAGACGATCGCGATCCGGATCCGGGTCCGGGGATGACCTCGTTGCAAACGATAGGCGCGATACACAACAATGCACGGATGTGTTAACAGCCGCGAGCGTTTTCTTTTTTTCTCTCTTTCTCTCTCCGTGTCATGTACATCAGCATGATCCAGTGACCATGATTTAACGGCGGTAAAAATCGCTCGTCCTTCGGCATCGCCTCGAAGGATTGTTTTCTGCCGTGATGACCTTCCAGGGATGTCTGGTGCATGCGGCTATTTTTTCGCTAGTCGTATCCTTCAAGGGTTCGATCACCCTTCTCTCGGTTTTCCCGGTACGGAATAAACGATCGGTATTTCCGTGGGCATGTTGGCGTTCCTTGGGACTCCCCGCCGGATGAGCGGCGGCAAAAACGTGTTTCATCCACGCATCGTGAAGTTGTGCAACCAGTTCGGAAAACGGATGAATAGAGATAACGCATTTGCATGTAGTAGAAACTTCCTTTTTACGAGCAACTTTACGTAATTAAAATGCGAATAAAAAAAATTGATTTACTACCTGTAAGCGTGCGAGTGTTTTCGCAAAAACAGCAAAAGCGTCATTTTAAAAGTATACAATCGATAACGTCATTTTAAAAGTATACAATCAATGACGTCATTTGAAAAGTGTACAATGAATAATGTCATTTTAATTTTGCATGAAGCTAGCAGCTTCCTTTTTACGAGCAACTTTACGTGTAATTAAAATACGAATAAGAAAAATTGATTTACTACCTGCACGCATGCGAGTGTTTTCGCAAAAATAGTAAAAGCGTCATTTTAAAAGTGTACAATGAATAATGTCATTTTAATTTTGCATGTGCCAGAAGCTTTCTTTTTACGAGCAACTTTACGTGTAATTAAAATACGAATAAAAAAATTGACTTACTACCTGCACACGTGCGAGTGTTTTCGCAAAAACAGCAAAAGTGTCATTTTAAAAGTATACAATCGATAGCGTCATTTTAAAAGTGTACAATCGATGACGTCATTTTAAAAGTGTACAATGAATAATGTCATTTAAATTTTCCATGAAACTAGAAGCTTCCTTTTTACGAGCAACTTTACGTGTAATTAAAATACAAATAAGAAAAATTGACTTACTACCTGCACGCGTGCGAGTGTTTTCGCAAAAATAGCAAAAGCGTCATTTTAAAAGTGTACAATGAATGTCAATTTAATTTTAGAAGTGTACATGTAGAAAAAATATTAACGCCTTCAGAAATTCTATACGTATACGCGTCTCCTTTATTTTCACGCGAAACACGTGCGTCTTCGCGAAGCCGCTCAGAAGCCGTCATCGCTTTTCCTTTATCGCGCGGTGCTTTCGGTGTAATCCTTGTGCTTGCACGTTATGCGCAAATCGAATAATTCGCACCTACCGCATGCAAATCACCGGCGGAATGAATAATCGAGCGATCGCGGGACGTTAATGACGCTAACGAAGCGCTTTTAAATCTCGACGTTCCGCGTGATTTTTCCATGCTAATCGCGACGGCGAGACGTTAATTGACGGTATCGGTAAACGCAGGCCATTCTCATCGATCGAACAAACGACTGGGAGATCAACGATAAATAACGTTATTAGATCGTTAATCACGCCGTAAAGTCGCCGGGCGTCGGGATGTTTCTCGGGTGGCCGGCGAGTTGCGAAAAGAGGCGCCCGCGTTGCGACAAGAGCGCGACGGCACGACGGCCGGGGCCGGTCGTCCGTACGGAATAAAGAATTACTCCACTTTACTCGCACGACCCGACGTCGCGATTATCAAAGTGACATTTCGTCGCTGCGCCCGAAGTGGGACAGTGACGGTCTCAAGGAAACAGACCTCCGACAATCGCCCGCTCCGCTTCGCGCAACGCGAGACCGCCGCGCCAGCCGCGACGCGACAAAACGACATTGACAAATCGCGTAAATTGCCGTGCACATATTTTGAGAATCGTTACGCGGGACGTCGGTAAAAAGTGGACATCCGCGGCAAGAAACCCATTTTTCGCGGCTTATTCTTGGACGTCTCTGGAAGAACGTCCGGTACGATCCGTACCAAACTCGGACCGCGCGAAGCGTAAATCCCGGTCTTTTGGAGACCCGAAAGCCCCAAATTCACGAGCGAACAAACGAGAATTTACGCATCGAAAAACTTGAGCGTGCAAAATTTCCTCG
>NJRP01000192.1:340707-367296 GCA_003063835.1 Aphaenogaster floridana
AAACATATAGAAAGAGCTTCAGTCAAATGTGTCATTTTTAGATGTTTATGCGTGTAAAAATAACACGCTTGGATTTGCAGTGTTGTTACAAGAGAAATTATAGAAACGAAATATTAAATAAATACACGAAAAAATGATTAATAGCATTAAGTTTAATTGGACATAATCTTATTAATTCAATAACAGTTTTAATAAAACAAGAGCATATTTGTTCCATTAATATTGTTATTGAATTAACGATTATTGTTATTGAATTAACGAAATTATATTAAAATAACATCATTTTTTCCGTATACGAAAGTACAGAATACAGATAGATTAATGAAACAGAATCCTTTTAAAATATTGATAAAACAGCATAGTAAAATAACTGTGATTGTCAAAAAATATCTTTTTGCTAATATCGTCGATATATGTCGGTATATTCATAATCGATTTTTCATACATGAGAATTTCTTATTTATAAATATATCTATGCACATATGTGCTATAAATAAGAAATTTTTATTAAAATTTAGAAATTTTCGAGTTTTTCTAGCGATCCTTATACATGTCAGTTTAATTCAATAACTAATTTTAGAAATTTAAAATTAGTTATACAAACTTATTATTAAAAATTATAAAAGTTAAAGAGAGAGATATATTCTGCCTGATTTGATAAATACTTTTTTGACTGCGATCGTAGAAGAACTTATACGTTCGGTAAAAAGTAACGCTCTAAAAATTCTATTATTCGCTATGTTTTCAGCGCGTACTTTAGATTCAATGCAAATTTCGGTCCCATTTAGAACGCTAAATGTGGTCGCATAATCACTAAGCATATATCATGTATCGTTCGTCGGCTCAAGTTGCCAGATTGCCGCCAGAGAATAACGACCGATTTGATTAATTTTTCCTCGCTGTTATTTACAGAAGAGAATACACACGTACGTTTGATTTTACACACGCGCTCGGAATTACGGGGTAGCCGCGGACAATAGCACAATAGCACAATGGCCAGACAAAAGTAATACTCCCCGTTGCACTCGCTTTGCTAAAGTTTTCTGCAGCCAGCGCTGCTTGATGCCGCGGCAAGCCGAAAGTGCAAGTGTAACTATTATATGCGACGCAACCAGCCGGCGGTCTTAAGTAATAGTAACTCGCGCGCTTGAGTAACGAAACGGAGAAAGATGACGAAGACGCGGCGAGAGAAGGAGAGGGACAGAAAGAGAGAGAGAGCGGGAGAAAAAGAGAGATAGAGAGAGAAAGAGGGAGAGAGAGAGACAGAGGGAGAACGGAGAAAGGCCTATCGGACCCGGCATGCCGTCGTCGTTGACACTCCGAGAAATTGCGGTCGCGTGCTGTCACTGTCCAGCACGCCGGAGAAAAGTGCTGGATCGACGACTGTCGCGGATTATGACTTCGATATAATGAACGCAGCTGGCTCGGCAAAACTGGCCGCATATAAAACTATGAGATTTGATTAGGCGGCGTCTGCCGAACGAGAGAACTGTGTTTTACAGCTGGAGAACACAATCGATTTGCTTCACCGTTTGATAAGCATCGAAAAATGGTCCGATCTCCTTTGACGAATTACTGCACGGAAAAAAATAGATTAGTTAATACAGCCAAGTTATAGCTTGCTAACGTAAGTTTAACATTTATAACTAATGCCCATTTCCACTAATATAGATTAAAGTAGATTAAAGATCTGTTTATGTTCATTTCTATCAATGTAGATTAACTTTAATTTTGGTTTAACTTACTCTTTATGTTTTTCTAATTCTTAGAACTAGAATTTACTTTAATCTTGGTTTAATTTATTATCTTTTTCTAGTTTTAAGAATTAGAAAAACATATAAAGAGTAAGTTGAACAGAAATTAAAGTTAATCTACATTGGTAGAAATGAACATAAACAGATTTGATAGAATAGCAAAGAAAATGTCTGAAAACAGTTACGAGCATATTTTCTTTGCGCTACACTCTCAAATCTGCTTAGCTATAAATGTTAAACTTGCATCAGCAAGCTATAACTTGACTGTCTATTTTTCCCGTGTGGTTAAAAAATAATATCCATTTTACGATGAAATAAATAAATACGTATTATAGAATGTATTTCTTAATATATTTTAGGGAAAATATAGATAACGCGCTTATAATACAAATTCGCTTGTATTCTCTTTCTCTTTGCAATTAATTTAGAAATACTTAAAAAAGTAATGGAAATGTACATGCGGAGATATTAGGTAAAATGTAACGCGTAATAATAATTGCCAGTTATTGTAAATTCTGGTAAAATGTAACGTAATAATAATTGCCAGTTATTGTAAATTCTATGTCATTGATACTATTATTTTCACATATTAAGCGCATATTAATCGGAGCGCATGAAGCTGAAAGCGAATCGTAATCGCGGAGACCGGACGACATGAAACCGCAACGCAGCGCGTTTTTCGTTTTAACGCGTAAATTACCGGTCTTACAAATAATTGCATGTGATCAACACTAAAAACAGGTAAGATAGAGAGAGAGAGGGAGATTATAGTCAATACTGGGGAGGTTAAACGCTGGCAGGTGTCAAATCGCTGTTACCTGGGAATCTGCGGAAAGTGCAAACGCACGTCGCGAATTCTCGTATTACGCGACGCGATTGCGTAACCGCGGTCGGGATGAGGAGATCGCGTCGAGACAAAGAAAAACGAAGAAAAAACAAGCAAGGTAAAAGAAAGGACAATAGAGGTGTAAAAGAATGAAAGGTGTGCGCTGCATAGCGAACAGCGCGATAACGCAATATCTATTTCCGGAAAAGTAGGCGGAATCGAAGGCGAGATAGAGAGCGATTAACGCGGCCGCCGAACGGTGGTGACGCGAATTTTATCGCGACGTCGCTGTCTCGCGGTTACGTCTTGGACAACAATGTACTCCTCGTTTTAGACAGGGTGTAAACATCGCGTACTTTCTCCGCGGCTGTGCGGACGCTGGAGGCTGGAATGAGAGAGGAACGCCGCCGTTTTTCTACGCGGCGTCGACGTCGCGGGTGCAGTCGTCGGGGAATGAACGACCGAGGATTGAGAAACTCCATCGGCGAACTCCGAATTTTCGGCACTTTTTACACTGAGAGAAAAAATATCTTGATACAAATAAATTTTACGTAACGCAAAAAAATTATTTACTCGGTGGGTCCTTATAATAACTTATTCGTTGTATTCAAGTCTTAAAATTTCTTGATTGAAATATTTATATTTATAATTTTTTATTAAATATTTATTTTCTTTTCGTTCTAGAAAATATTTACTGTTAGATTATTTTTATATTCAAGATAATCAGATTTTTTTATATTAGAAAAAAATTTAGTTAAGTTTAATAATATTATTAGATTATTTATAAAATATTTATTTAAATGTAAAAAATGTAAAAGTACAAAATAACATACTTAAGCTAACATATGTATTTACTTAAAACAAAATATTTTTACTTAGAACAAATACTTGTATCAAAAGATACGGTTTTAAAAATGTTTTTTTTTTATTTGAAAAAATTTTTCTCAGTGTAGAAAAAAATCTTCAGTAGATATTAATTTAATTGCTAAAGTATTTAGTTGAGGTGACGAAGGTTTTTTTCATCAAGCTTGGTATTAAATTAACTTAAATAGAAACCCCCCGAAGTTCTTTAAAAAAAGAATTAAAAAATTTCTAAATGAAAGAGAAAAGAGTACGTTGAAGCCAATGACAGCAATTTAGTCCCGATTTTGCAAAGTTTTATTTTCAACTTTATTTATAAACCTTTACATTTATAAACCTTTCGCATCAACCTAATACTTAAAGCAAAAATTGTAAGAACAAAATGATGTCCAGAATTAACCAGTCGCAAGCAACAGTCAGAGAAAATAATAACAAAGGAGAGATAATATCATCCTTTAGATTGTATTCAATTTTGTAGACGATCTTAATTACAGTTTTTGTCATTCCCATTATTAAAGAATGTATATAGGGAAGTTTTAGCATGTGTATAATTACCTTCCGTATTATTTTCTCACACGATCAACGTTACGGATAAGGGGGAGAGATAAATTTTACCGTGTGCATGTGATCTCTCTTGTTATTATGAGAAATCGTCAGGATGGCACGTAGATGACTGGCATTTTGACGAGGCGTTGCTTCCTTTCTCGCTGATCGACGTGTCTCGCTGTCGAAATTATCGCGGCACGTAACAAAAGTACAAACACACGTGAAATCGTCGAAAGAGTGCGTGCCGAGACCGCTTGTCGTCTCAATTAATCGTCGTACAATTATCGTGATTGTCCAATTGATCACGCTCGAGAGAAACCAAAACTTTAACATCAGGAGGATCGTGAAAGTTATGCGAAAAGACTGCAGTCGTTTGTATAAACCTAAAGATATGATAAGCGGAAGGAGCCTGACGATAGCAAAAGGAGGGTATCATCATTACGATCGCGATGATAAGTCACTCTTCTTTCGAATATCGCGCGTAATTACGCAAATATTTAAATAATTAATTAATGATCACGTGCGATGAGTGAGATGAATGAAATTATCGAACGTCGTTGATCAATTCGACGGATTAACATGTAAGCACGCGCGTGGGAGTCAAACTGGCCCAGACGAAAGCTTTAAATTTACTAACCAAAATATTACATAAAGAAATATTTATAAAAATATGGATTTCTTTTAATTTTTCTAATGCTTGGAAATTATTTTATGTTTAGAACATGTCTCAGTTTATAATTAATTGTAAATAAAAAAAATTTTTGTTTATACATAAAAAATACATGAAAATTTTTGTTTAGATATACATAGAAAAAGAAATAAATTAAAATGTAGGTCAAATGCGAGCCGTGCGAGTACTTACGTAAAAAAAAGTCACGCGACCACTTACGGATTAAGCGGGACTTAGCGCGATTTTGGTGCTACTTCTTAATCCCTAGTCTTCGACTGCCGCAGCCGAAGACGACGCGCTCTCAAGGTTGGGCTTTCCTTCTTTCCGACGTAACGCACGCTCGGGGTCACGCATACCTTCGATTGGGGGGCTCGTTAATTGCACAAACCTTGGGCAGCGACTTGCTTAGCGCCGATCGGACGCGGCTGAAGATTCACTTCGACCGACACCGCAGGTGCCGTGCCGCTTTCCGTCTACGATTTTTACACGCAATTCGCCGCGTTTATGTAAGAGTATCGTGTGAGGTACAGGGTGTCCCATATCCAGCGGCACAGCGTCGGAAAAACGATAATTCCACTTGAGAAAATGAGTAGAAAGTACAAAACTCTTCTCATATAAGTTTTTTTCTCAGACAGACAGAAAAAGCGAAAGAAAAAAATCAATCGCGAAGAGATAAGATCATGAGAGATAAGATTATGAGACAATTTTAGTAACATTTCCTCCAATTTTCAACAATCTCTGCGATCATGCGTGTTATGATACATTATAACGATTATATAAATATTAGACAGCCTCGGTAGTAGCTGCTAAAGCAAAAAATAAATCTCTTAAAAATGCAATTAAAAAACAGAATCTAAATTATGTATTTCAAATTATACGTAAAATATCATCTTACATAAGATAGTTACATTGTAAAAAATCTGTCATTAAAAAAATGTATAATCGAGTTTTTGTGGCTATAAAGATATTTCTGGATAAATATTAAATATTGCGTTGAATTAATATATAAAACTTCTTAATATTATTTTCTAATAATATTGCTTCGTAATATTACTTGGTAATATTACTTCGTAATATTACTTCGTAATATTACTTCGTAATATTATTTTATATTACGTTACATAAAAAATCATTTATACGTTAATATAAAGTGCAATGTTTAAAAAACGCATATGTAATACATATCTTTAATATTAAGTAATGCAAATGTATATTTAATGAGTTAAGGGGTTATTCTGGTTTGTCGGGTCAAAAAATCGATTTTTTAATTGCGTTTTCGTAAAGTTGGTAATCTTGAAAATATATTGCCAAAACCGTTCATAGAAATAATGTAAAATAACGGAGTTGTTCACCGTAATAAAACTTTAAACGCGTTTTTCTCAAAACAGTATTTTTCAACCGCGTTGACATAATATCTCGGGAACTAATCGTCCGATCGACTTGAAATTTCGCGTGTCCACTCAGTATATGTTCTTTCATTACTGGTACATAGGATATTTGATTTACGATATTATTTTATTTTGTTATATAAAAAAAATAAGTCAAATTTGTGAGTGAAAATCGACATCTTTTTTTCAAAACATTGCTGTTTCAACAATTTTCGACTTTTTCTCTATATTTTAGTACCAGTAATAGTGTAACTCTTACAATTTAATAATTTCTTTGACTTTTTTGTTTCATGCTACTACAACTAACGGAATCTTGTCAACGCGACAAGAAAACCTTTCTGATGACGTTGTGCGTACCATCGCCTATCTCCTCACATATATGGACACGCGAACAATTTTTTACATATCTCTTTTATATATAAATAAAAAGTTCGATATTAATATATATTCTCATTTCTTTTAAAAAAATTCCTGAAAATCACGTAATTTTTAGCGTTCCAAACCAGAATAACTCCTTAATGCAAAGTATGTTTACAGTTTTTATTGCATCTTCGGTCAATGCCTCGCGTATAATATTGTAAAAAATCTCTTAAGATAACTCGTTTGTGATAAATCAATCGACAATCGACCGTGATGAATCAATGTTTTTTCGACGCGGCTTCGATCAAAAAATAATAATTTATGCTATTTTAAACAGCGACTTAATGTAATCAACAGAAGAACAACGCACAGGTGATACATGAATATAATGTCGAACCGTCTCATTATGCATAAAAAGTTTCTTACGATTTATAACCGATGATTTATGTTAGCCACGATCAATCACTCGTATATAGTATTGTATAATTTTCGTGAATTTATCAATCTGGACCTCACGCGAGTCAAGAAAAAGGTTAGGATGGAATGAAAAATATAAAAATGCATCACACAGAATAGAGAAAGCATTTGTAAGTGTCCTCATGCATTTCAAGAATTAAAGAAAAGCCGAAGACTGTTACAATTACGAGTTTGACCGCTCATAAGCAGATCTCATCTAATAATAATAAATTATACGTACACTGAGAGAAAAATTTTTTCAAATAAAAAAAATATATCTTCTTAAAACCATATCTTTTGATACAAGTATTTGTTTGTTCTATTTAAGTAAAAATATATAGTTTTAAGTAAATACACATGTTACCTTAAATATATTACTTTGTACTTTAACATTTTTTACATTTAAATTAATATTTTATAAATAATCTAATAATATTATTAAATTTAACTAAATTGTTTTCTAATATTAAAAAATCTGATTATCTTGAATATAAAAATGATTTAACAGTAAATATTTTCTTAAACGAAAAAAATAGTAAATTATAAATTATAAATATTATAAATATTTCAATCAAGAAATTTCAAGATTTGAATACAATAAATAATCTATTAGGGGATCCACCGAATAAATAACTTTCTTGTGTCAAGTAAAATTTTTTTGTATTGAAATATTTTTTCTCTCGATGTAAAGTCGGGTGAAGCACAAATTGTTCGTTTAGTATTTTAGTATCGAAAAACACCGTCCCGAGAGTATTAAGACAATCGGATTTGCGGGCCAACCACGCGGCCTAGGCGGCGTCGAAAATAGATTCAGACGGTCATTGATGTAGGAACTTCACCCGCGGGAATCCGCGGTGCCGGACGTGAACGTTGTACCCTTCTTGATTTATGCACCTGATAAACATTTGTCTTTTCTGCTCATATTTGCACTGGCAAATACTCCGGGCTACGCGCGCCTGACGGTACGAGACGCGAGAGGCTGAACTCGATTATTTTCCGCCGCCTTCTTTTCTTCACACCCCCTCGGGTCCGAGCGACCGCGACTCGAAGGCTCGCGTAATTAATACATTCCACGAAATCCGACGAGAGGCGTTACTCCTAGCTTTACTAGAAGGGGTTCTCCTTAACTACGCGTGCGTCTACGCCGCTTTAATATCGCTTTAATTAACCGGCTGCAACGGCTGTCCTCGGTCGTGCATCACGAGCATGCACAACGGATTATCGCGACAACGTGTAACGAAGCTGCTGCGATAACGTGCGCACGTACGAAATCGGGGCAAGGCCGGGACACCGGAGAATTCGTGAGGAATCGCCGTGTTTCGTGATTTTCGCAAACAAAAATCGACGATTTTGCGGGCCGGCCCGAGGAAGTAACGTCGTTAATCTCGTCGTTAATCTCGGTGTGGAATTTGACGACAGCCGCAGAAGATCACGATGATGTGAGGATGATAAGTTCGCGAATAACCCGTGGCTGCATTTCGTCGAGATAACTTGCCATTATGAACAAGCCGATGTACGTGATGGCGATGAAATGACGTTCTAATGACCCGTGGGAGATGCGGCCTCTGCCATTTCTTCTAAGGTTGCACAACGAGGCTGTGCAGCCGCGCGCATCTCTGATCCCGCGGGACACACGTTACGAGGCATCATCGCTGAATTGACGATAATTAGCGATGTAAAAAGCCGTCGGCTTCGAAGTAAGCTCCGAATTGCCACACTCCGCGATGCGAAAACCGATTAATGATTACATAAATCGCTCCTCTGCATCATCTTACACCTCGGATCTGACATCTTACACCTCTGGCTCGGAATTAGCGAATTTTTTATGTATCGAGACCTGATGGACGGCGAACTTCGGTGGAGGCAATCTGAGTGTACCGCCATAAATTAGAAGCTAATTCTAACTTTTTCTAATCTCCGACACGTGCGCCCGTCTAATTAAATATACAAATATATTTGAGATACCGTTAGAAAATCCGGCAGGTTTATACGGAATGAATTTTAAAATTCTAATTCGGAGAATCCGATCTGAATTCAAATATCTCACGAGCGGAATACGACCTCGCGGGAATTCGAGTATAATTGCCCCCGCCGATTGACCCTCCAAGAACACACCAATTTTCTCTAATAACATCTCTCTGTGAAAATTACCGAGATACGTACACGGAAAGAACGATTTTGCTGAAGTATCTAAAAATTTTGTCAGATACAGATTAGAAAATAATTACGTTGGACCATCCAAAATAATTATGTAGGACGCTCAAGCTGTTTGCTAGAATGTCAAAACTTTTTGTAGCAGTGTCATTATGCTTGAGCGTCCTACATAATTATTTTGGATAGTCCAACATAATTATTTTCTGATCTGTATCTGACTAAATTTTTAGGTACTTCAGCAAAACCGTTCTTTCCGTGTAGGAGCGGAGAGGCGAGGTCTTTTAAAACGCAGTTAACACGGACGGGCCGAAATCGCAAATGGGCAAATTGTTCTCCAGGCATTTTGATATTAACATACATATGCCAATTAATAACGTTGGACGGACAGTACCGTTTTACGAGAACGTAAGATACGTAACAGACAAGATCAATCGCGCAGATTGCATATGTCTAAACATCGTATTTGCACAGCAACGTCGTATCGCAACGACGTTGTTACCAGCATCATAGCTCTAGGGAATCACTACACCGTAACTCGATAATGTCAGTTGAATAATTCCGCCGATATGCGGAATAGATTAACCGGCATTTTAATCTTCCGTTATATAATTCATTCATTAAGTACGCCTGTACTCTCGCTACTCGCCGAAACAAACGTCACGATATCATGGAGAGATCAGCGTAGAAACAATCACACACAGCTTATTTACAATTTAAAGAGCTCGTTATGTTATACAGAGCGACCGCGAATTTGTCCGTTGAACTCGAGAAAAAAAAACTCGGGAATAAAAAGAGAAAGAGAGAAATTCCCGCTATTTTATATCTTTTATAAAGAAAAGTCGGTCTAAAATAAGTTAAAAATAAATTTCTCCTCCCCTCCAGACTAGAGAGAGAATACTCGCGGATTTTAGGACATTCCTACGGAGATTTCATCGGATTATCTCATCCGAGATAACAAGCGGATCACGAAATCGTAAGGTCGATGATGTAACCGAGGCGAGAAAGCAGATCCCGGATTTCGCAAGTCGACCTTCGAAATTTTTACATTTCCGTGTGCTCCTAGGCCGCAACCTTTCGAATTTCCAGGGATCCACGGCGAGGTAAACCGGGTTCACGTCGCGAAGGGTAATCGATTCTTTTTCACCAACGAATCGGCGAACCGATGCCGCCGGGAACGACGATCGAGCAGCAGCCGCGGCGGCAGCGGAGCTGCAACGAGCGGGGAAAGTGCATAGCTGCATGAAGTTGTAACTTGCCGAGAGTCGCTGTAACGCATTAATGGCTGCGCGTGGAAAGAAAGAGAGAGAGAGAGAGAGAGAGAAAGAGGCAGAGGGAGGGCAGGGAGAGAATCCCCTTATATAAGCGCCATATTAAAGTCCTTCCTCAACATCGTTGATGGACTGCCGCGAACGAAAACAGCCGAAGCCTGTTATCAGCAGTCTTTCGAGACCCCGCCGAACAATCCTACGTTCCATTATGCTCCGATGCGCGAGACGTCGTCGTTTTCGCGTCAGAGAAATCGCAGGATAATTCCGACGATCGGAACGGAAAATCTGCGAGAACGATTCTGGGCGTTCCGACACGATCGGCCTCACCGAAATTTCCTACCGCGGTAGCGCGACTAGATTACCTATCGTAATTCGCTTATCTCGAGATTAACTCTTTCGCCTTTCTTAATGACTTTTCCGTGTAGGCGCGATACGGTCGTCAGATCGAAAGATAAATCCGAAGACACGAGTAGCCCTCGCGCGTAATGAGAGCGCGGCCGAGTAACAGAAACACGGCCGTCGTCTACGAACGCGCGGCACGAGAAAACGGACGCTCCGGCCTTGGCGCAGGTGGATAACGCATACCGCGGCCTAAGCCGCGATTTAGCTGCGACTTTCATTTATTAATGAAACCGACGTTAATGACCAGTCCGGCGGGTCGGCGAGGACCGCGGATTCCGCTAAGCGGGAAAAGTATGAGTACATCCACGCGACGAGATCGCAGCGCTGAAAAATTCGGGAGAAAGCCAGGGGCCTCTCGTTTCAGATCTCGGTTTCAGAAAATTTGCCGGGCCGTGTCGCAACGGCGCGGCACGTTTCACGTAATAAGCAGATAAGTTGGCGTGTCAGCCGGCCACGAGAGCCGCGCCGGGACGGATTCAGCCCGCGATCGACGTGAGTGGATCGCGCTTGCCGATCGTCATCGACGCTGGTAGGTAAGTGGATCGATCGAAGTCACGCGGGGAATCGCCGCGGCTTGCCAGACGAGCGGCCTGCGGCACGCGATCGCGTTCTCCGGCGCGCGCGACACGCTTGTTCAAGACTATAAAAACTGCGTGGCGCGCGCGCGTTCTTTTTGCATCTCTCGTGTGTGGATTATACAACAGCTTTTACCGATTGCGTTACTGTATACAGTAACCGGCACACCGGTCGGCCGGGTGAGCGACCAGTTCACTCACTGGGTTTCCAGTGCGCACGATTCCACAAGATCGTATACCGCTTCTACCGCGCGACCGTACAACAACATTAAGGCCCAGTTCCACAATCTCCAGTTAACTTAACCGGCCGGTTATTCCATTGGAATTGACCAATCGCATTTGTCGTTAAGCAAAATTAACAAATGCGATTGGTCAATTCTAATGGAATAACCGGCCGGTTAAGTTAACTGGAGATTGTGGAATTGGGCCTAATTGACCGTATGACACGCGCGGTCCGATTTATATCTTGCCTGAAAGTTGTCCGTAATTAATCTAGAGCAGCAGTCCACCTTGCATAACTTTCCAATACCCTGTTAATTTAATAAGCGTATAATTAAAAAGAAAAAAAGAAAAAATTCTTCGTAAGTCAAAATTAAAACTCATATATATGCGACAGAAAAATCCTAAAACCGTACAGATTTAGATCTGTCTCTTATACACATCTAGATGTGTATAAGAGACAGGGTTTATTGCGAGTCTCAAAAATACATCGAACATGTAATTAGGAGGATAATTAGGCGAGGGATAAACTGAAATTAAAAATTAAGATTAAGAACCCGAGAGTTACATAGCAGTTTGTCATAAATAATACACCGTCAATTATTACCGATTTTACCAATAATAATTACCAGTAGTACTTGTGTTCCTTTTTATCGATTTCAAAATTAAATGGTTTGTAATAGCAAGTCAGGTTCCTCGTGATATCAATTTGCCGCCTTTGAAAGTTAGATCGATTATGAGTTGCTTAAGCGTGACGCATGAATTAGCTAAAATACGTATAAAGATTTGTTTATATTTAATAGATTACATCAGTTAATTTAATCAATCCGATTTTTTAATCAATGACGATCTCCAATGCGGATTCTTCGACAAAAATCCATTAAAAATCAGGTGAATTAAGATAAGGTCCATTAAGATTAAATATTTAAACAAAGAATATGATATTTAAATTAAATAATATATGTATAATTAATACATACACACATATAACATTATACACATAATTAATATATATGCATCAAATGTCGTACAATTTAACAGACGCAGCATTATGCCGCACAAAATATTATGCAAATACGTAAGAGTTGTGTCAGAATCGATTTTTAATACCGACTTGCTGATATATCGAGTTTTTTTTTAAAGCACGAGAGCAAAGACTACCTACTTAGGCAAAGATTACACAATCGTCGGTAGCGCTGATCATAAATAAAAGACCCTGAAAAAGCATGCGAAAACTATCTCGCGTTCGCGGAAGCTAAAGGAAGCTTGCACATGCAGTTTCTTTTTTCTTCCGCCCGCGAGGTATGCCCGCCGAATGAAATGCATATTAATATGCATTTCATTGAGCAATTGTTTCTTCTTGCTTCCTCGCTGATTGTGCCATCGGTTTATTTATGTGACTGCAAAATATTCCTCGACGCCGGCGATCCACGCGCTTCCACGCGTGTAAATTGAACGAAATATGCCGAAGAAAAACAAGTACCTCATTGAAATTGAAAATCATTAAACTATAAAATTAACTGGGTCCCAAGGAACGACAATGAGCCGTGATTAATAATGCCAGATAAACAACACATCACTGCGGTTTAATATATGTACATAGTTATCATGTCGTAATGCGTCGTATAAATTATTATTACAACAGTTTTTCTTGCGATACTGCAGCATTCAAAAAAATCTAATGAGCTCCGTCAGTAGACTACTAGACTATACTAGATTAAAACGAGGAAAAACAACAGGAAAGGCAAAATTATATTTATAACGTGTCATTATGTTCATAGGCGAGTCTCTTTTATTATTTGACGAGCCACCCAGAGAGGTAAATTAACGTTTTCCGTCGCACGGGTGTTAGTTCCTTCGCCGTCAATTATAAGCAATGAGACGTATTTGTGAATAATAATCAATTTTTGGATGTAAGAAAACATTTGGATATATAATAAATAATAAGTTTCGTTTCTTATTGTTAGTCTTAAAGAAATCGACGCTGAGAAATGAAAGAATCTCGCAATTTTTATCGGAAAAAGAGGAGCGCAGAAAAATTTTTCCGTCATCTCGTAGGAAAATTTTTTAATTCGCGAACGGTGCGTCGCGAGGAATAATGTCGGAATCTCGGTCTCGTGGTATCCCACTCGAGACATCGCGTGTTACGTGTCGCGTATCGTGCGATAATTAATCCTACCACACTATTGTACGTTGCGTCGCGTTACATAATGCAGAACTGCGTGCGATATACATACGCGGCGACGGGGTTTTGTTGTGGAAGCTCCATTATCTCATTTCGGAGCAGTCGACCCGTCTAGAGCCGAAAACGAGAGGCATGGTCTATGATTAGTAGACACGGTAACATGATTCAACTGCACGTTACGTCTTTGCTAATACGTAGAGTATGCGTCTCTCACATCGAGAGAGCGAGCGAGTGTGAGAAAGACAAAGAAAGAAAGGGAAAAGAAGAAAAAAAAGGGAGAAGATACTGAAGCTTCGTAGCTTCGAGCATTAGGTGACGAAGATATGCCTTCTGTCAACACTGAAGAAACGCACACTACAATTTATCTACAGCCTTGGCCAAAAGTATGAGGCACCTATATTTTTTTTCATTTATCTTCAATTCTAAGTTCAATTATGTATAATGTCGGTAACCAATAGGAAACAGTACAGGTAAAAGAATTCCAGAATATAATAATTCCATAAATAAATAAAATATAGGTGCCTCGTACTTTTGTCCAAGACTGTATCTGATTACTACGAAGGTGTTATGTGCAGGAATTGCCGGCAATTAAAAGACAGTAACAGCGATAAGCGTATCGCCGTCGCGAAATAAAATTTTCAAAGACGAAAGAGAAGGCACGTGGATAATTAAAACTTTTTTCTGTATTTGTCTCGCGCTGAGAAGCGTCATCGACTTTCTGGTTTTCCGACCAAACACAGATCGCGATGATCGTAATAATTACGTGGGATACCCCCCTGACGTAGTCGTGGCGTCGAACTGTCGACTTGTTGTGTGCGAGCCGCGATCATCCGCCTTGCTAATCGCGCAGCGAAATGAACGCAGAAGAGCGCGGCGACGCGGCTCGCATCGTGAAGCGTTGACTCAAGGCTTCCTTCGGTACATAAGGATGGCCTAACGACTATAAATACGTTCATTAAATGCTCCCACGAGTCTGTCGCGAACGGGTGGAACGTGAATCGAACTCAAATCGCGCGCTCGTGATGATTCATAAGAGAAGAGACGCGGTAAAAAGGAAGGAAGGAAGAAAGATGTATTTCGTATGCGTTCTCTGACCGATGCCGAGCGATCGATCGACGATCGATCGGAAATAATTAAAACGTTCAGTCGCGCGTTGGACAGCCATTGAAACTATCTCGAAACTATCTCGATGATATTTCAGTTCAATTTGCGACCTCGCGCACGTTGGAATCCGATTCGGTGGAATTTTTTTATTGATCGCCAATAAGAACATAGATACGTCGGTGTAACGTATCGATTTATGTCACAGGCGAATAGTGTTTTCCCGATATCTATATCATCAAAAATTGAACACGCGGGTATTGCACTGACCCTTGATGCCCGATTTCATCAACAACGAAGATAATTTATTCATAGAAAAGCCCAAATGCAATTCTCTTTTCTACGTTGCCTGGAAGAAGAGTGCAAAAATAGTTTAGTTTTCATTTGACGAACGCGTAAATTAGTCGACAAATAAAGATTTATATATGTTATAAAAATCGCACGTCTAATATAAAGGTTATACACGACTAGTGAAGTCGTGAAGATTATTGCATTATATTACCGTACAACTTTTTAACATCACAAATACGCAAAAATAATATTTATTTGTGTTTTCATATCGGTCTAATTTCACTAGTTATTTTCAACATTAACTATTTAACATTAATATTTCTTGTATTAATATTTCAATGTAATAATATAATCGTATTAATTATATTATTATTTTCTTCAAGCCATTAAAATCATTAATATCATTAATATTATCATTCGCCGTTGATGGAACTGGATCAACACGGAAGGATCAACATTAATCATGTCGAGGGAGAAAATCTCACTATACTTACTAATTATTGGAAGACCGCGCGCCGATTGCGCCCCAATCAATCAACGTTCGTCCAAAAATCGTAACACACACAACAATCGTGACACTCCGATGAAAGCGAAAGTGGTCTTCTTCCCTTTCTCCTCTATCTCTCCGTCTATCTCCGGTTGTTGCGTTCTTGATCGTTACCTCAACTTTCAGACCGTTTTACCGGAAGAACGGAGGGATCGGCACGACGGGGGTTGATGATTCTGCGCGAAAAATCGCGAAAAATCTGCGTTATACTTCGGCCTTCTCCGAGCGCGAGCGCGAGATTTATGTCTCCGACGAACCGGACGTCTCGAGGTTTCAGGAGATAACGATCAAAAAAAGGAATTGGAAAAAAAGAAAGGGAGGAAAAGAAAGGAAAAAGAGAGGAGCGTTATCGACCCTGTCGATATCGAAGCGACGAACGCACCACCGTCGTGCCAACTCGCGGACTGGCGGACGTAACGCCGGTGCATTGCTTTTAACCGATTCGCCATATTGGTCCCTTCTACCGCCTCTCTCTCGCTCCATCTCCCTCGTTCTCTCACTCCTTCTTCTTCTCTCCTACCCGCTCGCGTCCTCCGGATCTCATCGCCGTAGGCCGCGCACCGCGACGTCGAGATTGTGGTTCACCTGCACACGGCTCCTGACGTCGTCGCGGCGTGACGTCAATGCGACGATCCGACGCTGGTGATGCCTAAAAGGCGGAGCCGGACCGGATCTCGAGGAACGTAAACGAACGCGAACGCACGCGGACAAACGCGAACAAATGTGGTAGCTGTAAAGCTACATTCTCACTGAAGCAACAATGAGAAACTTTTTGTTGATTTTCCATGTTTCTTAAAAAAGTTGCTGGTTGTTGCCGAAAATTCTTTAAAATTCCCCGAGTGGAAATTGATCTAGCCAATCTTATTTTACAGCTAGTGACTGTATCACGCAGGCTAGATATGTTATCTAGCCATTGACTAGCTTAGTATTAGCTATAATTTACGAATAATTCTTCGCTATCTAGTACTTTTCTAGCCCCTGCATTATAAATATTGGAATAGATGGCGCTGGAAACTTTTAAAAAATTAGCTAGCTGTTGTCTAGCCGTTGTCTAATAGTTAAAAATTTGTTAGCATTCGAACAGTGAGATTATGTCATATAGTTTTCTCATGACTCATGATTTTGAGAATTATTACTTATTATATGATTAATATTGATCAATTAATAGGATAACTAACATTTGTGTCCTTATAACATTTATTTTTATTTTTGCATTTAATAATATATTAAGTATAAGTTATATGAATAAAAGAGAAAAAATGCAATAAAAAAGTAATAACGGAAAAACTACTTAAACACACAAATACTATTACTTACTGTCACAAATTTAATCGAAACAGGGGGACACACTATAATTGAACTGCAGCGTGGAGATAGCGATGCGTTACTCTGATATAAGGTTATAACAACAAAATGACTGTCTATTAATCAGTTAGCCTGGGCTAGATTAAAAATATATGAAAAAATAAATTTTCAATCTTTATAATTATTCAAGAATGACAAATCAAAAATTCAAAAATCAAAAATTCAATTGTCGATGATTGAACAAAAATTCAAAATCTCTCGGCAATATTTACTGAACATCTTTTATATAGAGTGAAAATTTTAATTATTTAACATATTCGTATTTATATAGACAATATTGAGCATTTAAAGTATTAAATCTTGTTTCGAAATTCAAAAAAAATTTTTAAGTCCGTATTTCATATTACGTTAAAGGAAAATTTTAAACTTGATTATCATGAACATTCGATAGCGTAGTAGATAGAGTGAACGACTACATAACCCATCAGTGGCACCCAACACCGGTTCGAATCCTTCAGTAAGTGCAAATTTTTAAATGACAAAATTTAATTATTACATATGCATGTTAAATAGCAAAATTTCTCAGGAATTATCACAAATATCTGCTAAAAATGCAACAATTAATAAATCAGTAAAAAAAATTCAAAATTTATTTTTCTAATTAGTTATCTAGTAGCTGCCTAGACAATGTTATCTAGTAGCTAGACAGTTTTCTTTGTCGAATAGCTAGAACTTCTAAGCGTTACATTACTAGACAGGGGCTATATAAAACACGGATTGGCTAGATAATGACTGGACGCCGGCGAGTTTAAATTTCCACTCGGGTCCTTGCTGTTTCCGTTGCTAGCGACAGAAATGCCGCTTGTTGCGTATTTCCATTCGAAGCAGTAGAGATAAAAGAAAAATTAGTAACACACGTCAACAAGTCGCAGCAGGAACAAATGTTCCTTCAATTAGACATTTAGTTGCCAGTGACACAGTCGCGGTTACGACTGCATCATCCAAAAATGTCTCAGATAGTAAAATGGAATATGAATTAATTATCAAGTTAATAAAGAAACGTAGAAAATATAAGTGTTTATGGGCACTTTCCGATAAAAAGTATAAATGCAGAAACGCAAAAGAAGATGCTTGGGGTGAAATTTCTAAGGCTGTTGGATATGGCAGAAACAAAACGGAAGATAAAAAATTTGATTAGCCATATTTTATAGGGAACGAAAGAAAATGCGTTATTCTGTCATTATTCACTCCACTACTTGCAATGAAACTGATTTGTTTTTTGAGTGTGGACAACTTGTTGCTGGCAACAAATGAGAAGACGGGAATAGGAACAAAATCAACGTTCCTGTGATTATGTTGCTTTAGCGTGGACAAAATGTTGTCGCAAGTTGACATATGTCGGATTATTTTGAAACATTTAGCAACAATGAGCAACTTTCTGTTGCTCCAGTGAGGACGCAGCTTAAAGCTGCCTATCTACCAAAAGAACATTGAGGAATTTTTTTTGAAACACAAACATACACATATATACATATATACTGGAACTTTTACGGAAACACGCAACAGAAACACAAATTGCTCTACAGTCATTGTGCCTAAATAGGGACAGGCATCCTAATTCGGGACAATTCTGTTCTAACGCGTAAAATTTTGCGACCGTTTGATGTAAATTAATTCCGATTTCTGCATTACGCGTTCTCCATTTCTGCATAACCCCGTTTCCCATTAAAAAATTAAAAACGTGCAATTTTTTATCCAAACGCCCGTGGTTGCGACAGAAAGTGAAAAGTTTGAAACACCCAAATACAGTTAATTTCAGAAACGCTGCAAAAAGGTTTCTCGTATGGAGGTGCCGTTTGTCGGAGTGTATTGCTTTTTTAATATATGATAGCTCAGTATTCAATATATGATAGCTTTTTAATATATGATATCTCCCGAACACCATTCCACTTCCACGTAAAAAACGCAGGGAGAACATGTTATCCCTATTTAGGGCAATGCTGTCCCGAATTAGGTCATATTCGAGACCTCCACCTCGACGTATTCTACTTGCTCTCAATCCAGCTATACTTATCGCTGAAAAATTATTTTGGTGCCAAACTGTAGGTCTTGAATTATCGGTTCTAGAATCGGCACCGAATTTTCCTAAAAAATTTAGTTACAAAGTAATCGCTAAAAATATGCAAAAACCTGTCCCGAATATGGACATTTCACTGTACAATGTTCCTTTGGTGTATACGCAGCTTTACGTGTACGAGCGAGCTCGAATTCGCGTTGACGAAAACGTCCCGTACTTTTGCTGATACGTCAAGAGGAAAAGAGCGCTCGCTTCTCATTCGTTTGCGTTCACTCGTGATCGTTTGACCGCAACAGCTCGGCCCGGATGCACCTAAACGCGACGAGCCGCAACTCCGCGGACGTCCGGAGGGATTATGTCATGTGTCACGTCAGACGTGCTTCGCGACGTGCAAACAGTCAGTCTGCACTTTGATGCAGCTTCTCGTGATCCTTCGTCCCGTCACGTCAAGTATTCGAGTA
Source organism: Aphaenogaster floridana (assembly GCA_003063835.1). Taxonomy (NCBI): domain Eukaryota; kingdom Metazoa; phylum Arthropoda; class Insecta; order Hymenoptera; family Formicidae; genus Aphaenogaster; species Aphaenogaster floridana. Next base: position 360,154 of record NJRP01000192.1, read on the forward strand.
AATAGGATTGTACATCGGATAAATCCTACTTATCGAGTGAATTCTAAAAGAGGCAAATGCCGTCACACACGATGCGTCCGATGAGTCCGATTCGCGGAATGCAAAAAATTACGCGAATTTTATGCCGATCGGCTCGCCGGTTTTACGTAGTTTATCGAGCGCGCAGGTATATCATGTATATTAAAAGGTGAATAATTATCAAAAATACACGGCATAAAACAAGCCGTTGTCGGCCGTTTTTTGTGCATTATCAGTCCGAATTGAATAATGTATCAAACTTCGGCAAAGTTGGCACAAATTGGCATTGAAAATACTTTTTTCCCGCAGTATTCAGGACGTGACCTCATCTCTGCCTTTCAATCCTCATAGATTGTTATTTTCTGACGAAAGGATAAAAATGCGGAAGGCAACTGTTCGACAAAGAAGCATTTATCAGAAAAATCTCTTTGTAAAAATTTCGTGAGACGCTATCTATCTCTACCCGAATTGCAGACGAAATAATTATTATTAATGATGTTAATTTTCACCGCGATAACGCACTTGAAGGCCTTCCGATAGTTTTCTTTTACCCCCGAGACATGTCCTTCATCCCTCATATCTATATACTTCTTTTTGTTTTCTAGATTGAAAGATACGATTACGGAATCGAACGAAGTTTTAATTGACGTAACATATAAACACGAGCCAATTAAATAATTCTTATGAGCTCCGACGGAATATACGCATATATAAATGCAGAAAGATCTTAACTCGAAAAAAAATAACCTTCACTCAGGTATGATTTTAGCCGTCATTGAATTTCAAGAAATCTCAATTATCAGACCATTATCTTATTTTTATTTAATTACGCTAAATTCAAATGACGAGTGATGTTATCCTACCGTCTAAGTGACAGTGCTACGTATTGTAATTAAGATAAGGATACAGACAGATTAAGATACGTTAGACATAATAATATAATAACTTGGCAATTCAAATAAGTTAATAAATCGTTAAAAAAGAATTTGTGAGTTATAGATTAAGCTGACAGGTCTATCAACTCTGGAAAAATCAGTCTTGAATACCCACGCGTCTCGCCGTACATACAATACGTTAGAATACGGTCATAAAGCATAAGTAGTTTATTTCTAACGTCGCTTGGCGCGGAGCGACGTGCTATTTTGAGTTTGGACTTTCCAGGGAAGGACCGGATATCCCGCCGAAGGCCAGACAAGTTCAATGACACGTGGAGCAGGGAATTTCGATGAGATATATCGACTTGATAAGTATAATATATAAGTAGAGGATAGTCTGCTACCCTTCGGTTTACTATCCTCGGCGGGCGAGATGGTTCTCGACAATCTCGTGATTGTCCCCACTGAATTGCGAAACACGCGAGAATCGGAGACGATCGATTCACGGCAGCCTTGAAGAGCTACGTTCTCAGACGCCTACATTTCCTTCTGCCCGTGCACAGGTACCCTTGCTGAGTCCAAAGATCACGATTTCGCAATCGCGTCTGGAAGAGGTCTCCGATACGGATTATATATATATGGGAGTCGAGTTTCAACGATCGTAGTTTCAACGATCGTCCAAGGGCATCCGCGTCAAGAACGAGAAAAGAAGAAGCGAGCGTGATTTAATCGGGAAGACGAGCATGACGAAGAAATGCTCATTGAGTTTTAACTGCCATTGTATGCGCGTAGCATCAATCACGATGGAAAAAGGCAACCGTGCCAGTCTGCGGAGGAACCAAAGATATTACAGTAGACGCTAGTTCTTTTTTTCTAAATGAATTATATATTCCGCAAAAAAGCTACCGAATCTCTCACCTTTTCCCTAATTAGCCCTCATCCCGATTTCGAAAATCACCTCACGCATGCTAATTCCGAGAATCTATATTTTGACAAACGAGTCTTGCTGAAAGTCCTATTAAATCCCGAGAGGCAGGTATCATCGCGTTTCGCGCCCACGTTCTCTCGACGCAGCGGAACATTGCACCGCGCGGTATTTAGCGCAACACTTCGCTTTCTTAACTTTTAATTTTGTAAGCGGGGCCTGCGCGATCTGAGAAAAATAATAGCGTCGGGAGTAACGACGGCCGGACGGCCGTGCAATTATATTCAGGAAGCGATCAATGTTGCATGACGTTTTTACGTAACGCATAAACAATAGATGCGCTAATCGATTTGACGTCTACCGCTAGGCCGTCATTAAATAGAACGTTGCCGAGAAGGGGACTGCTATGGCGCGGCTGATTTTGCAAAATTATTTGCGTGCAGATAAAGGGAACATCCGCGAAGAAAACACGCACACGTTCGAGGACTCCATATTATTGCTTAATGCTTCATATATGGACAGTTCTTACGAGCGATGTTCTATGTTGCAATCATCATTTTTCTCACGTGTTACAACCGTCCATATAAAATCCATGGATTGCGCTGTAAACAACTTTTCACAATTGTACGAGAGAGAAATATATAGACAGCGTATCTGTCGAATTATGAATTGTATACGCAATATGGGAAGCAATCATTTAAGGATGAGCGACACAACTAACGGTCCATCACGCGGATCTATCGTTTTCATATTACAATGATTTACGATTACTGTAGCTCGTGTAACTTGAATTATTATTAATTGTTTCGGGAAGAACGCTATTGAGAACACGCAGTCTCACCTTCATAACTATAATTAACGTTATTTCGATGCATGACGATTCGTGATACACGAAGGTCTAATTCATAATTAAGTTATAATAAAATAATAACAGAATAGGAGTGCGATTAGAAAAAGAGGAACTGATCTAAACATCAATCATTTCATTATCATCTTATCTTTTAACGTATGGTGGTGCATTTTGTGGAAAAATAACACTGTTCGACAAAAAAATCACTTTTTTTTCTCTCCGAAGTGTCATAGTACATTCCCCGAAGATTTTTCCGCACTGAATACAATGCCGTCGTCAGAATTTACGTAGTAACGTCGGGATTTTGAGTAAATTGAAATGAAATAAGCAAAAAATAGCGTTTTTGGCCATTTTCAATATTTTTTACAGAAAAAAAAACTTATTTTTAAATAGTGTCGACGGCCTCTAAAAGTACTTATTTATATCAAGTTATGGCTGTTCGAATTTTCTGTATAATCTACAGTACAAGAAAGGCAAATACATATTAAATACATGGTAGCAAATAAATTATTTAATTTGAATTTAAAAAGTAGTAGCTGTAAAAAGTAGCTGTAAAAAGTAGTTCAAGTGTATAAATTTTGAGTACACACACCATTACACGAAATTGTCAATTTAAAATGGCATTGACTTCAAAGCGCTTTTTAGAACCAAGTTTCTTTTTTGCCATACAAAAATGTTGAAAATGGTGAAAAACGTCATTTTTGGCCCATTTTATCCTAATTTACTAAAAATCCTAACGTGCTACGCAAACTCTGATGGCGGCATCGTGTTCAGCGCGAAAAAATCTTCGGCGAATGTACTATGGCACTTCGGAGAGAATTTAGTGTGTTGAACAGTGTAATAGATCATATAAAACGATGGCAGTAGCTATGTATATAGGGATATGTTACAATTAATCAAATCTCAAATGAAATTAATTATTCTCTAGAATAATCGCATGCGCGTGGCAAATATCCATTATTAATAATACGTAAAGAGATTCGTAAATCGCGAAAATTTCCAGTGATTTGATTGAATAAAATACGACTTTCAATAATGCATTATCACGGTTAATACAATCGAGCGAACTTTTGTGCTTTACATAAATTAATAGGTCAGCAAAGTATTAAGAAGAGACGTCAGACAGGTCAACTTAGCAATATTTGAATTAACGTCATACTGCAGTAAGTATTGCTATTTAATTGATGCAAACTGGCGGTATAAACACATTTTACACAATACAAGGTTTTAAGAATTTTTCTTATTTTACCATATTCAAATAGAGATCTCCACTTAACCTTGCGATCGTTTGAAATTCATTCGTAAAATATAATGCATTGTGTGCAAAAATCAGCGTAATGTAAATTATTGGCCCTACACTATTAACGTAACTCATCTAAATTTTAAACTATTTTGCGAAAATTATTAATATAACTATTTATATTTATTGATGAATATGAATGCTGATATATATTTCCTGATGAATAAGCATTTAATTATCAATGCATCTTGGTCTTGTTTATTTATAAGACAAGTAAATTTCCTAATATAATCTACGTATCTAATAATGATTAATGCAAATATAACTTGTAAGTAGATAAGTAAATTGATTAATTATCATTTACAATATCTTTCTTGTCTTATTCATTAAGAAAAATATCTTTTTAAATGTTTTTATAAATCGTAACTTTTTATAAATATTTAGAGAAAAGCAAGTCTGTTCTTACGCAAATGCACGTTTGATAATTATTAATTAATTAGTTATCATGCCTTATTAATATATTAATTAATCAGTTAGGATATTATTTAATCAGTAATTACTGATTACTTGATTTCTCATTGTCGCCAAAGTTTTTACGTCTTAAAAGAAAATCGTTTGGTCATTAATAAAAAAAACGATAACATACCAAAATTTCCAACAAAGATATGTGTAATTAATTATTACATGAATAAATTGTGTTGGAAAATATTGTCTCATTCTCGATAACATGTAAAGGCGACTTGGTCGGAAAGCAAAATACAGCAATATCAGTAGATATCAATGTTAAATTGATTAATTTACCTTATTTCATTTTTTTCTTGTAATAGTCGAAGCCACTTAATCGAGTAATAAATTCAACATGATAAATAAGACTGACGGTTTTTATAAGTTTCGCTGATAATTTTTATGTTTTAGTCATTTCTTTAAGATTTCAGAGTTAATCTAAAAAGTTTTTTTCCGTATGAATACGTTAAATCGTAAAATATGCCACGAACAGAGGCAAAAGAGAATATTCCAAAGTACACAGGATGTGTTTGTGTTTCAAAGTACAAGAGAGTGCCAGAAAAATAGCTTTATGTTTTATCTGTACAACTAAAGATGACAAGACTATCCTACTCGCCAAAGATCAAGCACATTATACTTAAAATAATATTTGACCACGAAATTAAGTATAAAATGTTTACATTTAAGATGCAAAAGACATTTTTTCAATCAGACTTACAAATCATCACTCATCATACAAATTAAAAAATGTGTGTATGTGTATGTGTTTACATAAGAACTAAAAACCATGTTAAAATGTTTCAAGAATTTAACATAAAGCTAGGAACAAATAGTACATAGTTCAGAAAAATATTTTAAAAGTGCATTCTAAAGTAAAGTCGCTAAAAAGAGTTTTAGTACGTTAGAAAATAAATATTTTATTTTGTAGAATTATATATTAATTAAAATTAATGTTTTAAAAATTGAATTATTAAAAGTATTATAGTTATTATATATTACTTAATTTTCTTGTTTTTAAGCCATCATTCCTGATGAAGCATGTGGCTCGTGTAAGATAACCTGCTCTCTCCATGGAAACTACGGCCAACGGACACAACTCAATAAGATATTTAATTATTTTATAATACATCTCGTCAATTATCATTAAATTAACTAATGTATCGCTATTAAATAAAATACAGTAAAAAGTTCAATTAAGAGTAGAATCACTAAAACGTTACAACGAAAAATATTCGATAGAGACAAACGCGACATTCTCAGCTATCTCAGCTGCTTACAATGATTTCTCTGTTCTACTCCACGTGACTCTAGCATCTTTCTTCTGCAACATCCAACCGCAAATGTATACCGATTCTCTTCTCTTCCAACCAATCTGTACTAACCAACACTCCTAGCTTTATCCTGTATTATTCTCAAAGTATAAGAGTTCCCTTTGCTCGGAGTTAACACATGCCGGGAGAGTTTTTACAAAAGTGCAAAGTCTCTCTAATAAACGACACATGCGGCCGAAAAAAAAACAGTAAAGGTCTATAAGAATGACAGGTGGCAATAGGTCGACGATCCTGCCGCAAAACATGAGATGTAGATCGGCATTTTATGTCGTTTCGTACACGTTTACGGCCTTGGCCTAGTAATATCGAGGTGCCGAGCGATTGGCGAAGCTCGAAGAATACAATGGACGATCACATCCATTGCACAATTTCGCAAACGTGCCGTGTAAAGTATCGTTCTACGTCTGTCGAGATAGCCAGTGTTAATTGAGGGTTTTTACCGAGTAATTCGTCGGAAGCGGATTGTAGCAGGCGAAGATCAGCGATTATTACCGAGATACATCTTGACGTAGGCGAGCGATTATCGTGCGATGTGTCACAATCGTTCGCCACGACGTTGTTGTCACCCACAAAATTTTCTTGACTTCTCCCATTAGATAGATTAAACAGATATAGATACTCAACGGGATATATTAATTAATACCCAGAGTGATTCTCTCCGGAATAAAGATAAAATTTTAAAGCCATACGTGCGCGTGGCCGAACTTTAATAGCGTACAAATATTATTCCGACAAAACAGCATGATATTAGTCATTTTAATAAGAAGAAAAGTAGGTAGTTTTTACGAAGTAAAAGAGGAAGTCGCGAAAATAAACTCTCTTTATTTTTATTAATCGAATAATGAATCTGTCGTTCATGTGCGGTCGTAAAAGACAAGGTTTATGTTATCTCGATCTTCTTTTTAAACATTTTTCGTCACTCACGGAGGAAAGAGGTAATCCATAAATAAGGTTGAATCGGCACATGTGCTTGTACCAGGAAGAATTTATGTTATAAAACGGATTTCGATTCTTATCAACGCGATCTAAAGATCGTAATCAACTTCAAATGACTGCGTTGAAAACTGCATGTAAATTATCGAAGACCGACCGACAGGAACGTGAGTTCTTCACGTTCTCGGTCACATCAATAAAAAATTTGGCGCTGATTACACTCAGATTATGCTGTAGATACTGCGGTTTAGTTTTTTATAAATAATTTTATCGTAAAATGTTGCTACGCTTTATGCGCTATTGTTTTCTCTTTCGTTTTTATCACATTTCTTGTTACATAATTGCACTGCGATCAGACTATTGCAGTGGCAATAAAATATCATCATTGACATTCGGATTTCGATCTCTACACGGGAAAAACGATAAGGTTGCCACAACCACAATAATAGTAACATTTGGTACAGCCA
>NJRP01000193.1:0-53372 GCA_003063835.1 Aphaenogaster floridana
ATTTTGGGGGAACGTTCTTTGCGCGCGTATACTTGGCGCATTTTTGTACCTTTTTTTTAAAATAACTGTATACGCGCCTCCGAAACTCGGATAAATATGGGCCAGTATGGCTACCAGTCGAGGAACGTGATTTTACGGTACATTTTCCGGGTCTTCACACCTACGCCATTTAACTTTCGTCGTTATTCACATTTAGGACCGGTTGCCTTAACCGTACTCGAAGTGTTCCCCCTGTCTCTCCTTTTACATTATGGCAGCTCTCAAATGAGTAGCAAAGGTTTAATTAACCCTGATTAACGCTGGTAGATGTTGGCGATGTTGCGGCCGTTATCTCGGTGTTTTAACACCTACGGTACTCTTACATTCTGATCATCATAAATTGTGGCCAAGAATTCATTTGTCTTTCCTAATGTTAGCTATAAACTTCAACATTGTTTACTCCCTTTTACTTGAATCGTTTATTCATATGATTTAGAAAATAAGAATCCGAATAAAAGATTTTTATTTGTAGAATTCTAAAGTGTGTGACAACTTTACATCTAATCAATAGAATTTTCTTGAACATTATTTGATTATTTTATTAAACATCTACTTGAAGAACAAATACAGAATTGCAATCAGTAATTAAATTTTTAAATATTCATTGTTTTTTCTGCCTTGCTTTAATGTAGATCTTATATTTGTATGTTACAGTATCAACGTAATCGACGTTCAGATAACTCCGCTGTTGCGCATCGGTGGGTGAGTGAGAAGAAAACTTTTTTGTTGAAATAACGGATCTATAACAATTATATCAATTATATCAAATATATAGTATTATATATAGATGTATTTAGTATTAAATTACGATAGTAAATTATTACGTAAATATTACATCTTATAGATCTGTTGCCTTAAAATGGATAGATTAGAACAGATTAGGATAAATATCTTGGATTATTTATTATATTGATTTATTTTGATTTATAATTGATTAATTTCTGTGTGATTTTCATGCTTTTATATTTTATTTAATAAAATAGATAGAACGAAAAAATATGAAATAAACAAATTAAATAGAATAGAAATAATAGGACGAAATTATTAATATTTGTTATTGTGTAATAAACACTGCTTTTTCTGTTTTTTCTCAATTATTGTACAGGATTAAATATTATCTAAATTGGTGAAAGTAATGCACATACTTAGATATTTTTTATCACAAATATATCAATACGCTTATGTGTATTTCATTATGATCACGTTATATAAGAAAGAAAATGAATATATTGGAATATTTTAGTCGTATAAAATTCCAGATAACCTTTTTAACAAAATTACGTTAATTATTAATTACTATTGTTAATTATTTATTCTTATAACGTCCAAATTTTAGCCTGAACTTTTGTAATCTATCCATTTGTATTGATTGATGATTAGGCTTCATAACAAAGTATTATGACGTGAGAACCATTAAATATTTCTTCCCGGAAATTTTTGAACAGATTTTAGAATTGTGGTCACGATTTTATATTAATTGAACGATCACGGAAAGAACGGTTTTGCTGAAGTATCTAAAAATTTAGTCAGATACAGAAAATAATTATGTTGAATCATCCAAAATAATTATGTAGGACGCTCAAGCTATTTGCTAGGATGTCAAAACTTTTTGCAGCATTGTCATTATGCTTGAGCGTTCTACATAATTATTTTGGATGGTCCAACATAATTATTTTCGAATCTGTATCTGGCTAAATTTTTAGATACTTCAGCAAAACCGTTCTTTCCGTGATGATATTGAAAAGATATATATTTCTAATATATTGTATGAAAAATAATTGTAATAGTAATAGTACATATATATAATATAGTAATGAAATATTTAAATTGATATGTAATGTTAAAGATAAACATGAAAATTGCGTTTACAGGAGAATTAAATATTTACATCAATCACCATAGTTTTAATTACGTGGGAAATTAATTATCTCATTTGGATCTCACGTCATTTGAATTTGTCACCTGATTGAGGTGAGTTTGAACAACGAATCGATGAATTGACAAAGAATATGGGCTTTAGCTTCTTTCAAATTTGCATATAATAATTTTTATCGATTTATATTTAAACGCTATTATTGTTTTTATTTAAAAACATTATTAAATTTTTGTATTTATGTTATGAAATTAATTGTAAAATTTCCAACATTTATTGATCGAATCTTTTCAAATTAAAACGTGATCTATTTATAATTTTTTAAAATAAAAAATAATTAGTTCTATAGGATTCTCGAAATTTAACAAAAATAAAAGTGGGCAACTGAGAATGACAGCGCGGTGATTAGTGCGCAATAATTATAATCATAGAGTAAAAAATATATTTACTATATTAATACATCGATAAGTTATACATTACGAATATTTCGGTCTCGTTTCGAGCCATCTTCAGTGACATGAGTTACACTTCCTAATTATTGTAAATTAGTAAGGTCCCACTCTAATGCAATTCAGGAACCTGACTAAAATTATGAACATCGAAATGATACCTTAACTCATGTCGCTGAAGATGAAACGAGACTGAAACGTTCGTAATGTATAACTTATCGATGTATTAATGAAGTAAATATATTTTTTACTCTACGATTATAATTATTGCGCACTAATTATCGCGCTGTCACTCTCAGTTGCCCAGTTTTATTTTTGTCAATTTTTTTAAGCTTGCATATATTTCTGATCGGACATATTTTTTAATTTCTTTAATTGTGTATCAAAGTTGTTAATCACACATGTGCAGAGGAACGCGAATTAATATTTTAATGTACATTATTGCAAATTGTTACTTAATAAATTTAATTAATACAATGGCCCTTTCGCGACGCGTTCGCGCATCAAAAAAGCGTAAAATTTTAACGCTCATCTACCGGCGATGAAGTCGGTAATGGAAGGAATCTTTCTCCTTCCTGACAATCTCTGGCTGTGTGTCAGAATGCATATGGCCAGGAGCAACGAAATAGGTAGGTCCAAACTGGCCCGAAAAATGAAGATTGAGGATCGAAGGTAGATCTATGAGATGATCAAAATTATTAATGATATATTGATATAAAATAACCCTGAATGTTTTTTCACATGTCTGTATGAGTGCATACGATATAACAATTGCGATTTTTCTTTCTTAGATCTTTCTATATTTCATTTTTTCATGATTCGGATAATCGCATAGGTACACGTACGGAAAGAACGTTTTGCTGAAATATCTAAAAATTTAACCAGATACAGATCTGCGAATAATTTTGTTAGACCATCAAAAGTAACTGTATAGGACACTCGAACATGATGATAATGCTGCAAAAAGTTTTGATATTCTAGCAACTATTTTGGGCGTCCTACATAATTATTTTGATGATCCAACAAAATTATTTTCAGATCTGTATCTGGCCAAATTTTTAAATATTTCAGCAAAACTATTCTTTCCGAATAGGTGATTTTGCTAGACTACCGGCACGTAGAGTCCAAAAATCGATCATACTCGCGGTCCGATAATCGATCCGTGATTTTAATTAATCTATAATTAATCTATTAAGTTAGTAAAAGATAGATATAGCAATACGGATAGGTAGGGATTGTAAATGTGAATTAAATTTATAAAGAAGAACATTTCGCATAAATTTATTTTACAACAAATTTGTTGGCGCACGGATGCACTTGTTTTCGCGGCATACGCAACATACGCAGCTTTATAATTGTATTTGCTGTCAGCGTGCTAACTTCATTAAATCGATCAATGATTAATCGGTTTATTCCGCGTCCTTAACTCACATCAACCGCAACATCGTCATCGAGTTATTGAGCTAGCGAGATCGGGTCGATTATCGGATTCTTCAACGTCGATCTCGTCATACAATTTTATTACGCCTCCCATAATGATACGTCATAAAATAAGCAGTTGATTGATCGATTTTTTTTGCTCTGTTGAAGGTCTCTCTCGTTCAAAATCGACTATCTTTAAAATAATTTATATGTCATGCACTATGATTTATGTGTGTGTAAACCATATGTATATTATTATAAGATTGCATTGCAACCATAACAAAATTCCGCGAGTCACTTGAAATATATGTTTAAATATATCTCGCATCTATATAAATTTTATAGAATTATAATAATTAAAAAATAATAAATTAAAAAAATTTTAAAAATTTTAAAAATTTAATAAACTATTAAACTTTATAAATTTTATAAATTTGTAAACTGTTAGAATTATATAAAATTCGTATTATATATACACGGAAAGAATGGTTTTGCTGAAATATCTAAAAATTTGGCCAGATACAGATCTGAGAATAATTTTGTTGAGCCATTAAAATAATTATGTAGGACGCTTAAAATATTTGTTGGAATATGAAAACTTTTTGCAGCATTATTATCATATTTGAGCGTCCCATGTAGTTACTTTTGATGGTCTGATAAAATTATTTTCAGATCTGTATCTGGCCAAATTTTTAGATACTTCAGCAAAACCATTCTTTCCTTCTAGATTGATAGAGATCTCGTTTGTCTCAATTAATAAAACTACTAGAGCTTTACTTCATCAATGCTATCAAATTGAGATTGCATATCTTATCTCCATAGAGTCTATTATCACTCATGTTAATGTTTTACTTCAGCTCTTATTGTCTCGTGCTCGTATTATGACCTCACATTGTCTGTACAATTAACACAATTTTATATCGTGTCTACTGCCATCTCAGTACGATTATTGACGCAAGATCCGCTAAATTTCGCATTATGGAAGCTTTATTCTCTAAAGATATCGCGATTACAGCTCGTTCCCGACGAAACTGCCATTTGCATCAAAGCGACTCGTAATTAACGTTATGAGATAAACACGAGGTGGACGGACGCCGCGTGCTGCTAAAGATCGTCGCCACGCTAACGCGCGCTCGGCGGGGAGTAATCATCGTCATAATTCGAGCCGGTCCGCAAACATTACGGCATTTTCAGTGCGCGCCAGAGTGTCTCGTAAAATAAAACCGTGAGTTGCCGCGGGTTTACGATCCGCAGCATTTTAACGGGGCGCAATCTTCAGGATAAGGTGTCGCAATTCGATGATGTGTAATTATTTCGGAATCGCCAGACATTTTTTGTCGTGCCTGCGTTCTTCATCGCGCGAGTAAAATACCGTCGAACATCAAGGCGACAATTACTTCCAAATATAAATCTCATGTAACTTTATCGCTCACGCTGAGACGTATTCCGCTTATAATTTAGGTGACAGATTTTACGCGGAAAGAACGGTTTTGCTGAAATATTTAAAAATTTGGCCAGATACAGATCTGAAAAATAATTTTGTTGGATTATCAAAATAATTATGTAGGACAGTCCAATATAATGATAATGCTGCATAAAGTTTTGATATTCTAGCAACTATTTTAGGCGTCCTACATAATTATTTTGATGATCCAACAAAATTATTTTTCAGATCTGTATCTGGCCAAATTTTTTAATATTTCAGCAAAACCGTTCTTTCCGTGTACGGATCTTTGAAAATCTGTTAAAGTATTAAGTGATAAATTAAAATCTTAAAACGAGAAAATTAAAATAGTATTAGAATTAATGTAAATTTCTTTGAAATACTTGTAGTTGCGTGTAACATATGAAAAGTTCAAAGAGCTTTCCCTTTATAGATAGAGGCCCGATATTGAAGGAGTTAAAGGATCGCTGTTATTTTCGTATAACTGATCGTCTTTACGATCGCTCGCGCATAGAGTCACGTTGCAAAATGCTGTTGGTGCTAATAAGGTATGCACATACATGACCTAAGACTCCATATGTTTTGTGGCGCCTTATGAAGCGCGGCGAAATGTATAAGTGAACGACTATACGATGCTCGCGTACGTTAAACGTCATAATTAGTTTCAAGTAGGCAGGTATGACAGGGAAGAAACGTGTCTGCGTATATTACGTCAACGCGGCAATGGCTAACGGTAATAATCTGGAAGGTTGCAACGACGACCATGGGCTCCAGTCAAGTTCAAGATCCCAAGGTTTCGCTTGCGAAGGAACGGGAAGTTGATGATCGCGAGTCTCGAGCGTAGGCAGAATGACCAAAATAAACTGGCTAGTACCGAATACACGTTATATAATCGCGTAATATTATTTCGAAATCCGAGAGATTGATTCGCGGGTCATCGGTCATAGATTCTACTCATAATATCTACTGGCGTGTTATTTCGAAAAACAATATCGACCTTATGACATATGTAAATTGAATCTATCATAAAGATGTTAGAATAATTACGTTAATATTTAATATCCAAGTAAAATGTGCGTTCCAGGGATCAACGACCGAGCGGGAAACTGTCGCGCGTTTTGCAATGGTGACATAAGCGTATTTGTATGCAAGTCAAGTAGCAGTCCACGCTGTGAATGTCGCTAAACACTGTTATGTAGTGTGAATCATGCGCCCACTCTTACGTATACGCACTGTCACGATAAAATATTCAAATATTCAGGCCACCCACATTCTAAGTAAGGCGCTAACTGTTCAATGACATTTTCGACATGCTTATTGCCACCATGAAATATAAAAAGGCGTCCGCCTTTCATTTCCGGAATGCAATAAGATGTATAGCGAAAAGATAGCTTCTTAGTACTAAAGTAGTAGCTTCTTCGTACTAAAAATTTAAATGACGGAAGTTTTATAATTATTTAAATAAGAATTATATTCGCACACGGAAAGAATGGTTTTGCTGAAGTGTCTAAAAATTCGGTCAGATACAGATCTGAAAATAATTTTGTTGGACCATCAAAATAATTATGTAGGACGCTCAAAATAGTTGTTAGGATATTAAAACGTTTTGCAGCATTATCATTATGCTTAAGCGTCCTTTTGATGAACTAACAAAATTATTTTCAGATTTGTATCTGGCCAAATTTTTAGATATGTACTTTAGTAAAACTGTCCTTTCCGTGCATGCACGCAACAATGCATTCATCACTAGAAAAATTAGATGCGAACATCGGCGGAAATTTTTGAAAACCTTGAGTCTAATGTTCAGATAACGTTGTCTGATTATCGGCTATTCTGTGATACGATAATCTAAGTAAATCACAGAGGCCTGGGGAGTATTTCCTCGTTTCCTTCCCCATTTGCGCGAAGAATGGTAGCCAAGGACGCGAAACAAAAAGTCGCGCACTATCGGTTTCGAGATATCGAGAGAAAAGACGACGCGGCCGTTCGCTAGTGCAATGTCCTAGCTAACCATGGTGTTTGAGGTGCACGCTTGATAATGACAGGGCTTGCCGGTACGATAACTGGAAGAAGGAAGAAATTATAGGCTATGGGCATCTCGTAAATATAAGCCGTATAGCTAAAGCTACACTTTAACGTCGTCGCTTCTTCCTGGGAACTTCGTGATTTTCGCTTACGCGCGTATTTGTTGAGAGGCAAATCGGACCCACGAGAGACTCGATGATTGTTTTCCGGAAGATGATACGCGATAAATTCATCTTTATATTTGTCTTTTATCCGTTGCGAATTGATTGAGAAGCTTTCTAGACGTGGTGGTCTTTAAATATTATCTTGAATAAACTATAGTTTTTAAAATATATTATTATCTATATATATAATCTATTTTATATATATATATACAATACAAATTAAAGAACATAATATTTTCTTTATAGAAAGTAAAATGATTGTGAATGATAGACGTTTTTATTTAATAAGACCCTTTAGTTTAAATAATGCAAGAACATTGTAGAATAGAAATAGCTCTTCCTCACCTGTGTGAAGTTAGCCCCCGAATGCTAAAAAATATAAAATTTTTTTTTTGCAAACGTTTGCCCATCGTTTGCCCACGAATGCCTTGTTGGAATTTTTGTTTGCACCCTTCTAATTTATTATAGACAAATTAGAGCCGGCTTATGCTTTACGCCAGTTTACCTTCACCCAATCTTACCACAGGCTGCTGGCGTGCTGCCGCGTCTTTATTAATAAAATTTATAATTTTATTAATTGACAAATTTGCTGTTTTCTTATTGATTGTGAATATAAAAATTATTCTGTGTAAATACATATTAGTATATCAAACAACTAAAAATACATATTAGTATATATTTTATAGCGTGTATTCGAATGACGATTTTGATTTTGAGAAATGATGTCTTTAAACGTATTTATCAAATATAAACAGATTTAAAAATAAAAGGGGCTCAGTACCTACTGAGCCGCAACCAACAACGTAGAACTACGTCAACTATCACTATTTCTTGGCACTTTCTCTTTTAATTTGGTTATAACTTTTTTTTGAACGATGGGCAAACGAAAATTTTGGGTGGACAAACGTGGACAAATCGTGGACAATCGTATCCCGCTTAAAAATTAATGAAAAATGTTTGTGGGGGTGCTGATGTCAAATATTTTCCCAATTTGACATTAGCACCCCGAAATGCAAATTTTTATAAAATTCAGGTGATATTTGTTTGTCTACGATTTGTCCACGTTTGTCCACCCAAAATTTTCGTTTGCCCATCGTTCAAAAAAAAGTTATGACCAAATTAAAAGAGAAAGTGCTAAAAAATAGTGACAGTTGACGTAGTTCTACGTTGTTGATTGCGGCTCAGCTGAGCCTCTTTGATTTTTATAAATGTGTTATCATATTATATTATTGACACTTTATTAAACTAATTATTAGCACGTACATCCAGCTTGGCTTGTTGTTCCTTGTAATATTTATTTTATTTTATAAATGTGTTTATATTTGATAAATACGTTTACAGACATCTATTCTCAGAATCAAAATTGTCATTCGTATACACGCTATAAAATATATACTAATATGTATTTACACATATATACACATAATTTCTATTCGCAATCAAAAAGAAAACAGCAGATTTGTCAATTAATAAGATTATAAATTTTATATTAATAAAGACGAGGCAGCACGCGCCAGAAGCCTGTGGTGAGGTTGGGTGAAGGTAAACTGGCGAGAGGCATGAGCCAGCTCTGATTTGCCTACAACTTTTAAATTAGAGAGGTGGAAACAAAAATTCCAACAGGGCATTCGTGGGCAAACAATGGGCAAACGTTTGCAAAAAGAAAATTTTTGATATTTTAACATTGGGGGGCTAGTGTGAAGTTGGCCTCACAAAAATTGAATTGCTTATAACTTTTGAACTAGAGGAGGGCAAAGAAAAATTCCAACGAGGCATTCGTGGGCAAACAATGGGCAAACGTTTGCAAAAAGAAAAATTTTGATTTTTCAACATTGGGGGGCCAGTGTGAAGTTGGTCCCCTCAAAATTGAATTGCTTATAACTTTTGAACTAAAGGGGGCAAACAAAAATTCTAACGGGGCATTCGTGGGCAAACGATGGGCAAACGTTTGCAAAAAGAAAATTTTTGATTTTTCGACATTGGGGGGCTAACTTCACACAAGTCTTTCTCTACTTATTTTTTCAATTATGATTTATTTATCGCGAATGACAATTTAAATATATATTGCGCAATTAATGTAGAATATATTTATTGCTTCAATAATACTAAAAATGATTCCAGCACAGAAATTCTGTCAGGGATATTCTGTTCATCGTCACGTTGACTTTAATAGCGGAAGAATTAAAAGCGATATCCCAGCTCGCTTCTTATAAACCTGCAATGTATTATGTATGTAATGTAGCGTAACCTGTAAGGCGATTTTTCAACACACGAAGGATGTAATTTTACGGTTGACTATCATCGCCTTTTGTAGCGGAAGGATTAAAAGCGATATTCGCGTACGATATTGCACACCTGACCTTGCCTTACATCAATTCTATATTAAATTTCTTCCTGCATGAAATCCAGCCACGTTTACGTGCTTTATCTTTGCATCATTTTATGAAGTAATTGAAGCTATATAGTGTTTTTATTTCTTTGAATACGATCGCAAAACTCGAAGCTCGGTTGAAACAGAAAAAAACATTAATCATGCCGGTTTTTAATTCGGTTGTGTCAAGCCAAAGAAGAAAAGAAGTGTTAATGGAATTTAGCAGCAGGCATTCCGTCGGGCGCGCACAATGTCAGTGACAAATCTATTTCATCTTTTGCAGGACCTTTTGTCAGTTGTTTCCGCGTGGCCGTTATACTATTATCGTCATCTTGAAAAGAATTTTAACAATCACTCGTCCCGCATATATGTATGACTGATCCATACAGCCATTTGGGTTTAGCGAACCCACGGACTCGGGCTCATTGTACTACGGACACTTACATACATTTATACATCACACACATACATACACAAAACTATATACACGCGCTTTTGTGAATGATAATGCAGTGAATAGTTGAGGAAAAGTAGAGGTAAAAGGTAAAGAAGAAAAGGAATAAGAATAGATCGGTGCTTAGATGTATGTTTGTTAAGGAAGTTTATTAACTTGGAAACGCTACAGGCTTAAAAAAGACAAGAGAGCACTACCCTACGAGAGTCTTACTCCGAGTGCCACACGGTTTATCAAGATTCCAACACGTTTCCAAGCAGCGGGATTACCTTTCAGCGAGTCGCTTAAGGAGTCGTTGGCGGACTGCGCAATCGTGGGCGGGTGATTTATATCGCGGGTATGTATGAATAAAATAAATTTACCGTCGGTGCGCCGCGGGTAATACGGTTTTCGACACGAGTAAGTTTCAAACCCGAGTAAATTCCATCCGTCGCGTCGCCGCGACGTCGAAATAAGAAGGAGCGAACGGTCGCCGCCAGTTTCTACACATAAATTCGTACGCCACTGCCAACTCGCGCGAAATTTACGACATAATTTCGAGAAACGGCGCGTTTCTCTTCTCGTCGCTATAATTTTCGCTTCCTTACGCTCACAATAGAAAACTTAGACGTGTTAATTAATGGGTTATTAATCATTCGCGGCTATTATTTGCGCCCTGTGCATACTGTACGCATTCACGCTTTCCAATTGAAAAGATTACAGTACAGCTCCGAGATCGCACATCATAATGATTGAAATCATTAGAACCACGATCACGCTCGTTCGTCTTACCAGTGGTTAATTCGACGGCACGCCGCGATAAATCCTACAAATCGTTACAACGGTAACGGCCAGATAAAAAATCGCCGTCGTGATGATCGTTTATATCCGAAAGCAGCGAGTACTCAGCCGGCGAGAAAATCTAACGTTAATTCCTCGTGATCGAGCCGCGCTTAATCGCGTTTGAACTTCCTTGGGTCCTTGACCATCCTCAACGGTACATTACAAGGTCATACGATGTGAATTTATTCGATCGTCCGCAGCTGGTTAACCAGTCTGCAAGCATGTATGCATCTTTCCGTAATCCACCGTGTGATTTGTAACACTTGGGATATCTGTATTTATCAGGCGATAAATATCGCGCACTCTTGCGTAAACCTTAAAATGAATATACGTGAAACATTGCGTTTCTCAATCTTTTCTAACTGTGAGGCAAGGACGTTCATAGAATGATGGGAGGCAAGAGGGGGGCAGAGTCCCCCTGGAATCAGCAGAAAATTAAGCATTTACTTTCCCTTTGAATAAAGGAAGGTTGTGCTAACCTTGCCGATCTCTGCCCTAATTCATAGAAAAATACATATTTTTTTATAGAATTTTAGTTTCTTAATGCCTGCCTTGCTCGAATTTAATTCATTTCGCCTGCTTTTCAAAAATTAAATAAGATCTCAGTTTTATTTATTATTTACTCAACGCCTGCCTTTGCTTTGTAATTCAAAAGGTGTATATATATAAATTTCTAATTATAAGTATTCTAATTCTGAAAGTAACATTTTGAATCATGCCAGCCCTCTGGAAAAAATCCTGTGAGGCGTGCCTAACTAAATGCGTATGGATAAAGCGAGGTTTCCATATGCTTTGATTACTGGCGCCAGGACTATGCCAGTCGTATGGCGCCAGTATTAGTGGCACCAGTTTGTGTTTCCACAATGTTCAATAAATTTTTAACTGGTGCAGTATTCAACATGGCGTTGATTTGTATATGGCGTCTGTCGATGTTCCACTTCGTATGATTTTAAAATCTTATGATGTTCTAGGGCAGGCATGGCCAACCTTTTTCGATTTGCGGGCCACATTCAAAATTTTCAAACTTTCCGCGGGCCGTACTCAGAAGAAGCCGTACTCAGAAATATTAAACTGTTTTTAATGTTAAATTTAAACTTTAAAAATAGTTTTACAGTTTTTTTCTTTAATTTTTTATTTTTCAAAATATTGTCGCGGGCCGTAGGTTGGCCATGCCTGTTCTAGGGTATACGCATTTCGAATACTGCGTATTTTGGTCTTTGCAAAGTTTACAACAAAACCAGATACTGAGTCAGACATAATCTCAACGATCTTATTTTTATTGCCTTTTCTCTTTTATTTTTATCTTTATAGTCGGGGATTTTGTGATTCCACAGGCAAGGGTATTGCTCATACACCTCCAGGAACTTCACAATCACTTCAGAGGACCATTTCCTCGGTTTC
Organism: Aphaenogaster floridana; assembly: GCA_003063835.1. NCBI lineage: Eukaryota > Metazoa > Arthropoda > Insecta > Hymenoptera > Formicidae > Aphaenogaster > Aphaenogaster floridana. The sequence goes on from NJRP01000193.1 coordinate 12,465, forward strand.
GCCGTTGATTTTTATCTGAGAAAATAAAATTGCACGTGTTTAGCGTAGAAAACAGAGACACTGGCACCAAAAAGTACAATGGCCGTCAACTTTACTGGCGCAATGATTAGTGGCACCAGTTAACTAGCGTCAATCGAATTTATTTGTTTCCATATGCAACTAAACTGTCGCCAATCGAATGGCGCCAATAACACAGGCCGACAAATTTGACCTCATTCGCACTATCTCGGACTGGACAGGGTGACCCCGAAGGATTTTGACGCGCTAAAACCAAATCCGTTGACAAAATTGGTCCATCAAAAGTGACCACGCAAATTGAAGCTCAAGATCTCGAGTTTACGTAGAAAACCGTACGTAGTATACATATATGTATGATGTATTGAGGTACAGAATGGGTGACGCTAAAACCACTTCAAAAATAAAAACTGTATATACAATATGTTGTTTCATGGCTTTAGTTATGCTCAATTGAACATCTTCTTCAAAGTCTCCAGCTTCGATGAATTTGTAATCCATTTCTATCCAGAGGTTCGACTAACGAAATATGAGTTTTTTTAGTTTTTCTTTCAGACTTTTGACAGAGTTTGCTGGGAAAAATATTTTTGATTTGGGACTTTTATAATTTTTTACACAGAGTAGAAGTTTCAAGCTTCAATTTGAGACTTTATTGAAGTTCGTGACATGTTCCTATCCAGAGATATAGCCGATTGAAAAGTGCAAAAAATGCGATTTTTCGCACCTTTCGCTGCGTCTGTCTCAAAAACCTGACGTGATGGACCAATTTTGTCAACGGATTTGGTTTTAGCGCGTCAAAATCTTTCGGGGTCACCCTGTCCAGTCCGAGATAGTGCGAATGAGATCAAAATTGTCGGCCTGTGTAATCATTGCATGTGGAAACCCCGCTTAAATTATTCTCACGGCTCTTTTCGCGATTGGCGCGTCGCGATATGTAGTACGTCGGAAAGTCGGTCCCTTGGAAATGAAATCTCTTCGGATGCCGAAGACGCGCGCGCCGGCCTACCGAAGTCCGCGGGATGCTGCTTGAGGGGCACGCGAGAGAGCGGCGGTGGACCGGTACACCCATCCCCGCGTAGCGTGTACCAGATGACTCTATAACACGCGAAGGCAATGTACCATTTAATAGCGCATACACGATCCTCGGCTTATTCCTCTCGCGTGCCACTCGCGCCTTCTTGCGCCGCCGCCGGCCGGCCGGCGCCGCTGATTGCTCTATCGGCCGATATCGATTTCGCCGCGGTAGCTTTTTGCACCGCACCGGGAAATATGCGATCCGTCTGCAAATGAGCCGCGCCGCTCGAAGGGCCCGGCTGATTGTTGAAGCGTTTCTGATTTAAGCCGATCCGATCTCGAGGGATATGAGAATTACGATTTAATTGCGCGCCCCGGCCGTTCGTCCCTCGCGTGCCTTCCTTCCATTTTTTTTTCACTTTCATCGGGGTCGTTCTTAGAGACGCGAGAGATGAGTTCGCCGGAAAACATCGATCGACGCCGTACGCGGCGTACAGTAATATCCCGTAGACGTGTATAAAAAGATACAGGGAAGTTCTGTTGGTCCATTAAAGAAGCGATTATGCCTGCTTTTTTGTCGGCCCGGTTGCATAATTTACGGATGTTACGCAAACACGCTTTTTCCCGCGTTCCGCTATAGATCTTATTTTATTATGCTCGACAGCTCTATAAAATCCCAGGAATACGCGCGTGTTTTTATTATCGTATCGAGGCGAATGCCGAGGTGTAGCACCGCTATTTCTGCAACGTGCGCGCGTAGCAGATGGCGCGGATCTCGCGGCGGTATGCAACGCGAGCATGTAAACAATTCGAGTTTACAATGTCACGTATCCGTCTTGAAGCCTTGAACGGTGCATTTCAGGGCGGCGGCCTCTCGCGTGTTTATCGTGGATTCTATTGACAATAAACGCCGCGCGGTTACACAATACGCGCCCACGTAACTGTACAGCAATTGCGGAGCGGACAATAGCGCTACGTAGGAAAGATATTCATAATCCGCGAATACCACTCGCGTTTCCCGCGGCCGAATACCGCGTCGCAAAATAAATCACTCGTCTTTCGCGCCGTTCACGTGAGAATTCGCCCGCGTTATTTTTACAACCTTACGAAAACTGTGATAATAATGACGTCTTCTGATTACCAAGTATCTCATCCCGCCTTCCTCATTGTGCGATCGTTAATAAGGTTCCTTAGCAATTTAAATACAGCGTACGACTAATTGCGGAAGGTGGTATTATTACCATCCTTACGTAAATTTGAATCGGTAATTTGTAGCATTAAATATGCGAGTAGTCGTATTATTATCATTAAAGTTAAAAATTACAATCAATTGTCCGGAGATGCGACAGCGTAGACCTCGTCGCGTAAAACGACATATCGCGATTTAAAGAACAATGGCGGCGTCGTATTCGTTTAATGGCCCCGCATGAGACACAATATAATACGACTTACACGCGCATTACATTGCTGGTTTACACGCCTCAGGAATTAATTCGAGCGCACGGGGCAATAAAACGAACGACACGGCTTCCGTAACGAGACAATGACGGTGCGTACTGTGTGTGTCCCCGTGTGCAAATTTAATCGCGCAACGGTAAAGGATTTGCACGAACGAACCGTCTCCGGGATATTCCTTCTTTCCCTCTCCCGGAATTGTTTTATTATCGCATTGTTTCGACTAGGGCTCGGAAACATTAGGTGATCGAATAGTTCGGACAGTTCGAACCTCAAGTTCGAACGTCAAATAGTTCGAACTATTTGAACTCACTTCAGATCCGAAAGTTCGCTATTATTATAGTTCGAACGTAAGTTTAAAAGTTTAACCTAAGTTTATGTGACAGTTTTTTAAAAAGGCTCGTGAAGCTCGTGAAAAACTGCTCTTTTGTTTCCAATACATACTGCGTCAATCTTTACTGTCCGAACTGTCCGAACTTCAGACATAACGAATTGACATTACAGACCGCTCAGACAACACAATGTCCAAAATCAGGACATAAGACGTCTTGAAAACATCTTTAAGACGTCTGTATGACAATCTTGAACAATGTGTCTTAAAGACGTCTTAAAGACGTCTTAAAGATGTCTTATAAGACGTCTTATGTCCTGATTTTAGACATCGTGTTATCTGGGCGATCATTGCTTAAGTTCGAACTGTCCGAAAGATTCGAACTGGATGTTCTTTTTTTTACTTCGAACTATTCGAACAGATGGAACATACAATATGTTTGAATCTTTTGTCTGAGCCCTAGTTTCGACCGAGTTACAGGCAGCTCCGTCGATTTTACGCGCTCTCCGCTAATTCGGTCCACGCATGGTTACCCTAATAGCGTTTTAATGGCGAAATATAGCGAAACGACTTTGCGAAAGCCAGACCTGTCCTCCTTTTTCTCCTCGCGGACGTATTATCCCCCGTTTATAAATCTCGTCCCTTATTTACAGATTTTACTTCTTGCTCCATCATGTTCCGCCAATCGCTTCCGAAACGCTCGCAGTCGCACGCGTACCCGCGTGTCTCAGAGTTAATACGCGTAACCAGCGCATTTTTTTTTTCAGGTGCGTACGAGCCGCGTCATATCCCGTCGTAACGCTATCCACGATTGAATGAGGTATGAGCGACACGCAACTGCGATGTGCGTGAATCTACACACGCTTAGGAGCGCACGCACGCACACCCAACCGCGTCCTGTTCATCCTGCGAGCGTCTCGCTCGTCCTCTTCCCGTTTCGACCCCCTTGGCGGTGTACATTCATCTACCTTAATAGCCGTTCGCGTACCGGAAGGTCGGCGGATAATGCTCCATAAATTGCCGGAGATTAATCCGACTTTACGGCTGCCCTCTCGTCCGGCATCCGCGTCGATTTAAGCTCCCCGGACCAAGTGCCAGGTGCAATGTAAGTACCTAGGCTCCCTCCTTCCGGATGATCCGGAGATAATTCGATCACGAGCGGCGATCGCAAACGTACAATGTCTCAGAAATTCCGCGGGCACTCCACAGAAATGCCGGAAGATTTCGCTTTGACGCGATAGCGGATAAAGCAACGAAATAAAATAACGAACAAGCGAACGCGGAGAAATAAAATTCGGAGATTACTATTACTTAGGTCGATTTCGTTTTCTCCTGTCGAGCACGAAGAACCGCAGCGGTTGAATTGTGTAACGGTACGTGATAGTAAGAGAAAGAGAAAGAGAGAAGAGATAATATCTCTTTATATCCCTTCATAGGCCTTTAATAATTTGGGGGAAGCATTCCTGTGATTCTCTCTCTCAAAAGATTTTTCTTCGCCGCGCCGCGAGCAGGCACAGAAAATTGTGCTAGCTGACGCGGTTGTAACGGTATAGGACTCGTTTCTACGCGAATACCATTTGATTTGACATCAGAGACCCGGTGTATGCTAAAGCAATTTTATCCGTATTCATCGCGGTGAACTATAATAAAGTTTCATTTGAATCGAGTATACAACGTGATTCCATTTTACGGCGATTTCATTTTCTTCCACGTAACTGTACTTTATTTAACTATTTAGAGAAATGCATAGCCTCTTAACCATTAAATGAATAAAAATGTGTACACTGCGCGTCGGGTTATACATTGGCCGACAATTACAGCAGATTGGCAGCGACGTTTCGTGTCCGTCGCTTTTTTTTTATTAATGGGAGGGTCCACTCAAGTCTAACGAGAACTCAGCAGTTTTCCTGAGCGATGATGCTTGAATAATTCGATAAGGATTCTAACTGTGAAGAGTCCATGAAAATTCCTGTCCAAATAGCTAGTCTACATCAGTGCAAAAAAATTCCTTGGATAATAATTATTATCTTCGCGAAAGCAATTATCCGAGCTGCGATGTATCCCGTGCAACGAGGGCACGGCTTGTGACGCGTCCCTAAACACGATATGCATCTCAATCTGAGTCGTGGAGAAATTGATTATAGAGAAATGTTCCTTTATCCGCGTTACCGTTATCGAGACGCGGAATATATTCGCGTTACTCTTAGAAGATACGTCGGTGAAGAAGTTCACTGAATTTTCTATGCTGGTCGGTCTTTATGTATCAAGAAGATGCTTCAATGCGACCCGTCACGTGCCGTAGCATCTTCCTAGGTTCGTGCTTAGAAACAGCCGTTTCGCGATGCGGACCGCGGCGGAATGCACAAACGCGAGGTGACAGCAATTATCGATCCGGCGGAAACGTCAGTCGCGAGGAAACTTCTGAAAGCGCGGCCGCCTCTTAAGAACAATTGACCTCTGCCCTCGGAATTTTTGATTTACGGCGGGACGGACGCGCGTGGCGCGTCGCGGACCTCAAACGAAGGGAATAATTACGGTCCGATCTTTAATTGAGACGCCAGCATGAAGGTACCTCGACGATCGTACCTTTGACGAGCCATGTAAATTAGATGAACGAAATTATAGTAATCGCATCTTGTCACGGTGAAAGATGATTAATTTTAATAATCACCTTTCGCGTAAATAAATATGATAAAGGTGCATTCTTAGTTAAATCAGGATTGATCTCTCTGCGATTGAATATATAATATTATTATAATTTTGTAAGATAATCAAAAAGCTTAGAGTACAGACGGAACTCTGTAATAATATAAAACATAAATCTTTCTTAATCATTAAGCTCGTAAAAATATTTTTATGTAACCATGCTTGTTTAATTTCTGATCACTGTATAGTATGATCTCGCAGATCTAGTCCGTTAATATAACACGATTTAGGCTTAATTATTGCCACTTCCTGCGAAGGGATTTTCGAGCTCGTTGAGCACCAACTTCCGTTCCTACGTTGCTCAAATATTTTATGGCTTGGCGTTCTAGCGGTATCTTTAGGTGCCTTGGAATATTTTTAGGCTGACTCTTTTCAAGTTCCGTATCTTCATTGAATAGTATTTCATTATAGCATGAGCTAATATACATTATTCGTTTGAAGTTTTATATTTGTTCCGGTAAAACTTCCGATTTTATCATGAAGAACACCAGCGGTTTTATAGCAGTGAGAATTTATAAGATGCAATATACTCACGAGATAATCAAATCATACAGGACATGAAATTTCATAATGTTATCGCTGTACAGTTTTAGAGGATAGATTGTATCATTAGAGTGAAACATTCTGTACACAGCCTATCATACGCTAATTTACTAGCATCTTATTTGCTTTTTTCTATTTACACCCATTTTCTTCATTAACTTATGTTAATGGGGTTACATCAACGAGGAGGAAGTTTCTGATTCTGACGGCACTTATCCGCCATAATCCATGTAGAACGTCAGGATCATTTGCATAGCACCCTATTTGCAGGATCGTACTTCATTAACTGACATCTCGCGATCTAAAACATGAACGGGGCGTGCGACCAGAAAGCAATTATTTACATCGTTAAGATTGCGAAACAATCGAATAATTTGCCGGTAAAAAAACGAGGATGTGCCGCTCGCGCGGAAGCCTTCCGTGCGAACATTGCAAATTTCTTTTCATCTTTCCGACAATAAATCCGTTCCGAGCTGTCGGATGTTATGAAATAAATGTATTGTTATAGGTCTCATTAAACACGAGCGCTCTCAAATTCCTGTATCAAAAGACTTTAAAATAGGAACAATTAAATCGTTAAAAATGCAATTAAAGAAAAAGATAGATGCTAGAGATTTTTAGTATTTTGTATATACGGTCGGATAAAATTATGCCACTTTTCCGGAGCAAGATATCATTTTAAAAAATAACTAGGAACTTTATTAACCATGCGGTTATACACCGAACGAAACCAGGAAGGAAAGACGTGCTACCATAAGAATGAGATGCTGTAATGCGTTTTATCGCAGAGTGATTCTTTTGTTCCGTATAATCGCGGCTTGCAAATTGAACCTTGAACTTGAATTGACTGTTAAAGGCGATGAGTTAATTTTCCTTTCACGATGCAAATTATTCTATTAAAACCAGCTATCGTAAAAATCTTAATCTATTCCATCGCGATTTTCTCACCTACTAAGGAATAGTCTGACTGACTTATCATTTTCTGATAATTATTTCACGCAATTTTAAACGCGGAATAAAATTTTTTTTTTTGATGATATAAATTCTCTATATAGACGTTGCGTCTTTCGTTCCGTTCGTGTAGCTGAGTGCTACCGAACATATCGCGAGGGCAATTAAGAGCAAGCTGCGATTACAAGTTCATCTTGATCACTAGCGGGCGACGACGTCGCCCGGAAAATAATTGCGGGTTTTATGCTGAATGTTTGATTGTCGCCGGTGCGCGAGGACCCGCGACGCGTGTGACCACGACGAATCGGGTACCGTAATCGTCTTTTGTTACGGTGGGACGCGTGGCTTCGATAAGTATACACGTTATATTGTCCGCGAGCGTGTGCGCGCGCCCAGAGCGGTACGCACACGCGGGGCCCCTCAATTAATAAAAGTACTGTAAAAAAACGGGATCCCGATTGTAATTAAAGCGCGATACGGAAGCTACTGCTCCGCCGAGCCGCTGCACAGAGCGGCGAGGAACGAGGAGGACGCGAGAGGTGAATCGCGGCGTGAGAGAAAGAGAGAGATACACTGGAGAAAAAACGGAAAGAGAGGGAATAAAGGATGAACAAGGAGGGAAGAGAAGAGGAAGAGAAGAGTGGACACCGGTCACGCTTCATGCCAATTTAACTCAGCCTGGATGCACGACGACGACGGGAGACGGCGGGAACGAGAATGAAGAGAGGAAAAAAAAAAGAAAGGGAAAGAAGTATATAGAGAATGGAGAGAAATGGTCGCGCGTCGCGAATGACAATTTATGAACCCTCGCAGTGACGTAACTCTTACTCACGTCGCGTTAGCACCTCTCACGACGATGTGTTTATTATCGATTGATTATAATTTATTGACCCGTATCGACACGAAGCTATAAAGGGAAAGATTTCGAGAAGATCCCCCGCGGAATTGTAGGAAATTGCAGGAGTATAGGAGAATTGTAGATGTATAAAATGTAGACAATAGGGAATCTAATTTCATTGTGAATTTTATTTATACACGGAAAGAACGGTTTTTGCTGAAGTATCTAAAAATTTAGCCAGATACAGATCTGAAAATGATTGTGTTGGATCATCCAAAATAATTATGTAGGACGCTCAAGCATAATGACAATGCTGCAAAAAGTTTTGACATCCTAACAAATAGCTTGAGCGTCCTCCATAATTATTTTGGATGGTCCAAAACATACAGGTATCTCTCTACTTACGACGAGGTTACGTTTCGAGACTTCGTAAGTCGAATAAATATTAAATCTGTCAAACTGCCGCTATATACATTTATCATTTAAACTGACATATTATTGGTATATCATTTTATATAATTAAAACATTTATACAAAATAATTATTTGATTACTAAAACGATTATAAACTTTTATTTAAAAAATTACAAAACACAAACCTGTTTTTTAAAATTCTTAATATAATATTTGTTACTATAAAATTAAACTTAATTATTCCACTTAAACACAGATTAACTTTTTATCAAGTGATTAAAAAAAAACAATTCTTTTTTTCTTAGAAATATAACTTTTCTATCATTAATATTTAGATATAACTTTTAATATAATATTTAGCATTATAAACAAAAATCGATTGTATTATCGATTGATTTTTTTATCGACGATTGATTACATTATCGGCCATTGACGTCACGCATGCTGGTCGTAAGTCCGAAAATTCGTAAGTCGAAGTAGTCATAAGTAGAGGGATACCTGTAATTATTTTCTGATCTGTACCTGACTAAATTTTTAGATAGCAAAGCCATTCTTTCCGTGTAGGATTCCAATCCGCATCTTAATTATTAAGTTATTTTTTTACAAACGATAAACATGCTGTATCACCATGTGTCATACTTACTGAATATCGACGTCATTCTATTCGGGGGGATGCGCGACGCGGAAGCGACACGTGCAAATCGGCGATGGAAGAATGACACGGAAAGTTGGAAACAAACAGGAAGAGGAGCGGAAGGTACATACGGAAAGGTAACGAGCGACGAGCGTGCGAGTAAACCGGATGGCGAAACGACTTTTTGAGCGAGTAAACACTCACACACGACACTCGAGCACAAAACGGTACCGTTTTTTTCCTCGCCTCCTGCGTGCTACTCATTTAAATAAGATTTATCTTCGCGCACGTCAGATGAGAGATTGCGTGACGCGGCGGTGCAGTCTCGCCATTAATTGACACAATGATTATTTTTCCGGGTGGCAGTGTGAATTTCTTTTAACGTAAAAAAAAACTTGGGGACACGTCTGCGAGAGATGAAAAAAAGGACGTTGTCGCGCGCAAACGAAAGTTATAGTCGCATTAAAATGCGCGGAATAATCAGATTGGATTAACTTCATTTGCATCTTAAATGTTCTTGGTATTCAGAATATTTATCTCATATGTATTTTTACCTTGTTATGCTCCGTGGAATGCTCCATGCGGAATGCTCCGCAGTTAACGCCTTAAGAAATATAAAACACTCGAGTTTCTAACGGTTCTAATTTATCAGTATGGTGGTGTCAATGAAATATCACATAGTTTCAATCCCTTTCGTGTGCGCCGAACGCAATTAGCATCGTAGCGGCAGCGCTTCCGGAGTCGATGTAAATTGATGACATTACGGAACGGCTTAGTGAACCATGGAAGATTATCGCAAAGTGTCGTGATATTACATCTGGGACCCCGTCGGCCGCTTCGGCATCCCCCCGGTGTAATTTATACGAGGAAGCGAGGAGATTTATGTTGCTCACAGGAAGCTGCATAGCAACGTCGCGGACGATTACGCGAGAAGTGTCGTTTTCGAGGAGGTGCTTTATAACGAAGGGAAGTTAGGTTCGTCGATCGAACACACCGCAAGATCCATTACGAATCTCCATCGCCTTTCGCAGTTACCTCCTTCGACTAAGCATCTAACCGCGTCCACGATCGATTCGTAGTTTTTCTCGGCGCATATCTTGTTCGCATGATAAGGCGTCACATTTATCGCGAGGACGTATACAGATTGGCCGAAGAGTCCGTCGTCAAGAAAATAAACGCTCGAGAAGCGGGACGGCGTGATCCCGGTGTCGTAAGATCTCTTAGAATCTCCTTCGTACATTTTGGATTGAAGACATCGTATTATGAATTTACGACGCGCTCATTACCCTTTCTCAGAACACCCGCGAGACTTGGAGGCGCATCTCCACGGCAATTTCGCGCGATAAAATAACAACGATAAACCATCGCGATAAAGTGTCACTCGTGCAGAGTTGCGCCTCGCTCTCAAACACAGTCGTACCCCATACAGCACGGAACGTTGAAAGAATATTGTTGAGACGGTGCAATGTTGAATGTTGAAGGATGGATGTTTTTTCAACATTGAATCTATGTTGAATTTTCTATATTGATTCTTAATGTTGCTGCAACGTTGAAACAACGCTGCTCACCTACGAGCAGTACGCGGCATCGCCGCCAGATGGACGCGGCAGAGTTCTATTTCTCGTAAGTAAAAAACCACCGAATAGAATATAAAAGACACAGCATTATGAGATTTTTCACTCATGTTCTAATGATATGACTCTTTGAAGAAGAGTTCCCAAAATTGGGCCTTAAGAGTAAATATTATTTTGGAAGACTGAAGAACCAATTTCAAATAATAACAATTAATATTATTTTTTTAATTTAGACTTTTTTCCAACAAATCTACATTGCATATACATTGAATAAATGTTGAATCAATATTGTATAATACAATGATCTTGTATGTTGAATAAATGTTGAATCAATGTTCCTGAATGTTGATTGCAACGTTTGCAAAACATTACATCAACGGACATTGGACGTTTCTGCAATGTCTTTTCCATGTTGAATCTACATTTCGCAATGTTGCAATTCAACGTTTCTGAAATGTTGATTCAACGTTCGTGTGCTGTATGGGTACGTGTCGGGGAGCGAGACGGTGTAAAATGTAACAGCGATGTAACTCGTACTGTACGTGCATTTATTCCGCGGTTCTCTACCTCCGGTAGTTTTCAAGTAAACGCAACTTCATTATCCCAATCTTACCGCGCGATCACGGTCAATATACGCCGGGAGGCCCCCGTATAATATGTGAGACGACATTGCACAACGGCGAACGATCGTCTACGCTGCCATACGCTGTCGGAGATGGAATCGCCTCGCCGCTACGTAATTCGAAATGATTTTCTCGCGACGACGCGACGCCTCCTCCTCTACTCCTCTCGCGCGGCCCGGCCGCGGCCGGTGCGCCGCCGTGCCGTGTCGGCCGTGACACACGCTCGACCAGATTCCATCCCGCCGTGCCTCCTCTTGAGTGCCCCCTTACGGTGCCCGCTCGTGCGTGAATCGTACCTCGGCATAATACATCGGAGAGGATCGGCCGTTTTATATTATTAGTCAGCAGGCCGGGGGGATATCTTGGTTGAGAAGCCGCGAGGAGAAGAACCGGGGCGACGGGAAAAAGCCGGGGCGCGGCACAAGAAAGGGATGACAAGGATCGAGGGAGGAGGGAAAAAAAGGAAGAAATTTCCGTGCACTCGTGCGGTTATAATTAGCACGCGAAATTGCCGAGTACACAATTATAACGCAGATTGCGATACATGCGAGTCATCGCCGGGACCACGGACAGCTGCGTGACAAGTGTTAATCTTGAAAAGGAAAGGCTTGGTAAATTGATGAAAACTTGTAAGCGTTGTTAAGCGTATAATTTGCACGATATTGGATGACGTAAGAAGAGCTTGCAATTATAAAATATTAGGCTCGGGCTGATTCGCACGACCCTTAGGACGAGAGAGAAGAAGCCCGGAAGAACATCAACAGGCAAGCGTGTAACGGCGGGACGACCGGAAACGGGCGAAGAAGAACCCCGAGAGGAACCGAAGAAAAATGGACAACAGGGCGGAACGACAAAGAAGCCAATTGAGAGCAGTCCTTCGATTTTATCGTCATTACACCGCGCGCTCGTATCTGTCGGCGGAATAAAAAGGGAACGACTAGGCGGGATGTGCCCAGGAGGCAGAGGTGCACGGAGTGCAACTGCGACCGGTGTGAGGAAGAGAGATAAAGGAAAGTAATAATGCATGCCTTGCGTTTTCTCGCAACACATCCGCTCTCGACTCGCCTTCTTTTCAACGGCCACGCCGCGCCGAAGGTCGGGGGGACCAGTTTGTTACGAGCGTTTCTCGAGTCCAAGGACCCCGGGAACGACCTTGGGCGACCTTGAACGACGCACCGACAGTGGCGGTAGCACCGTGTGACTTCTCGCTCTTTGAGGACGCGCTAATTCCCGGTTCGCCATCCTATCGTTTATCCCGAGAATAGCGCTGTCCGTAACTTATACGCTAATAGAATCCTCTTTTAAGCGGACGAAAAACTATAAATTCCATCTTTTATCGTAAAAAAAAGAAGCATTCGTTAAGCACGTTAAGCATTCCGTCTGCAACAGCACTCTACTTCATCGCACAATATTTGTAAATGTAAATGGCGCAATAATTTAACGCTTGCATCTCTCTGTCTCGCTTTCAGCAGCTGTGCATATCCAAACATAATTGTCCTACTATTGGATTCTTGTTCTCGAAAAACACGTTAGAAACGCAATTGAATGCCCTCGAATGACGGAGTTTCCTTTTCGTAATCGTATTCCCGGAATTTGCAGCGAAGAGATTCCGCGTTCTTGGTCCATTGAATGCAAGAATTTGCTTTATGTACCGCGTCGTGAAGATCGGATTGTTCTTCAATATTAAACGGAACTTCTGGACGCCGAGCTTCGTTCGGCTTGTTTCGTTGTTAAATGGATTGCGTCGAATGCGGGAAAGCGTGCCCTGTTCTCTTGTAGCGTGAGATGATCGCACGAGGTCGGTAACTCGCCCGGGTCTGGCAAAACCGTGTCCAATCTCCACAATCGTGTATCTCCATTAAGTGTACAGTTATGATATATACGAGCTCGTATCACGTAACTGTATTGCATTAAAGTGCTTACGGTCTTGACAACGAGTCTTTAACGTATACGGCAATAAGTTAACGCTCGGAGTCAATGTTTTGAGAAATTGTAGGTCGGATGTGGGTACTTGTCCTTGTTTGCTGGGACTTCTTTAACGAGGAATTCCTTTTCTCGTTCGTCGTTGACCGCGATACTACGAAAACATCAGTTGTAAATCATTAAATGCGACCACTAATGATTCGTGTAGGTCAGTTGGCTTCATTCCTATACGAAAACGTGTGTGTGTGTGTGTGTGTGTGTGTGTGTGTGTGTGTGAAACGGTTGAATCTCCTAACTTATACTACAAATACACAATAATTTTTTGATTTGTCTATTGCTTTATATACTGTCACAATGATTCCAGAAATTGATGAAATGTTTCTTTTTTTTCTTCTTATTTCTTTTTTTATGTTAACAAATTTTATAGAATATTTTGAATATTAACGCACGCAAATAACTATATAACTTGACAAAGTCACGAAATAAATATGCAAGGGGTTATCTTTTGCAGTTGCGGCTTCACCTTCATCTTGTTCGAATTTTCCGTGTAGTCGACATAGTCCATCCATTAGCGGCCATCGTACATAGGCCGAACATCGTCACGGGTATAATGACAGTATCGTGCCGTATTAGAGCCCTACCCACGAGAGTCCCCCGAGTAAATTTCCCGTTTCCCACAGTCGCTGCCGCCACCACCGCCGCCGCTGCACCGCATGCAGAATTCCGTGAACTAACATCGCGAGAGCCGTCGCCTAGGTTTTCAATCTTTGGGGTCTACGGAGTTCCCTACGGGCGTATTCGACGCCTTCCGTGTTCCAGCCGCGGACGGGGATTTGAGGACGACGCAGCGCATTAGAGACGATTAGACGTCGTAATGTCGTAGATTACATTGCCGACTTAACGAGCCTCGACCTCTCGACCGGCGCTGCGAGGTAGTACCTAGGTACATGCCCGAGTCAGGGTCTGACCAACCCCGCTATATTCAGTCAAGCATCGGTAATTTTTGCAGTTTACACAGCCATATTTACAAGTATTAATGTTCACTCGCGAGTATATCCGCAATGAAGTTAAGCATCTTTGCGACTGGTCGAGGTACTTCTTTTATTTCGTAGACACGCCTTTCGTGATCTCAAGATCTCATAACTTTATGTATTCCTTCCGTGTATAAAATTCGCATCTTGTAAAAGAGGATAGGAAACTTCGAGTAGCTACTTTGGTATTTAAGAAAAATCTTTGGCTGTGCGTGCGAGAGCTCTTTACATCGCGGAATCTTCTAACGTTCCGTAGTTTGTACGAGTCCCGAAGAAAAAGTCGAAAGACGGTGCGGCGCATTAAAGGACGATTGCACATTGGTAACATCGTAAGCAACATTAACAATCTAATGAGCTCCGGTTTGCTAATGGCAGATCCGAACTAATTACTGGGGTTATGATAATCGTACCATAATTGATAGGAAATGACCTTTTAAGTGCGCCTCGTACGAATTAGAATTCAAAGCTTCGATGAGAAATGCATAACGGAACATCATGATAATCGTATCTCATATTTCCGTCCTATAGACAGCGTTGCATGAAAAATTTAATTCCATAATCCTCTGAACAATTACTTTATGTGAATTTCTCTAATCGATTGAATCAGACGTGCATACATCTCTGCGATTTTCACATAGCTGAATCGATTTTGTTCCTTCCCACGCTCGCATCTTGCCATCGAATCTCGAGAAAAAATCGTAGATCGTCAACAATTTAATTGCCTTGACGATTCAATCTCTTCTTCTTTCCCTACTGATGGGATTTACGTTTCTTTTCGCGGGTATACCGCGGAGAGGTCGGCGACCTCCCGGACCCAAGCGTACAGGCCTTAATCTAAATACACGCGCGTGAATGCGCGAATGCACATGGCGCGAGAGTGCCTCCGTGTTAGTTCACGGCGAATGTTCTGTCAGGTCTAACCCCGACCGTGCAACATCCACGAAGCGTGTCGTCCCGTTTGCGATACGCCTGACGTGGACCAGCCGCTGGTGACATCCGCGGCTCGCTGTCGCTTCCTTCTCCTCGTAATTTCCTCATTCCATCGCGAGAGGAATTCCTGTTCTCCCTCTGTTCCACCGAGCGTGCTTCTGTTTCTTCTGCATCTCTCTCTTTCTCTCTTCTTTTTCCTCCCTTTCCTTCCATTTTCTTCTAAACCCGTTAGTTACTCTTCTTCAGCTGGAAATAATCTACTGTTTTCTGACGATAACGCAGACGTTCATGTACAAGTTGTGCCATTATCGACGTGAGTTACTCCGGTTTCGATTTTATCTCGTGCAGCCGCATACTTCTGGATTCTTCTTTGTATGATCAGCGACCTTCATACGCATCGCGTATGCCGCGAAACCCGCGCCCGCGTTTTCTCATAATATCTGCCGCGCACTCGTCGAGATACCGTACGATTGACGCGCGAGTTCGTGTTTTTCTTCCGGTGTTTCTGTTTCTTTTTCCACGCGTTGTCTCTAACTCGATTCCGCTTCGACTAGTATGGGCGCCCGGACATTGACCACCCAGCGAGTTTCCATCCACCGTTGCTACATTGGTGATCAGGAACTTTGGAAAAAGCACCTTCTCGAAGTACACGGTTGATGTTACAAGTACGCAATCTATCTTCGATATTAATAGTTCGCTGTCAGTGGAAATCATTCGACAGCCGTAAATTGCTGTGATGCTATATTAACTAAGAATACATACGGTCGTGCTCAATCATTTCCATTACGCGTCGCGTTTAGCTGTTTATTGAACGTAACAATCGAGCCGATTAATAATAAGACAGCTGCGTAGCCTGCGGAGAGTACAGTTCGCAATTAAAATTAAGATTCTTAGAACGTAATTTTATGCATCAGCTATCACGGTACTATTGATCAATAGCTATTTACTTTCATGCGTATTATAAATCACAAACGTTTCTCGATATGATAAAAGTCTGAGAAAAAAAATAAATTACTCGCGAGAAAAGAAGCAGGGTTCAGAGATTCATTATTTTTAATCGTGAAATTTTTTATCATAAGATTTCTTCCGCGCGTTTTTCTGACTGCCGACAGCCAACAATACGCGGCGTGAAAAATGACGTTTTCGCTTAATCGAAAGAGCGGCCGCGTTCGTTGTCTCTTCCTCGTGCCGCGACTATGAATCCAGAAGGAGCCAATTATTTTCAGGATTTTACGAGGATAACGTCGCGAGCCCCGTTATTGGCGATTCTCGTCACGCGTATGTCTCGTCGACGCGAAGCGTACTGAGGAGCACGTCGTTCCAATTTAAAGACAAGGAAAGTTGTACAGAAAAGAAGATCGATCGTCGTAAAGACGCGAACCAGTGAGCGTGCTCTTCTCGCTCCCTCGCTTCTTTATGGGAGGAAGAATAGAGGCGCAGCGAGAACGCAGAAATTAGCGACTGAGAGGCCGGACGAGCGAAATTAGTAGTCCCGCGAGCGATCACGTTTTTCTGCACCTGTATTTTTCTCCTCTTCTCGAAAACTATCCTCGACAACGATATTGTGTGAAATTTACGACCGTTTGTCGCATACTTCTCTTGGTAAATTTGTACGTACACAGTGGTTTTACTTCGCTATTCCGTCCTCTTCACTCTCGATCCGTATATATGCACTGATACTTTATCTCGACGATGAGAATTAATTATTATTTATTTATTCATGATATCACGGGATACAAACTTATATCCCGGTTGTCTTGGTTTGCGACAAAAAATATTTTGTGTTGTGAATTCGCTTCTCGTTAAGATTGACGGCGGCTGTCAATTGGAAAAGTGAAACGAGTTAAGTTAACAGCTTGGAATGGACATCGGTACAATTGATAGGATAGTCAGCCGAGTGTCTTCGTTAGTTCGACTTTTTCTGTATAGACCGTTCCCTTGAAATTGCTTTGGTTCGAAGGTAAACGTGTATAGCGAACAGAAGAAGCAGGAGGAATTAAAGAGAAGGCGACAATATGCTAGTTGTGATAATTGAATGAAACTTTTTATTACGTTAGCATTGAGCCAATTACAGCGATCAAGACAATTTATAGAATAAAGAATCTCTAGAGTCCATGGATTTTTGAAGTTAAGAGTTAACACATTCAAGAAAGATGTGCAACTTGATCGAAAATCGCGATAGATAGTAAAGTAGAATTAAGTAGCTTTCGGTAAATTAAGTAAATCAGGTTTTTCAGTAAATAATTATCTAAAATGTCTAACTTATATGGTGTTCTGTATGTATCTCGAAAATGCTGAATTAAGCCTCATCAGTCATCATTAGAAATGGCCGCTATAACTTTCTTCGCAAGAAACAATTACACAGCTGATATCGCCGCGCGTCCAAGAAGATTTATGAAGATAACCATGACTGCTTACGCCCCTCTGTTACTTTTCCCTTCGTTACGCCGAGGCTAATGAAGGGAGAATGCGGTTGAGAAGCAATCTTCTTCTAGGAGGGCCAAGGGAGGCTTCCAGGAACGAAAACATGGTATACCGCTATCGTGAAACGTTGGAAAGAACGACTTCGATAATCATATAAGGCCGATAAATG
Source organism: Aphaenogaster floridana (assembly GCA_003063835.1). Classification (NCBI taxonomy): domain Eukaryota; kingdom Metazoa; phylum Arthropoda; class Insecta; order Hymenoptera; family Formicidae; genus Aphaenogaster; species Aphaenogaster floridana. The sequence continues at coordinate 30,039 of NJRP01000193.1, forward strand.
ATTCGATAAACTTAATACTCGCGTCTCATGCCCGCTAATTGCCAGGCGACTACTAAGAAGCTACCGTGCAGCAGCTTCTTTTCGATAGGCGTTATCGAAGAAAAGAGAACTTCCGAAGATAAAGAAGGAAAGGAAGAGAAAAGTGATACAACCAGTTGCCGGATCGTTTCGCGTGCAGGATATTTAGAGTTCAGGCTACCGATTATTCTTAAATAGCGAGCTGTATAAACAAGTTCTCTCTCCCGTTTCGAACACTTGAACTGATTAGAATTTCATTGCTCAGGATACTAAATCTATTAATTAAATTTATTAAAACCGTGTCTTTTATGAGACGCATAGTAGAGAATCCAATTTACTTTTTTTTCTAAGGCGAGATTCTCTTCCGACATTATATGAATATCCCGCTTGATTCCTTATGGCAATAATTTACTAAGGATTTACTTCTCACGATATATCACTTTTCCAATCTCCACAGGATTATTCTCAACCGCGACTATGAATCATTTTAATTTCCTTATTTTATGATCTCGTACTTAATGCAAATGAGTCATGCGGTAATAATTCCACCGTCTCTTCATCGAGACTATTTCAATTTTTAAATTTCAATCTTTAGATCTCGATTGTTGAAATCGTGAATAACAAATTTTTATATCTTATTAAACTGCTATAAGAAAAAGATTTCGATTTTCTCTCTCTCTCTCAAACGTTTTTTATATATTATAAAGATAAGCGATTTATGCTTGGTGGAAAAATGTCAAGACCCAATAACGCGCGTCCGTGAATAGGAAAAGAAAAGAAATTATTTATTTCCCGCTTCCTGCGGTACCTTATTACAAAAATGTTTTGCGACTTTATAAAACAATGTACTCCCGCGTCTATCGGTGACGCGTGTCATCGCTCGGGAATCGATTGGGCGGATTTCGTGCGGTGAGGGGAAAACGGTGATCTGCGGTCTACCGTGACAAGAGAGTTGCGACCAGCTGCGTCAGACGTGCTGGAATTCAACGTGACGGCTGCGACTTGGTGCTAAAGGCTCGAGCAAATCGTCGGATCTCGATCTTGATTCGGATGATTGGGAATAGTCAAAGGATAGTTTCAGCGGGTGAAACCGACGCGATCGACGCGGAACCGTGAAATTCAAAACGACAGCGAGCGCGAAGCGAAATGATACATCCGAGATATCACAGATAGCCAATACGTATGTACGCGCGGATCGATTTATGTGAAGCGTGCGCGTATTATCGTTTATATATCATAGAAAGTTTGTACACGTTCGAACACCATCGTGATGCGTCGTGCCTTTCGATGGATAATTTGTTGGGCAGAAATTACTGATAAATCAGCAGGCCTCCCTCCTCACTTAATTCAATTAAGCGCCGCTATCTTATATTAAGGTAGACTGTAGCTATTATTAAACGATTAATTAACTGGTGCAAATGATTCGCTCGACGGACAAGTATTCTGCGCGCCGAGATTGCGCGAGTTAATCCGCGAGCGAAAGGCGTCATTAGAAATAAAGCAATCGCGGAAGATAACGAAGCCAGTGGCTGCACTGATAGCGTCCGCGGGACGCGTTACGTGCAATAATCACGACGACGTAAATATCGTGGACGTTAACTCGCGTAATATTAGCATATATACGGCGCAGCGAAGAAGTACCGCGTGAATTTTTGCGCGAGGAGGCGGCGCGCGAGTCGTGCATTTTCATTAATCAAAACGTGTAATTTGCAAAACCCGTAATCTCCGCGAGACGGTTAGGCGAGAGAGCGAGGAACGGATAGCTAAACTTTTCGCATTTGTTAGCCGGTGGCAACCAGCCCGACAGGATATCGCGCTCCTCTCGGAGAATCGGGCATTACAAACGAGCGTTTCCTTTCGCGGAGCGGAGAGGCGCATAAGCGACTCGATGAAGTGGAGAGTGCATACCAGCCGGAGCTTCCGGGCCGTGATAGAGCAACAAAGTTATTGCGCATTACCCAGAAGCGCTCTTACGATGCCGCGCGACGTTTTACTAGAGTATTTGCCGCTGCCACCGGCTGCGCATACGCACGTTGCACGCGTTGTAAACCGTACAGAATCGCTGAATAACATAGTGCACCTGAGAGGCACCCGAGAGTTTGCTTTGCGTCGCGTTACGTAATGCCAGAAGTCGTGAGGGTACATGGCGGAGTGCAAGATGGATTATGGGCCTCGAAAGGGGTCCCGGACAAGTTTGCTTTAAGTTTTTACACTGAACGCTATGCAAACACCATTTTCTCACATGAGTCGTAGACGAGCTGACGCAACAACCCTTTAGACATCAATAATTTTGAATAATGGCGGTCGTATGTTATCGCACAGCTCCGTTTCTTCCGCATGCTCTTCGCGATACCCTTTTCGTAATAATCTCGTGCAATTTGCCACAAAGTAGATCATGACGTATCAGCAGCGAATCATAAATCCCACCCAGCCATTGTATCCACAATGCGCACCAAGCGTACTGTAAGCTTGAAAGCGCGCTATCATTGGCATCTAAAACGGAAGTCCTTCTCTGCCATCCTCGCGGCTACTGACAATAACTCTATTGAACGCTCTCGCATCGTGAAAAATGCCACCGCTGTTCCATACAGAGGGATACAATCTATGCCGCGCGATTGGTGCAGACAGACGAGGTAGGGCATTCTCTCGCTAAAACTTCGCATTCATCACTCGCACTGGCAACGCAGTGGACTGGTTATCGCGTTTCCTCCTTTGAATCGAGAGGAGCATCTCCCTTCGCGGAACGGACTGGTGCACACAGAAGCGATTTCGTAGCCTTGGCGAGCGCATAACCGATTTCCGCGCTCGTCCGGAATGCGTTCGCGGATGCACCAGCATCATTCTCGTCCAGCTCATCCTAGCCTTTGCCTAGCCGCCGCGACGATGGCGGTCGTCGGTTTTTTAAGACAACTCTTCCGGGTCATTTTCATGCTCGGTTTATCCTACCTATGCGTAACAACGGGAGCGCTCGATCGCCCGTATCGTCTAAAACGCTGCCGCAGCGCGCTGCGTACGGCGGAACGATCCTCTCGGAACGATAGAAGCTGCAGCCGCGATGCTGCAGCCGCGTCCTATAAATAGACTCGTTCCGCGGCGGTAGACTGCGTGACCTTGGCGAGAAATCACCTTTAGACCCGACGTAGAAAAGCGAGCGGCGCGAGGGGCGGACAGGGTAGGAACATCGTGCGTGAAAATGAGGCAGTTCGATGCGGACGACGGTTCGATGAAAAGGGAGGAAGAACAGAACAACCGCCACGTTCTTGCGAGCCTGTTATTACGTGCTCATATGAGACGCTCGGTGCAATGTCACACGCTTCCCTGAGTGAATGCATGTGGACGTGCACAGGTGCCAACGAATCGTGCGGAATGCGGAGCAATTATCGTCTAGTTCGACGTGGTGACCTCATGGCGGGGGTTTTACTTATGGGGCAACGCGACTCGGACGCGTACGGAAAAACGTGGGCAGTACGGAGATAATAATGAACCGTCTATGCCACGATGAAATTGCCATGAAGGCGGGTTTATCGAGCTTTGAAGAGCTTCGATTGGATACATAGCTCTCAGGCGTTTACCGAGAGACAGCCGGAAAATAATCAATTATTTCCACTCAGCTTGGCCGCGAGATTGCAAATAATTTGCGTATGAACGTACACCCATGTTGTTAATATGCCATTGTATAAAATCAATTTTATTGTCTCACGCTGACGCGAAATTGGTAAATAAAAAAAGGGCAGTAATCACATGGAACCACTCAAGCTTGCTTATTCCCGTCGCACGATGCAGTTATTTTCGTCATCGATGAAGTGAAGAAGGCGCTAAGTACATAGGACGCGCAGTTTCTCGCGGCGTACAATAATTACACCGATATATGATACGCGGCTATATTACTTCACAGATGCGATGAGATAAGAACGGATATGCTAAACGCGAGAGTGCTGAAGCGAGAGGGGAAAACTTGTTGAACGGTCGTCGCCCCGCGTGTTCGATGAATCGATCTTCGGTGTTTATTGCGTGTAGCGAGGCGCTACGAGGGACCAACGTCAGAATGTGAGAACGATGGGGACAGAGCGGAAGTCATTGGGAAGATTAGTGCGGGAGATAATTGTAATGAAAGTAGATACGAGCGACGCTTTAAAGTCTTTATCGCATCCGCGCGGCGGTGGAAAATAAGCACCGGTAAGAATCGCAACCGAAAAAGAGAATTGAAAAAATGATTGTCAGTCGAAAGAAAGATTTGCCCTTCGCCGTTCGTTGAAACCTGTGGAACCCCGGAGGAGTACGATCCGAGGGAAAATAATAAGGAGGGGGGCCCCATCTTCCGCGTCCTTCGCGGTCGCCGCCTTCTCGTGACCATCACCACCGTCTCCCGAGCAAAAACGGAAACCTTCATTCGAACCTACAACGAACGGGCTTAATAACTAAGCGCCGTCCGCATCCACCGTAACCGGAATAATCCGCCTGTAGAATCGGATCCTTCCAGGATTCACGGTGATATCGATGGTAATTTTGTTCCGAACGCATTGCACCACGGCGATGTAGGTTGGCAAGTGCCAGTAAAAGTTGCTTACTGTTCGGTAATTCACGGTCTAATCAGTAATAATGAGTAATAATTATTGCCCATGACGACCCTCGCGAAATATTGAACGTCGAGCTCGTCGGTTAGCGAAATAATAGGGCGACCTAAGAGATGATCGCAAACTCCCTTTCTGAATCATTCTCTTCGCGCCTTGTAACCTGCGCTAACGTTGTGCTAACATTGCTCGCGAGTCCTTGACCGGCCCTGAACCCAGAAGAGTGGAAAGCCGCCTGGTACTCCATTGGCTGCCACACTGGAAGAGTCAATGCCTCTCGAACGGACGCGAACTAAAATATAGTGATTGCGAGCGGGGGCGGGTGTGGGAGGACGAGGCGGAGGAGGAAACTTATGCGAAGAAACTAAGAGCTGAAGAAGAATTGGCGGGGAATATCTAAATGGGTTGTTCCTTTCGCCGGCGGTCCCTGTCGGCTCATGCCATTTCCGTCATGACGAAGGGGATTGATGATAAGTCGCGAGACTATGCAGAAGCGATGATATCATCCGATAGACAAGAAAATAATTTGTTACTTTCAATTTTTTGCGTGAAACTCCCGTTGCATTTAATCTCCCGTGGAAACGTTTGCAAAAAGAAAATTTTTGATTTTTCAACATTGGGGGGCCAGTGTGAAGTTGGCCCTCCAAAATTGAATTGCTCATAACTTTTGAATTAGTGGGGCGGGGGGGGGGGGCAAACAAAAATTCAAACGGGGCATTCGTGGGCAAACGATGGGCAAACGTTTTGGGGGCTAACTTCATACGGGTCAGCATTACGATATTGTATAATATAATTATGATTTACATATAAATATGTGATAAAAAATTGAAATTTTGATTTGCGTATTTTTAATGGTCTGTTAAATAAAATGTAATTGAATTATTTAATGGAAATTGCAATCATACTTCTCGTATAATTTTAACAATACATAATTACATTTTATATAGAGAGAAATATGATATTTTAATTTTACTAAAAATATTTTATATCATTCTCGTGATAACAACATTTAATATTTTAATACAAAAAAGCGAAGACTTAATTGATAGTTATAGAGAAAAAGAACTTAACGTTTGATTAAGAGGATTGATTCTATCAATAACGAATGATTCTAAAATAGTCTTTTCATTCTTTTTGATTTTCGGTTTTATTTTATTTTAAACGTCTTTAAATCAGTCTTTCAATATATTTTAGTAAATTGAAATTCTCAACTGATGCGATCTTATAACTTTTACATTTTACTTTCTCAAGATATCTATCTATCTATCTATCAGAAGATGATTTTCGATATAGCACCCATCTGGCGATCGTAGAACCTGTCTAGTCACTTTCCAGTCGCATCTATCTCTGACGTTAGATTATCAATGTTCGATCGATGTATATTCCTATCTCGGACATTTTGCGCACAAGAAATACGAATGATTTCCCACTTTAATCTATAATCTTCTAATCTTTATCGCTAGTAGTCAGTATACAGTTATTGATTTTAGAGTCTACACGCAGTAGTTTCACGCTCTTTAGCGGACTGCGACAATAAACGCGGAACAAAGTTGCAAAACATCTACCTACATAATATCATGTGCGCGAATTATATATAATGCAAATTATATATATAAGCGGCAGCGAATTCTACCTTCTTCTTTTTAGCGACTTCCTTTGCCTCGCCGGAATCCCACACTCGTCACCGGGAAATTCCCGTTGCGGAGACCTCTTTCGTGTCTACGTGATTTCGTGAGGTTCCTCTGTTTTCTAACGGTATCGGGACACATCGAGCGAATCCAATCATGAAACCGATGCGGCGGTCCGTTCCGAAAACGCCGCGCTCGCCCGCCGACAATTTCATCCTAATTTCATATCCACAAAGAGAGTCGATTGAGCGAGTCAGTTCGCTTCGCGGACCGATCGCTCGTGCCATTCGTACGGAGAGACGGTATTCTTTTTCCGGACGCCCTGGAACGACAGGCATGGAGCGCGAGTCGCGGCGCGGAACGAATCGTCTTGACTGGACGACAAAAAGTATCCTCGCCGCGATAGGAAGCAACGTCGTCGTCGCTACTCTCGATTATTCGCGGCTCCCCGTTCGCGAAAGAACGCAGCGTTCTATCCCAACGTCCATCTCGTTTATGTGCTAGGTGCGCGAGCGTGAGAATTCAGGCTCGGCAGGTGGGTATGGTTTAACGGTGATCGATTGTTATCGGACCGCGATGGTGTGTTCGATTATTCGATTACGCGCCCAAAGCATCTGGCTCTCGCAACGCTTCCCGGCTTCTTATACAACATTTCTTTTCGTCCCGTTCCACAATCGTCAATGTAGCTTCGTGGATCGCGAGTTTGCGCCATATGAAAATAAAGATTACGAATGTGATGCGTTAATCGAGAACGTTTTGCAAACCAGTTTGCGTACGCAAATTAAGAGACTCCTCTCCGGCGCGAATGCAACCAGTCGAAACGTATAGATAGGCGTTGTAAATTCAATTACCATTGCGTTGCCGTTCCTCCGTTCCCGCGGGCTCCCGGCAACAACAACAGCGTTGTTGACGACAATATATGATCTAGAGACGTTCTCTAATAATTCCACACGTGAACCCGCGCACGATAAATCGTATTAGTTAGACTCATTCCAAGGCCGGGTGACTTTATTGCATCGCCAGGCACTCCAGTTAATCAGCCATAACTCCCGATGATCAGGCCATGTGCTCATCTATTCTATTATAGACGCCAAGACAGGAAGATGTAGAAGGTACTCGAATGAAGGTATTCGACGAACACCTCATCAAGCTAGAGACGTCTTATTAGATTAGATTGTTCTTTTTCAGCAAACCGGTGATAAATTCAGTTAACTCTATCTCTTCTTATTGGCCGTAGATTCCAAGGATGAACATCAAGTAGCTTCTTCCAAGTTTTGCTAATAATAGTTAGAAACAAATCAAACGCGTTGGATTACAGCGTTATTATTTAATCGAAATGTATGTTATTTAGAATTTCTGACAAACCGCTGAACTAATACTTAGCTCGATCACTTGATAACGTCTAGCTCGAATTCTGGTTATATCACTTCCGATATCGTTAAACTACACCGGTATTGCCGGTAAGAAACAACATAAATTGAAAGGATGGCGATAAGAAGCGGATAAGTAGACGCTATGAATGTAATAACTCGAGATCACATTCGTGTAACTAGCTGAGACATTACGAGTGAATCCCGCGGCTCAATACGTGAGTATTTGAGGATTAAAGCGTCTCGCGGATCGCAGAACCGTGACTGAAAGGTCTCGCCTTTTCTTCTGACACTCGCTTCCTCAACGTTGCACGTCGGCCGCGTAACGAACGATCGAGCGAATCAAATGTGTACCCGGAGTTCTACAACAATGGTGTAACGTCCGCTCTTAACGAGCGTGGCGGGATCGGCTGTTGCACTCGCGCTACGCTGCACCCGCTCAAGGTGACGCTTTGCAAGTATTACAGTTTTTGCCGTAACGTCTAACGACTCGGTGCGGCGTGACGAGAAGAGCGCGTCTTTAATATCTTTTAACGCTAACAACGCGTAAACAATGTTTCGTTTTACAGCGGATGCATGCGCAAGGAAGATACGTACGCAACGGCCTAGTTCTATCACTCTTGTAATTATGCAGCATCGTTATTATCCGTGGATCGGAAAACTCGTGAGGCGGGGAGGAAAAATCTTCCGAGGGTAGGTCGCCTCGTTCCGCACAAAGTGCGGTCGCTTAGCACGCCACGCAACGCGAAGCGATGCACTGGATCGCGACGCGGCGAACAAACGGTCGTAAAATCTCGAGGGGCACCACAGTTAGGCAGTTGACCCCGCAATAACCCCTGCGCCGCCACACACGCTCCTTTCGTGACCCCCGTATATCCCATCAGGCGCATTTTCCACGCCCACGCACACAGCCGCGTGTGCAGCACGCTCGTAAAGTACCCAAACGCCACAGTTAGACGTCTCGGCCTGCCGATCATCGTCGGAATAACTTCGCACGATCGACACCTCGCGAGGGAACTATGCTGAGAAAGACGTAACACGGCCGCCTGATCCCTTTCGCCGAAGTAAATGCGCGTAACACTTTCGCGCGGGATATAATGATCGCGTGCAGGTAAACGTGTCTGTATCCGTATACGGCCGTCTTAAGGATGCATTTATACAATGAGCTATTAATATAGTTTATCGTGCCGGCTGAAGAATCTTGCACGCCACCGAGTATCGAGAAATAAAATTATTCCAACTGCCTATACGAGAGAGCGAGATTCACTACGGTAATCTTTACGAAAGAAAATTCTCCGAGAGCGTTTCCCTTGGAATAACGCCTGACCCAGAACCCTCGTCCTGTACAGCTTCGACATGGATCTTACGCAGATCTTACGCGGTTATAAATATGTAGGAAGCCAATTCAGGAACTGCAAATGCTCCTGCAGATTTTGTAAAAGGGTAATTTTAGCTACGCTCTAGCGGTCGTAGCTTCTTGCCCGTTCGAGTCAAACGCCCCTACGACAAACCACGCATTCATTATATCGTTAACAACTATGTTATACATCTTCTTTGTACCGTTGCAATATTTATGGCATAAGCTCGCGAAAACGGTAGTCGTAGTTTATTGCATCCCGTAGTTCCGTCGTGATTCCACGCTCTTCTTCGGCATTGTTCGACCGTACGTGGGGTTAAAACCGCGCGAGTTTTACGATCGCGGCTCGCGAAAATTGTAGTCGAAGAGACGGGCGTGCCTGCCTTCGCGTCGCCAAAACGCGCCAGGACAGTTAAGTCGCTTGTACGATTATTATCGCAATCAAAAGGCTCAGGCAAATCGCTTGCGCGAGATGACCCACATCGGCATTCACGTCGCTTAAATGTTAAGAAATAAAAGCGGTTCCGTGGCGCGCACGTCGCCGCGTTTGAACGCGGAAACGGGTGTACGCATTTTAGAGCGGGACTAGCAAACCATAAAACTCTACAGTTAGACACCTAACTTGATTTATAGGAACGCCCATTTGCATAGTACCACATGGACACCACCGCTAATGTGCGCGTTAGATCACCGAGCATAAAATTCTACAGTTAGGCACTTAGACTGACCAACCCCGCTGATTTCGGTTGTCCGTGTGCTATACAGTTCTCTTCATGGTCGATGCCCGCGTTGGCGACCGTGTAACTCGTCCTAGGTCGCGCGATCATCCAGCTGTGCCATCAAGGCGACGATCTACGTTGTTACCAAAAAGCTTTGTTAATCTTTATCAAATTTATTATTTCTGTGTCAAGTTAAATTTTCTAATTAATTTTCTAATCAAATTATATTAAAGTCAATTCATCAAATTCTACACATAACGATAAAATTGTATCATCTACTTACTTTTGACAATACTTTTTCCCGACATTTAAGTACATCTCGGGTATTATCTTTGTTGAGAATCGCCACGAAGACTCGACCTAACGAAGAGAACCAAGTACGAATATCCCAGAAGAAGAGAAAGGGAATAATACGAAAATCACTACTAGGAAGGGATCATCCGTAAAGGGATCCTGCCTCTAATGGTTACACAGTCAGCACAGCGTCTGCTATTATATACCTAGGCTAAAAAGAAAAGAGTCAAGATAAAACAAAAGAGAGAAGGGACGAGCAGGACTTCCTAAGTTAGAAGGGGGGAAAACGAAGAGCTTAGTGACGGCGCGCAGGACAGAGACCCGTTGAATAATTAACGATGGTAGCTATCCAAGGTTAGCGGTAACCCTCGGTTAAGCGACTTGGCTACGTGCTCTTCATCATTGTCGTAACTCGATTTGTTCCCGACGAAAGTGCTATTCACTTCTTTTCGCGGGAGTAGCGCGTTTACCTTTCTTTTTATGAATGATCAACTTCACACAGATGGTGGAGGCTTCATCACGTTGCTCTTATATCGCAGACTTAGCCTGTGTCCGCGATATTTCTCCGCGTGGAATAAAAGTGAATTGATATTCATTTGTTTCATGTTCGTGTGAGATCATTTCTTAAATCCGCGTCATTAGCTTTCTGTCCTGCTTAAGCAATTAAAATGATGTTTCAATGACCGACCTCCCATGGAAACGTAGATGAACTCGCATTTCCGTCGGAGATTTTCCTTTGACAATTCCCGCGCGAGTTGGTAACGATGCTTGCGTGTCTATAACGACTGGCATTAAAGCGAGAATCTTCAATTTGCTCCTCGAGTTTTTCTTAGAAAAAAAGAATTCTGTGGGCAACGGGGTAACGAGTCTGCAATATTGTTCACAGGGTTTTCTTGCTCTCTGCGACTCTTAACAACATCCTCAAAGCTTACCGCTCCGCAATATAGCCACAAGACTATATTTAGCTTCGTCAAACGCGTTGTAACTTAATCGTCCAATTAATCGATACATGCTATAAGTGAAAATTGTCCAATATGCATATATATGTGAACATGTACAGCCTTGGCCAAAAGTATAAGACATCTATATTTTTTCATTTATCTGAAATTCTTTTACCTATATTGTTTCCTATTGGTTACCGGCATTATACATAAGTTTAAGGGTTTTTGAAAAGAATAATTCACACAAAAAATGCCATAAGTCAATTTTTTAGCTTTCAGATAAATGAAAAAAATATAGGTGCCTTATACTTTTGGCCAAAGCTGTATATACATGAACGTTATTCTCGTTGAAATGTAACGAAGGCTATTTCTTTAGATTTTATTGAACTCGAATCTTTTACGTACACTCTAAGATTCCACGATTACGTCGTGAAAGCTAACGCGGCTTCAGTTTCAATAAAATTTCTCCGGGTTTAATCTTAATCACAACATTGAGTAATAACATTGGCATAATTTTACGACTGTATTAGCGACGAGCGCTTTCTCGATTCGTATCAGTCTTCACAGTTATTTCGAGCATGAAATCGACCGCTTTTAACAGCGAGTCCGTTTGAACGATCGCGAGGCGCGGCGAAGCGATACGATGTGATGCTTTTTTTTTATTCGTAAAAATCGACCTCTTGTGTTATTGATATTGCTCATAATGTTCGCAACTCTGGCAGCGATATAAATATCCGGTTAACGATCGGTTCGTATGACTAACGATCAAAGTGAGCGTTCTGGTGAACCAGATACGCTGCTCAACGACGGCTCGTAAATTCAAATCGTCCTGCTATTAACCGGACCGATGGCATAAGTGAGACAATCTGTTAACGAAGGACGAGTTGTGTGTGAATCTTGGCATATAGATATATATAACAGGGTTTCCTCTCTCTTTTTCTAAAAATAAATTCGATGTAGATTACGATCATAAAAGGAATAGTTCTACATAAAGTTCGAGGTAAATCTGAAGACAATTTCTTAAGGATTGTATATTTCTTTGATAGACCGGGGTGCTATGTAGCCTAGAGTTTGAAAAGTTTGTTAGCAAAAATTACGTCGACTTCGAGACTCGGAGAGAAAGGATCGTTATTTCGATCGGTTGCTGGCATTCCGTCGTGTCAGAGCCTATCGACTCCTTCGCACCGCTCAAGTTCGTGGATAACAGTTTCACGGCTGACGGTCCGCGACTGCCATTACGTTTACGGTGCCGCATAGATGCCGAAGTTACGAGGCATCTCTACTCTCGTGACGTCTCGCAAAAATCGTTGGTTGTACTTCGTGCTATCCGTGAACTCTGCGTCGCTCTTTAACTCTCAGCCTGAAATTACACGTTTGCGGCACCGACGGTGGCCTATCGGGCACGTTTACATTTATTTACCGTCGGGTTTACATTAATGCGAATCATTTCTTGTACACCGCGTGCCGCGATTGAAAGTAATGTACGGTGTAAGCTACTCGTCACGTTAAACGTCGCGTTAACGAATAATAAAATGTTATTTACATAATTACGCGCTAAGTGTCGTATGGCTGATCGGTACGTTATTCGCGTTCATTCACGTATCATTCAAGTTTCCTGAAAATTGTCCCTCATGGCGCGTAGCTATTCTAATGCAAAGAATGTTCAAACTGCAACCCCCCTTCAATTAAATGCAAAATAGGATAATAATCCTCAGGTTTATCGAAGCTTGTTTTTATTTTCTTCCTCTGAAAAAATCTTAAAAACAGTTTATCGGCATTATAATTTGAAATATTGATTTCTTCTTGTTTTGTGTCACACTTCCACTGTCATTATACTTAATCCATATGCCAGATGCACGCAACGATGCGGTCAGATTTTTCTTTCTTCGCGTATCGGTCGACCGATAGCGTGATCGAGGAGGCCTTAGACACGGAGCAGGACAGAAAGAGAGGGAAAAACGGTAAAATGTCACTGTTCCCTAATTACACCGGGTAACTAGCCGGGCCGTAGGAAGAGAGACGCATGGAAACATTGCGGCTCCGCGGAGGCAGTCGATCCCCCAGGATGGAGCCTTAGTACCGCTACATTTGCGGGCCAATCCGCGGACGCCTTTAAGCGGCGTTCTCCAATCGTTCTCCAGTTATAGCCGGCAAGCAGCCGCGACCACCACTCGACCCGCTCGGTTTATAAAGTCAGGCGGATGCGCTGCCTCGAAGACAGAGCCGTGCCGACAGTCCAGCCAACAGGAGCGTCTTTTTTTTTTCTTACGTCGAGAAAGCGATCGGACGTCAAGTGTTCAAGTCGCGTGTGATCGGCGCGGTGTCGAAAAATCTTGGCGGAGAGATCATCATCGATTACGTCGATATCTCCGCCACCCTCGTTCGAGAGACAGAAACTTTTCGGGCTTGACAAAGTTTGGGAAAAACAAAACGGTACCAGTGATTAGAACTATCGAGTGATTAGAGACCGGGGTGAACCTAGGATCTGGGATCGCGGTATCAGTGGATAGCCGGCTAAGGTATGTGGGATTTTGGTGCTAACACTCGTGCTAACACTGGTGCGAAGAGTGTCGCGTTTGTTCTCGCGCGGAAGGCACGGCCGACAGAGTACCTCGACGTGATAAAAAGTGTCAACGACCAAACGGGTTCGTTGGGTGCGAGACGCCTGCGGATAGAAGATCGCTTAACGATTCCGCGGATCTCGGTCCCGCGAGATATCGAGGAGTGATTGCGCGTGAAGAACGTGCACAAGTTCACGGCGAAGGTCCTCCTCGGCGGTGCCTTAGGTGAACGTTCGCCGAGTCGATCGACCTCGAATTGCGCGATGCAGCGTACCGATATATCCCGTAGCAGTGAGGATTTTATTTTCACAGTGCTCCGAAAAAGGAGGTGGAAATACGGCATATGTAATTTGTAAATTTCAACGAAAGTAGGACTACTTTTTCCAAATATGTCGCAAGTAAATTTGTTTTTGAGTAATGACGAGAATATAAATCTCATCTATGTAAAATGTAAGTTCGATCGCCGGCACTTCTCGCGGCCGCCATTCCCACGGTGAGAGCTCGGTTCAAAGTCAGGGCCGTAGCTGTTGAGCAACCGCGCGGTAATAGCATGCGGACGTTACAAAAGCGCACAAGCTACGCCCCGAGAGAAGGTCTCAAGGATGAGGTGATTAATCCTCTTGTATTCCGCCGAGATGCATCCTATCGCGGGACTCGTATATCTCAATAATAACGCAATGTTGAAATCTCTTTTAACGTTTGATAGCGCGTGTCGTATTCGTCGATTTCATCCTTATATCTTAGAGAAAAGGAATACTGCTAATTTTTATTAGTATCTCATGTGGGCGTCTACAAGATGTGGTTGTGCGTTGTGACCACAGCGCTTCAAAGGATTATTGTTACATACCAACGATCACGTATGCAAGTACGGTTTCTTTAAAATGCGAGACGAGTGTGAGGAGGCTGTAGCTGAGGGCGCGAAAACGAAACTCATTTCTCTTAAGCGGCGTGTGACGCGTACACGCCGCTCGATTCTCGGTCTCGTTCACGGCGTTGATTTGCTTCGCGCGTTCATGGATTAACCCTGCACTCGCGTAACGAATGGGAGAGAGCTCGATGCTGCGAATGGAATAGCCCTTCAAGGTCGAAGAGATTATTCTTAGTTGAACGCGAGAAAATGGACGCCTATAACAGAGACTTTGATGCCGCAATACGGCCATTTCTACGTTGAGCTTCATCTGTGATTTATTCAATATTTTTCAATGATTTTTCGAATTTTACAATTTGATGCAGCTGTACAATGTCTGTGAAATGCACGCACAGTTCAGCGGGAAATAAGCGACGTTTTAAAAAAACGAGCGTACTTTCGAGATAAGCGTCCAATTTCGTATATATTCATTGTACGTGTGCCGAATATTCATGCTGGTACCTCTGGTGCTTGCTCGTTCGTGTATCGCCAGTCCATCGACCTCCACATGTGAGTCAGAAGTTAGATATTTTTTGCGGAATCAATAATGTTGCATTTTTTAATAGAAAAGTAACACCAAAATTCAAAGTATTGCTTAAAATAAATTTCGAAAACTCGCGATGATAAAATGTATAAATAAATTATTTTTATTCAGATATTATAATAACTGGATATTGTAACAGTAAATTAAAATCTGTGCGGATTCTTCGCGCTTATTTGCTGAGTAATTGTGCCGCGAGAATTTCATCGCCAGCTGTACTTTCAACGACGAAGTAGTACTCGATCCTAGAGAGTTCAACGCCAGAGAAGCGTAACGTCTTCCGATACACACCGCGCTACAGAGAGACTCTTCCATGAAATTTATGAATCATTGTTTCTGAAAGTAGTACAGCTCTTTTTAGTGTCATTTCTCTATATATATAATATTTTTAATGATTGCAATCTTCTTTATAATTTTAAGGCCGCGGTATACATCATATTAATTTTATTTTTTTCTATTTAATATTGCCAAAGAAATGCGAGGATACAAAGGCGACATTTGTCGTAGGTTTAACATTTACTACTTTTAAAGTAGTAAATGTAGTTGTAATATCTTCACTCGAGAATTACACACATGGGATGGGCGCTCGATGAATTATGCAGACGTTTATGTTACACGTGTGTGAGCGACGTGACAAGTGTGTCAAAATTTTGCTGCTTTGCACCGTTCGGGCACTCCGTGCAAAGAAAGAAATTGTGAGATTTCCTGTCGCTTAAGCTTTAGTTAATAATATAGTTAGGAATATCTTGTTAACGGCAACACTAACAAGATTTTTTTGCTTGCACTCATTTTCATTTTTTTATACAGCTTGTTATATAGTAATGATGAATAATATATTCAGCAGAAGAAATAATTTTATTAGAACAATCTGAGATAAAAATTATATGTTATATACAGAACTATGTATGAACTTAAGCCATGTATAATTATAAATTTACTCTCATTATGTAGCTTTATGTAGCTGCAACTACTTATGAAATGTGCTTTAATTACTCACGAAATGCGTTTTAATTATCTACGCGTAGTATATTGCAGCTTGCACGATCTTGATTAAATCTCGGAGGAGATGAAAATTGCTAGACACATTTTCCAACGAGTCTCGTTACGCATAGCAATTTTGATCTAGACTACATTCGCTTCTCACGCTTTTCGCTTTTGCTGTCAGGTTATCCTCAAATACTTTGTAAGTTACTAATTTAAAGCTGTTATTATGTTGATAATTACTGCTCTACTAATGAGTATCTTCTTACGACGCATGTTTTCTTTATATAATTTAGACTTTAGGGATTCCAACCGTAAAATTCAGCGACGCTTAGATACTCGGCGAGAAATACCACACACGAAATTAAAAATGGGTGATGCTAAAAGATAAATTTTTAGTTATACTCGTTAATCTATTTCTGTTTATTATTTACATAAATCAATTTCTGTTACTATCCAGATTTTTATCACTAGAGTTTTCTGATAACAATATTTTTATTATTGAAGCACACATTATGTAAATTGATCCACTTCGCTCTCTTCGATTATTAGCGCATCGTAATTCGTATTCTATAACAGCTCCCTCTTATGATATTCCGCAATCGTCTGATTGATACTTACATCTTAGCCATCTTTCGCATTCTTTTCCACATTTTTTTGCTACCGTACGCTTATTAGTACACTTCAATTTACTCTGGTTATTACGTTTGCTCCGCGGGTCGTATAACGTCTTTAAAAAACCCCATTTGCGCGCGATCGCCGTGTAGCGCTCGGTTTTATTGGCCGACTGCCCCGAATGATTCCCTGCAATTCCGTCATGTTGCACCGAACGACCTTCGCTTAGTGTGTGCTTGAGCGATGCGCTGCTCGATCATTGGCACGGTATCGTGGTTTCTCGGAATTGCCCGACCTCCGCGTGGGGCACCCGATATCAAAATCCCATTAGCGTACACGAGATCGCGACAATAGACAATTTAAACGAGGAAAGGGAGGATCCGGACAAAGTACTTTGTCCCCAGGTGCAAAATCACCGCTGCGTGACCGGCTCGCTTCTCTTCGTCATCGTCGTCGTCGACGTCGCTTCGATCAGAGCACCAACCAGGATCGGTTTTTGCTTCATTGCCGTGGCGAGATTCATGGCGTTGAATCTAATTGTAAGTAAAGGAGACGAGACGTCTTTAATCCGTGCGTGTAACATTTTTTTTTCGAGCTTTGATGACGCTCATAAATTGGATTTTTTAATTTTACGATGAAAATCGTTTGTTTAACGAAGTTGTATCTTTATGGGGTGATACTGACCGTGGAAGAGGAAACCTTTATTCTTGCGATTAAAACTGAAAGATATCATTATGCCGGTAATGAAACGGATTAAATGAAAGGGAATGGGTTGCACGCGATATTATGAATTTTCCTGCGAATATTTCTTGCGAGTTCGTTTACATATTAGTTTTTAATTAGCATCACGGAAAGAAATAATACTCGCAAATGAAGTACACGGAAAGAAGTAATATTCGCAAATGAAGTACACGGAAATGCACACACAAATGCGACAATAATAATCTAAAAATCTCTGCATCCGGATGCAAATGCTCGGAGGTCATTACGATGCATTCGCAGCTGCAACAACGCGAGATTAATTTCGAGGCCTTGCTTAGCCGTGCTTAAGGTCTATTCGCAAATCGTTTACCTCGTCAGGAGGGATTTTGCATCTGGGCTGCTGAAACATCGCGATATCTAAGGGGCGTAAGAACGGTTTCTCGCGCGGCGTGCATTCGAGCTTAGAGTGTGTTTTTCGTTCTTCTTCTCTATCTTCGTTTTCCTTTTTCCCTGACGTCGTTGGAAACGCGACCTGCCCCACTATCTCGCGCTCGAGCGACGGAGGATCTCGCAGGCGCCGCCTGGCCGTTGACCCCGAGCTGCCAACGGCCCTGACCAAGACTCCGTTTAACTCGCACGCTCCTTCCATCTCCATTCCACTACTCTCGTACAAGCAGACCGATACGCGCCGAGTACGCCGTGCGTGAATTCGCATGATCTTCCCCTTCGAGCTGGAAAGAAGTCAAAGCCGTGCTCCACCTGTAGCGTGATCGCGGTGATTCCAAACTCTCGCTCAAAAAGACGAGTTCGCGTTATCGGCGGAAGGAAATCGCCGTTTACTTCTTACCTACATCTCGTTATACCGTGAAGAAGAGATATCCTGCCTTATTAAGGAAATTATAGGTACGCGCCTCTCTTTCTTCTTCATTCGCGGCGGAATTTTGAGATTCCTGGACGCGGCGTGTTTCGTATTTTTGATTCGCTGACAAAGACGAGGGGATCGCTTTTTCACACGTGCTCCCGTCACACCGGCCACTCTTACGTGCTTGAAGCAAGTAGAGGAATGGGACCAATAACCGTAAAAAGAAGCGCCCAGAAGATACCACGGGGTGTTCGAACAGGTTGTATCTCGGTTGACTACTCGTTTCTATGCAGGTGCTCGTTCATCTGGCTCTGCAGGAAGTATCACATAGGCCGAACGTAGCTTGAAATTAACTCCCCGCAGTGGCACGCGAAACGTATCGGGAATAATAAAGTATCGCGAATGATCGCCGTACGTTTCCAGACGAGTAATTCCGACAGAAGTATATGGATCGATAGCTGAATTCAATTCACTGAGATGATCTCAGCATGTGTGTTACTTACTTTTACCGACACGTATACGAGACCTCGATTTTCCGCGACGAAAGCATCATTAGAATTCCGCAGATTATAACTCTACCGCGACACACATCACCTTATGAAAATGGATCTGCAAACCATAAATTCCTCTGTGTTTATTTCTTGCATAAAAATTCCATCTCGGGGACAATCGCTAATCTTACACCGTTAATCTTAATCGGCTTAAACGCCCGTACGCGTCTTCCGACGTCGGAGGCAAATATGTCGCCTGTCCGGGATGATACATCGCGAGGTCCAGGCTTTTCTAAAGAATATGGCATAACGGTCGGCGCGCTTGCAAATGAATTCGCAAGTGAATTCCCATCCGCTAACAATAACGTAGCGCGCATAATCCCGGATCGTGAACATATGAGCGCTCCATTCGAGGCACGCCGGTGTCGGGTCAAGGCTCCCGTACGCGCGTATAAGACGGTGCGTGAAGGGCGAACGAACCTGTGGAGAACGGCGACAGTTCGACGCTCGTTATTAAACCGCTTAGCACGTTTCAGAGTCACTTCCTGGCGATACTCGCAGCGCTACGCAACGCAATGCAACGTAATGCATTACGCGCGCGCGTATCTCGTAGAATTACATCGGACCGTAATAATTTCGTCTTATCTCTCGGCGTTTCTTCGCGTTCTGCGCTTTTCGCTTAAATACTAATTGCTCTCGTGCGTTTAGAAATAAAAATGCGAGGCTGTTCCGCGCGCTACGCCGCGCTGTTTGACACGCGCGCAAAGTGCGATTCGACGTTGGCGCTGAAAACGGAAACGGATACGCACGAGAACCACGGCCGATGTCGACTTCTTGCCGCGCCGAACACGATATTCGCAGAACTTCCCAACTAAACGCCAATGCTAATTTATCCGGTTAATTCATCCGGCTATTTCTTCGCTATTCATATTATTCCTGAACGAATTACTTTACGCGTAGCTCTTAAAACTCCTTCGTGTCCATTGTCCATATCTCCGGTGTTACGGTGCTCTATCGCTCCACCAGTCTGTAAAATGCTCGCCTCGTACAAATACACGCAAATCACATACACACGCATATACGCATACACGTGCGCGCGCGAAAGATGCATATGGCACACCATGCAGCCGGTGGAAACGTCATTTGGTCGACTCGCTAAAGGAACTAATCGCCGCTGCGCTTCGTAGCGGATAATAAACCGTGCTAGTGGGTCATCAATATCGAACCCTCGCTCGCTCGGGGCTATTAGGCGGACACGTAATAATCAGTGGGCCCCGTACGCCGCGCGGGATCAGGTCGTGCAATCTGGAAAGCCGGCAACGTGCCTGGCTACACGGCACAAGGCAAGAGGCGCCGATCGAAACGTGCGCTTTGCAAATTGATCGATTAACGGTACGGGGGAACGAGACACGGCGTGAAAGGGGGTCATCGACGCCGCGCGCCGCGCCGCCGCGAAGATATATTATCGGGACGCGTGAAACGCGGGACGGCCGTGCGACAACGCGAAAGGAATTTCTCGTTCCAAATAGTTCGTTCGGGTCGATTGATTTTCGAGGGCTGCAAATAAAGAAGACAACAGATCGACGTGTTTTTGAGGATACCAGAGATGTTATTCGGGAAATAAATGGGGGACATTTAACGCATATCCGGGAATGTTGTTAAACTAATCCGCACTGACAGCCGCGACAGAGAGGCTATAAATTATCAGCGAGCCTCGCTCGTTGCAAATCCTGATATCTAAAATGATTCGTGATAAGTCTGCGTTTACGACTCGTTGGAGATAATCGATTCCGGCAACTGCGGACATGCGCGAATAGTATTATGTGAGCTGACTACAGGTCGGCGTGATAAAGATGCTCGATACGCGATCGGTTCGATGGCACCGGAAAAGTGGAATGGATCCGCTTGCTGGTGATATTACACACCGCGCGAGGATCGGCGTTATTTATATTACATGCCTTTGACCTGGTTAGACGGCAATCTCCCGAGGAGTTTCCAGCCGAATGACTACCCACACGTTCATCCACCTTGTGCTTAGCGGTCCTCGAGACCACAGAATCTTTTTTCCATCTCGAATCACGCGAGTCGTTCGCTCGGCGGACGCTGGTCGTTCCTCGTCACCGTCGTCGGGATTTAGCTCATCCGCCGCGACCCAAGCGGAGGAATTCCGCTGCGTCTTATTGATATCTCGAGATGCCGGACGCGCGACGTACTCGGCATTCCTCTCCCGAAGAATAATGAATGCGGAAGATGGAGAACAGCTGGGCGTTGTGAATAGATTATGGCCGATGACAAAGACGGTTTGCATTCGAACGTTGAAACGATGGTCTCGAATCGACCGCAAATATCGGTTCAGCCCCTCGATCGCCACCCCGACCGCCGATTTCGAGCAATTTTGCGGAAGCGCAGTCGCTCGCGGCAACCGGTGTTCCGAAAGAATTCGTAAGTGGGCTGCAGTGCTTATTTTGCATACATATCTTGAATGTTTTCGCAGGAATGACCCATAATCATTTGAGTTTAGCGAGTCCATGGACCTGAACTCTATTGACACTCGCATTTACATATTATATAGATCCATACACGATTTTGTGAATAATAGTGCAACAGATGATTAAAAAAAGTGGAAGCAGAATACAATTTAATTTAAGAATAATAAGAAAAAGAAGAGGAATAAATATTAGAATTATTAACGCGTTTAATACATATGGAATAGGATAGCGAAAGTTAAAGCTCATTTTTTATTTATAAACCTTAATTAAAAAGGAAAAAAGTATCTTGGATGCAAATAAAACTAGCGATGTTTGTGGCGAGACGTCGATAAACACATTAATGTTGCAAATATAGTAAATTATGCTATAATTAAACTATATTTTGGATTGTTAGAATACGTTTTTGAAATTCGATATACAGTCACGAAACTAATTGTCCAGACACAGGATATTGGGAGTTTATTTTATGCTATACATTCACCAAATATTATAATTTTTTAGGGAAAACTCGATTGGAAGTGAAAAACCTTGCCAATGATGCATTTCTATCAAAAGTATTGGTCAAAATTATTTTATTTCTAAATATACAGAATTAACCAATAATATGAAATTAAAAAAATAATCACGAGTCATCGCACTATTCAAAATCACTCGCACTATCACACACAAAGACAGAAAAATTTTTGAATTTACTTAGCCGCGTTTTACGTTAATTCGATATTATGTTCGGACAATTACTTTCGCCTCAGATTTCTCTATTCTTCTTGATCCTAGAAAATGTCCTTTTGCATGTGTGATTTTCCTCGCGGAATATCATGGAAGAACAATAATTCACGTACACTGTTAAAAAAGATATGAAATTTACAAACTGAGTATCTGAAATAAAAATTCTTGCACTTGTATAGCTAAATTTATATCACGAACATGAATTTTAATCATTAATATGAAATTTAATACACACAACATTGAATATGAAAAACCCGTTTAAGATTTTTTTGAATACGCAAGGTAATAATACATATTTTTAATTAAAAATGAGAACATTTGTATATGAGCAAACAGATGAGCATAGTAATATTACTGCTCGATACTTTTATTTTCAAAATACCACTCCTTTAATTTTCAACTTCGTATTTGAAATTTCATATACGGTATCTGCATAAAAACTTTCTATTTTTATATTATTTTTAATACAAATTTTTTTAACAGTGTAGATACTAATTCTAATATGCTAATTGGGATGGGGCTTTGGTCCTTAATTGCAATTCATTTGGCAGATGGCGCATTGTCCGGATAATTAGTGTTTCGCGATTGTATTTTTATATCAAAATTTACACGAGGATTTCTTGCATTTTAGGTATTTAGGTAAAAAGTGATAAAGATACAGATTTTCTTTAAACTTGCAGCAAAATTAATTTAGATATTAATACGTATGTGTGTTAAATTTGGGTTCGATTTACCGTATAGCTTCCGAGATATGATCGCTTAAAATCGACTGTTTTTCTCGATATTTAACATTGCGCTTATGGCCGCTGAGGTAGAAAAACTAATACTTGGACATGTATTTGTCAGTAGCAAAAAATCTAAAATAAGGATTAATACAAAAATTAGAAAGAAAATATATTAGATGTAGTCGACACAACTGGCCAAAATTTATTTTAAAAATTCACAACGTTTCGACCATTGGTTCTGGTCCTCTTCAGGTGTATACGCATAATAATAAGAGATTTATTAATATTCCTTATGTTAATGGACTAAGCCACAATATTAGCCGTACTCTTGAAAAATGTGGTTTCAATTTATTACACTCTATACCTAAAAAACTTGATTGTATTATTAAAAGAGGCAAAGACAAATTAATTGATTGTAAACAAACCGAATTAATTTATAAGATTAATTGTTCTGATTGTAACGCCATTTATATATGACAAACGAAAAGATATCTTGAAACACGTATTAAGGAACAAAAAGCTGATATTAAGAAGCATTTCAGTAACCACTCAGTAATAAGCGAACACCGTCTTTCCCATAACCATGACTTTAATTGGTCAAGTCCAGAAATTTTGCATAAAGAAAGATATACGAAAAAACGAGAGATCGCGGAAATGTTTCTCATCAAAAAACATAAAAATACGATCAACTTACAGAAGGATACAGACTATTTGTCTGCGACTTATAATTTAATAATAAATGACACATAATATCAATTTGCCCTCTCTGTATCGTTCGCTTATTTATTCTTTTATTCTTTTGACAACCGTTGAGTGTTACAGACGTGCTTCTTAAC